>JASVEL010012134.1:0-87460 GCA_032618575.1 Nicotiana noctiflora
AACAGCTGAGCTGCTTTTGATTTTTCTACTATACACATGCCAAAATGCACCATATGCACACCTGCTGCTTGAGATCAAGTATGTGTTGCTTAAGGCATTAGGAATGTATTTGTTCTTTAAAAAAAGAGAAAGGTGCCGACATGGCTGGGATTTTCCGAGGAAATGCTGAAAAAAACATGCTGGCCATTTGTTTATTCGTGGAAGACTGTGCAGTCATGAAAATGCTAAGCACATCTGGATTATTCAAGTGCAGGGGATCGAAGTGCAAAGCTTGGCTAGAGTGGCAGCATGTGCGAATTGTTGTTTCCAGTGCACTATCACGTGCTTCAACAAAAACGGTCAAAAGCATGGGTCATTGGAAGTGGAGAACATGTAGCATGGTGGAGACCACTGGACAACAAGAAAAAGCTGGGTCCACTGCAGATTATTAATTGCTTGAATTGTGTCAATCGAGAAACCACTGTCCATAATGAGACAGCACATGCTCAGGGGTTTATAAGGAGCTATTATGAATTCTTGTCACGCATGGCGGATTTTTTGGTCACGCACAGGCTCATATGCATTGGCCAGTGCTCGAGGTTCGTTGGCATCGAGGCAATTCAAAATACTCCCATGTGTCTTCAGATGGGCACCTTTGTTCACATGCCTCCTAACACCTTAGGGAAGAGGAGATAATGTTTATTCTAACATCTTTTGTTTTTTGCAGGGGCTCATGTTCCAAAAAAGGATTATAGGTTAGACATTTACATTGATGTTCCTATTTCGTGAATCACAATGGAGCACATGCAAGCATGGTATTATATAAACAGGAATTGTTACATATTGTTGACAAAGAAAAGGGGCTATATCTGCAAATAACGACATGCGTGAAAAATTGTCCACTGCATTCACATAACTTTGCAAATTAATGTGATGGCGTATAGTGGCCATATCTTCAAGGAATGTGATTTTGTTATCCATACGGATGCGACACTACTGGGTAGGAGGCACGCGTGGATGTTGTTACTTAATAACCTGGCCTACTATTGCAATTGCTACAATTCAAATTCATGGGACGCAATCATGTTTTAATGCGATTACACTTAATACGACCTCTATGGGTGATATTAGCACATTGTGCTCATTCCCTTAAGGAATGAAAGGTGACATTGCATGTGCATGATAGACCAAGTATAGAGTTAATGTACAAGTACATGAATTGGCTTCACTTTTTTAATAGTATGCATCTTGTGATACCAAAGTTTGAGTATACCATATAACTTTTGTAATAGGATGAAAGTAACTCGCAAATTTTATTTCATACATTTCGTAGGTCCAATGGACAATGTAATTATTTTGTGTTTTCATTAATATAAAAACTAACCATAGGCGCTTGCCTAGCAGATTAAAAAAAACAAACCTTACAACAGCAAAACCCCCACCTTATGCATAGTGAGAGAAGCTCTGGGCGATTTTCAGGCAACTAGAGACAGAAAGTTCGTTTTCTTGCTCTCATGGCCACGCCGGCCGGCGGCCAACCACCACATGTGGTTGGGCTGCCTCCCCAAACCCCGCCCAACATTGTTCAACCACCCTCGACCCATGATAACACTCAGAAACCATTGAATTATGCACAGACAGTAAAGCTTACGTCGAGCAGTAATGCTCTGCAGGATCGTAATGCATTAGTTGAGCCAATTGTAGCTCGTCGTACAAAAATATTTCAAGGGCAACCAAATGTGTGCTTTACGGAGGCAAAAGTGAAGCGAATGAATATAATAGAAGGCTTTCAATATGCTGTTGTTTGCAAATTCTCTTATGGTTGGCTTGAAATTACTGAAATTAGACGTATTGTGCCTATGAAATGTGGGATAAAAAGTGAATGTAATATTTTGTGTGCTAAGAGATAGGCATATTCTGATTCGTTTCACTTTATGGCAGGATTATGTTGATTTTTCTTCCAAAGGAGTATATTATGTTAAGGATAAGCATGGGGAAGAATACCAATTAAAAACTTTAATATATGATGAAAAATTCAAAGTAGGGGAAGAGACACCTAAAGTTGTGGCTTGGATATCATTCCCAAATTTGTTACTCACTTATTTTGTGAAGGAGTGCCTTTTTTCATTGGCTTCAGCAGATTCCTCAACATTTGGATTTAGCTATTGTTAAAAAGGCAAGGCCTAGCTGTGCTCGTGTGAAGGTGTTGGTGGATCTCTTCGATGATCTCTCTAAGAAAGTAAGAATGGATATTATTGATGAAACATTTTGTGAAGTTAGAACAGAATGGGTAGCTATCAGATATGATTATATTCCAAAATATTGCAAGGAATGCAAGCTACAAGGCCATGATATAATGGAGTGTTGGAGAGTACATCCGGAACTAATAAATAACAGGAAAGTTGAGAATCATACTGCTAATGATGAAGTAAGGAATGAAAAGGAGACAAACAATGGCCCTATGATGATATTATCTAGTGGTAAGGTTATTGGGAATGTTAGCCAAAAATGGAAGGAAGTGAGAGATCGAAGAGCTACAGCTAAGGAGAATGAAGTTAACAATACTGGAAAAGAGCTGGTACCTATGGAGAATTATCCAACAGATAAATCTAATATTGTACACACAAATAACAAGTTTTCAATTCTAGAAGTGGATAATACTGAAGACAAAAAAAACAAATAGTTATTGTGGATGAGCATGTGGAGCCTCCCAAGGAACAAGTCACCTTAAATGTAGGTGCTCTTGCATTTGTGCCCAAATTACCTGGATCTAATAAAGAAAACAAAGGGGAAAAAAAGAAGGATGTAGGATTGACAGTTGAAATATCAACACCTCGAGCAATCAATAACCAAAGATAGAGGGAAGAAACAAGAAGCAAGGAAAGAAAAAGACTTTACAACAAAGCAAGGAGTCTACTGCTGCATGGGTTCAAAGAGCTTTCAAGGGTAATGTGGTTACTATTAATACCTCATTTCAGGAGATACAATCCCAAGACACAAATATGAAAATGATTCTTGCTGTTGATAATGACAAGGACAACATTGAAGATTCAGAATTTGAACTTCTAAAAAACAAAGAAAACCTAAACTGGAAAGGGGGAAGTTTGTGGTCAGAACAAGTAGAAGAAGACAAAGGTGAAGGGGAGATTGCAGACATGATGCAAATTGAGGAAGAAGAGGGTGGAGACAAAGAAGAAGATCAAAGTGTAAATGTGAATGTCAAGGATGCAAAGAAGGGTGAGGACCAAAGCCTAACACTTACAGCTGAAGCTAGACTACAACATCAACTAAATGCCACAATTTCTGATGTTGTGGCACCTAAGAAAGCTGATGGAAATAGCATTGATCCAGGTGGAACTGGAAATGAGGAGGCAAAAGAACAGGTGATAGTGGGTGACTCTAGTTTAAATACATTACACCAAAGTCAACTTGCAAGCCCCACATCCAACATACAAGCAAGCACAGGACAAAATAATCACTATGAGCAGCAGAAATCACAGTCAAAAGAAAGAAAAAACAAAGAAGAAGCAGACAGGAAGAAAATACAGAAAACAGAGGAAACTAAGGCCAATATTACAACGGAGGCTAATAAAGAAGGGGACCCTCTTACAGATCTTGTGTCACATGGGGCACATGCAGTGATACCCCAAGAGGTTAGGGAGCAGCAGGAACATGTTAGCTGACCAGCTACCACTTCCATGGACATGGATGAAGAATCCACAACCCAGAACTACACCAATGTTTCCAAAAAAGGAGACCTGTCACCAAGACATATAGAACAAGCAAAATCAGCAATAAAAACAAGGAAAAACAGGTAAAAGATACATCAAATGCTCAAGCAGGAGGTGTACAAACAAGGAGGAATGTTTCTAAAAGCCTTAATCTTTAATGGACGCAATAATTTGGAAGGTAAGGTCAGTCAACACAATGCAATCATTTGAAAGGCTGATTTTGATGCACAGACAACACAACTTTAAATTCATTGGGATCATAGAACCCATGCAACAAGCAAGAAAGATGGAGAGATATAGAGCAAGAATTGGCATGGCTCAAGCAGTGGTGAATGTGTCTAATAAAACACGGGCCTTCATAGATGGAGTCTTTGAAGTCACCATATTGTATAACATGGCCCAGCAACTAACTTTAAAGCTGTTTCATACTGAAACTAAAATAGAGCTTATACTTACTTTAGTGTATGCTAAATGTGATCCACTTGAAAGGATTGAACTGTGGGACTCCTTATATGCAATGGCTGCTGATATGATATCTCCCTGGCTAGTGGAAGGAGACTTTAATGTTACATGGGATGAGGAATTTGGAGGCCTGCCAGTTCATATAAATGAGATTGATGATTTCAGGCACTTCATCAACACTTGAAATTTGACAGATTTGTGTTTCAAAGGGAGCATATACGCTTGGTGGAATGGAAGATCAGAAGAAAATTGTATTTTTGAAAGGTTGGATAGGTGTTTCGGGAACATGGAGCTGCAGCAAATATTTCCAGCCCTGGAGATTACTCATATGTCCGTGACTGGTTCAGATCACTGTCCAATGCACTTGACATGTGATATAGAGGCTCCCTCTATTAAGAATCCTTTTAGATTCGTGAACATTTGGACTAAACATGAGTCTTTAAAAGATGTAGTTCAACAGAATTAGAGTGCTCATTTTGCTACAAATCCATTCATTTTGTTCAACTACAAGCTTAAAAAATTAAAGAAAGCTTTATCAGCATGGAGTAGAGCAACATATGGAGATATATTTAAGAAAATTACTAGTTTGGAGGAGGTTGTGCTTGTTCATGAGAGGCAATTTGAAGTCGTACCTTCTCTAATGAATAGAGAGAGACTACATAAAGTAAAAGTTGAGCTTATCAGGTATCTTGCTATTGAGGAGGAGTATTGGATGCAAAAGGCAGGCCTTTTATGGTTCAAAGATGGTGATAGGAACACAAAATTCTTTCATGCACATGTGAGGGGAAGAAGGAAGAAATTACAGCTGAAAAGAATACAGAATAACATGGGGACATGGATAGATGAGGAAGAGGAAATTGCTGAGGAAGCTATTAGATTCTATCAGGATCAATTCACAGAATCAGTGATCCCTTCATCTTTTCATATCATTGACCATATTCCACATTTGGTGGATGAGGAGCAGAATTCCAAACTTACACAGATCCCAACCATGGAAGAAGTGAAAATGCAGTATATGGGTTAAATTGAGATTTAACAGGAGGACCAGATAAATTCTCAAGGGCTTTCTATCATTCATGATGGGATATTGTAGGAGAAGATATCTACTCAATGGTTCTATAGTTTTTCTGTGGGCAGCAACTGCCAAAGTGTGTTACTTATACTAATTTGGTATTACTTCCAAAGAAAAAGGGGGTGACTACTTTCTCAGACTTGAGGCCAATCAGCCTTAGTAACTTCATTAATAAAATTTTTTCAAGGGTCATCCATGAAAGATTAGTGGAGTTATTGCCAACTTTGATCTTAGAGGAGCATGCTGGATTTGTAAAAGGCAGGAGTATATTGGAGAATGTTCTACTTACTCAGGAAATAATCACTGATATTAGGCTTAGAAATAAGGCAGGCCCCAATATGGTGATTAAATTAGATATGACAAAAGCATATGATAGGCTGTCATGGTTGTTTGTTAAAAAGGTGCTAAGGAAGTTTGGCTTTTGTGAAAGGTTAATTGGCATGGTGTATAATCTAATAGGGAACAACTGGTACTCAGTGTTGATAAATGGGCAACCAAAGGTTTTTTTTCAAATCTACTAGAGGTGTGAAGCCGATCCATTGTCCCCAACACTATTCATCCTAGCTGCTGAAGCTCTCTCTAGGGGTCTGAACTCATTGCATCAGAATCTTTATTTCTGTGGCTTTGGACTGCCCAAATAGAGTCCAAAAATTAATCACTCGTCCTATACTGATGATACCATAATCTTCTCATCATCAGATGTCACTTCCCTAAGGCTAATAATGGAGGTATTGCAGATTTATGAAGATGCTTCAGGGCAGTTGGTGAATAAAAACAAATCAGTAGTCTATATGCATCACCTTACTGATCCTGAAGTGGTGAGGAAAGTTGAAATTGTAACAGGCATTGGAAGACAGGAGTTTCCATTTACCTATGTAGGGTGTCCTATATTCTATGCAGGGAGAAGGTTTGGTTACTATCAGCCAATGCTCACAAAGGTACTTGACAGACTACAAACATGGAAAGGGAAACTACTCTATATAGGTGGAAGGGCTGTTTTGATATCTAGTGTGGTACAAAGTCTGCCAATTCATCTATTATCTGCTGTGAACCCTCCTAATTATGTTATTAATAAGCTTCATAAGATTATTGCACAATTCTTTTGGAGCAATTCAGTTGGGGGCACTAGCAGACATTGGGCTTCATAGAACACACTTTGTATGCCTTGTGAAGAGGGTGCGATAGGATTCAGGTCACTACATGATGTGTCTAAAGCCCTATTTTGCAAATTGTGGTGGAATTTCATAACAAAACCTAGTGTATGGAGTGCATTTATGAGTCAAAAGTATTGTAAAAAGCTGAATCCAGTTATTGTTCGTTGGAGAGAAGGATCTCATGAATGGAGGAAAATGGTGGAATACAGGGACCTTATTGAACATCAGATTTTATGGACGTTAAGGATGTGATCTTCTTTGTTTTGGTATAACAATTGGACTGGACTTGGTGCCCTTTATTTTCTAGTTCCACAGAACTTTGGCATAGATGAAAGCACCCACAATGTTTATGAAATGGTGGAGAATGGAGCATGGAATGTAAACAGATTGATACAGACACTACCAGAAGATTTGGCAATACACATTGTTGAAAATATCAGGCCTCAAAGTATAGAAAATGTCATTGACACTCCATATTGGATGCTGGAACCTAGGGGTTTTTTCTCTGTTAAATCAGCCTCAGAATACTTGAGAAGAAGAAATGACCCTAAATGATGCTATCAGATGATATGGGTAAAAGTGTTGCCTTTAAAGATCTCATTCTTTATGTGGAAGGTGTGGAAAGCTAAACTACCACTTGATGATTTTATGAGGAGACTAGGGTATTGCATGCCATCTAAATGTTGGTGTTGTGCTGAACCTAAGCAGGAGTCATTAGTGCATCTATTTTTTACATCTAAGGCTACTAAAACAGTATAGAAATACTTCCTACCTAGGGTTGGCATTGTAACACATGGTCTGAATTTTCATCAGACCATTACTAAGTGCTGGACTACTCATGTAGTGCCTAGACTAGAGCCGATTATGCAGGCTTTACCTTCCTGTATTGTGTGGGAACTTTGGAAGAGGAGAAGTAGCTTAAAGCATGGGGAAGTAGTATTACTTAGCAGGGTAATCTATCAAGTATCTACATACCTTTAAAACTTAGTTCAGGTGAGGACACTTGGGTTGTAGGTACCCCACAGATGGTCTACATTGCTGTCAATGATGGAGAACTTCACACCAAAACTCAAATATGAGAAGGTGATCTGGGAGTTTCCTAGTGAAGGCTGGATAAAGGTTAATACAGATGGGGCATCAAGAGGGAATCCTAGGAGATGTTCTATTGGTTTTTGCTTAAGAGATGCTGCAGGTGAAGTGGTATATGCAATGGGAAGAGAGATTAGGGAAGGGTCTAACAATAAAGCTGAAGCTATTGCAATCTTAGAGGAACTAAAAATATGCAGAGCCTTAAACTACGACCACATTTGGATTCAAACAGACTCCATGTTAATGAAGAACATCATTGATGGAACATGGAAGCCTCCATGGACATTGTGGAGACATTGGAGCAGATCATGCAGATACAACAGGAATGTATACTTTGGATGTCACACATTTATAGGGAAGGAAATAAGCTAGCAGATCACTTGGCAAATTATGCTCTTAACACGGGCATGATTGAGTGCCACAATTTTTGGGAGCTTGATACACAGGGGAGGAGAATAGTAAATGAAGACAAACAGCAATGCCCACACATAAGAGTTAAAGTAGCAAGGAGATAAGGGGAGGAAAGGTGCAAAAAGAGTCAGGAGCATCAGAAGGAGATCATCACACTCAAATCTGTATAGAGGAGAGTATGATGATAGTGCTTTTAACTAATATTATGTTCTGTTTTGCAGGTACAGAAGAACTACTTTTGCCCTATAGTTTAAAGGATACTCTACTGGTGGTAATAGTGCATAACACTCAATCCAGTGAGAATTCTATACACATAGGCAAAGTAGATCATCAGCACAATTGCCAACATATATTTCAGTTCCACTCTGGTCAAGATGGAGCTAAAATCAATACTGGCAGTTCAAAGGCCCAAAAAACCAGAGAAATCATGTCTAAGAGGTCATCTAAGGAAGCCCATAAAGCTTAAGAGAAGGGGGCAATTAAAAATACAGCTTACAACATGGGGGACAGGAACTTATCATCAGGAAGGAAACATGCAAATAAATTGCAGTAACAGGATATCACTTGGCAATCTTCATACTCAAATCCTTAAGAGATGAGTAGGAAGATGTACCTTTTTACTAACAATGGTTTTTTTTGCAGGTTAATCCCTTATATCTATTTTTATGTTTTAAGGATGCCCCAAGTGGTTGTATTAGTACATTATACTCAATCCACTGGGGAACAATTCATCATAGAAAGTAGATTAGGGGAGAAGAAGGCCACAATGACTAAGGATGTGGTGTACATGACTATGAGGAGATTGCAGACATGGCTGATAAGGATCTTAAATCACTTAGCAATAAGAGGCAAATAAGTACCTACAAGGGAGCAGATAATAGCACCAATTTATTGGTGCTCTTAAGAGTTTAGTGCGGACAACAATCAGCTGGATGATGCACAAGGAAAAATCGGGGCAAAAAACACTGGTGCACAGAATGCTAACTATAAAATTCCAAAAAACAAAGGAGTTTTACAGGATGAAGCAACAGTGCAAGAAAATCCTCAAAGGGAGTCACAAGAAATTGCATGCAAAGATGATTCCACACAGCAAATCAACCAACAAAAGGAAAAGTGAGGAAAGGGAGCCAGCTAATCATCATAATGGTATTAACATTATAGATATGGCTCAGTTTATTACATGCATTGCTAAAAGGGCAAGAAAGAACAACCTCTGGACAGATAGAGAGTTACCTGGACATTGGCAATCCACATCTCTACTAGAAATGGAAGTTAAATTAACACAGCATCAGCAGATCTTCAAACCAGTCAACCATAAGGACAAACATGGACATAGAGGCGAGCTTCAAAAGGAAAACAAAAGAAATAATAAAAGGAGAGGTAGAATAGAAATGCAGAAACAAAAGAGAAGATTGGAAAGGATTACCTGTGGTGAGAGATCAAAAGAAGAAAACCATCGATGGTTGAGGAATACAAACATCGTCAGGCAGCAGGCATTTTTAAGGAAAAATGAACAGACAAACATAAAAAATCATCAAAAAAGTAGAAAAATTAAAAGCGAAAAAAAACAAGAGAGTAGAAATGGTTACTTGTTGTAACAGTCTTGGAGAAGAGGAGCATCGACAATGGCAGAATGATAGGCACCAGGCATTCATCGGAGAAGATGATCGGACAAACTGTGATGAAGCTTCTAGGAGAAAGGCCGGAAAGGACAATGGGGCAGAGTCTCGAAGGAACCTATCTCTGGAGAGTTCCTATGTGAGACTGTCAAATGAAATGAGGGGTATAGGGAAAGTCAACGGGTGGGTATTGGAAAGTGGAAGGGACAGGAAGTGGAAGACAGCTGGTTTACAATAGCAAAAAATTAGGTGGGGTGTATTAATTGCACTTACATGGCTAGTTAGTTGTGTAATAAATTGGCTAGTTGTTGAAGTAATTACTCGATCTGGCTATAATTGTATGTTAATTACTGGTCAATTGGTGGCTATACTTACAAAACAAGGAGCCCGAAGGAAACTGGGCAGAAAAGATTGGGCTGGGTGAGGCTTTTGGGCTTGGAGAAGTCAAATTACACTCTAATTAATGGCTATGATGTGTAAAGAGATTATGGTGATGGCTGGGTAAGGGAGAATAGGTGGATTGGGCTTGCTGATAAAAGGGAATGGCTATTGATAGGTGGACCAATGGTTTCGTTTGGACACAGCTTCACATTGGGCTGTACGTGTATTTCACGTGGACCCAAATTTTGGGCCAATGAGAATGGGTTCCAATTTTGGGCCAATGATTCATGTGTATGGACTGTTGGGACGTATATATTGGGCTGCTATCGATATTGGACTGCTGAGAGCTATTTCTTGGGCTAGTTTTTATTTTTCTATTATTAACATTCATTTTGTGATATCAAAGTTGGGTACTTTACTCAATTTTGATAATAGGATTTATGTACTTTGCAATTTTTATTTTATACAATTAGTAGGATACTATGACATTGTTATTTCCTTTAATTATTAATAAAAACTAGCCCTAGGATATGCCTAGTGGATTGCCAAAAAAAAAAATACTATGTGTTATATGGGTAACAATACCGGTACTATTGTCCCCCTTATTTGTAATTTTCCTAATTGTTGTATTTTCTTTTCTGTTATTAATAAAAACCAGCCCTAGGCTCTACCTAGTGATTTTCCAAAAAACCCTAAACCCACGTGTTACGCGTTGGAGTCTAGAGAGAGAGGCTTTGGCGAATTTGCACGTCCTAGAGAGAGAAAGCTACTGTTCCGGTGGCCAAGGCCAATCTGGCCGGCGGCCATCCCCCCCAGTGGCTGGTCTGCCTCCCCCCACTGTTGCCCAGCCCCCTAACACTACAAATAACTAACAAAAGCCCATGAACAACATGCAAGCGTTAAGACCTAACTCAACTAAAGCTATCATGCAAGAATGTGCAACCGTTGTTGAGCCTATTGCCCTTCGTCATGCTACTGTGCATCAGGGACATCCTTTAGTTTGTTTTACCAAAGTGGAAGTTTAGCGTATGAACATTATTGAAGGTTTACAATACGCAGTGGTTTGTAAATTATCATATGGTTGGCCAGAACTTAATGAACTACGTCGAATTCTGCCTATTTAGTGTGGTATTAAAGGTGAGTGCCTTATTGGTTATTTACGCGACAGACATGTTCTTATTAGATTCACACTTTGGCAAGATTAGGTTGATTTTTCATCAAAAAGTGCACATTACGTGAGAGATAAGCATAAAGAAGAGTACCAGATAAGGACTTTAATTTATGATACTAAGTTTAAAGCTGGTGAAGAGACACCAAAGTTTATGACCTGGATCTCTTTCCTTAACCTACTGCCAACTTACTATGTTAAAGAGTGTTTATTCTCATTAGCATTAGCAGTAGGAAAACCATTGCATTTAGAGCAAGCTACAGTGAATAAGACAAGACCAAGTTGTGCACATGTGAAGGTGTTGAATGATTTATTAGATGATCTGCCGAAGAAGGTAAGAATGGACATTATTGATGAAGCTAAGGGAACCATAATAAATGAATGGGTGAATATTAAAAATGATTATTACCTAAGTATTGTAAAGAGTGTAAACTTCTAGGCCATGACATGATGGAATGTTGGAGAATTCATCCTGAACTTTTGGAAAATAGAACTGTAGAGAGGAACACTGCTAAGGAAGCTGCTACTAAAGTCAATAATGATAAAGGTACTACTAATGCTCCTATGATGATATTGACTAGTGGTAAAGTGTAATAGGAAATGTGGGACCACAATGGAAACAGATCAGGGATGGTAGAGCTCAAGTCAAAGACAAGAAGGAGGCTGAAATGGTTGACATAGGAAAGGAGATCATGCCTGCAGATTTATAGAAGGCAAGTGATATTCAGTAGGTACAAACAAATAATAAATTTGAGATTCTAGAGGTAGAAGATAGTGAAGACAATGCAATCAAGAAGCTAGCATTGGTTGACAAATAGGTGGAACAAAATGCAGTACCTAAGGGAATACTAAACCCTGCAACACCAATTTTTAATCCCAGATCCCCAAAGAGTCCTAAAGAGAAGAGTGGGGGTAAAAAGAAAACACTACTTCCACATGCAAACAGTGTTACTGCAGCAGCAAAGGGGAAACAACGAGAAGAAGAAGACCCAAAGGCTAAAGACATGCAGAAGTATGAGCCACAGGTTCAAGAATCTACATCAGCTTGGGTTCAAAGGGCCTTTATTGGCAACATGGTGACCACAAACGAATCAATGCAGGATATACCTTCTCAAGATACAAGGGTGGATTTGGCACTAGCAAATATCAATAATAATGAGCACATAGATGATACTGGTTTTGAAATATTTCAAAGTAAATAACAAGGCAAGTGGGATGGTGGTATACTATGGACAGAGCAGATGGAAGAAGACATACAAGAAGGAGTAATTCCTGAGGCAATGCAAAGTGAGGAGAAGAATGGTGAAGACAATGCAGAAGAAGGAGATTCAAGTGTTAATGGGGAAGCTAAAAGAGGTAAAGAACAAAAAGAAAAAACTAAAAACACTGAAGAAAAAGGAATTGAGCAGTAGAGCAGCAAAGAGCAGGAAAATTCAGCAGGGGTGGATGTTAATGAAAGTGATCCAGGAGGAACACAACAGGTTGCTGATCCAGGAGGAACACAACAGCCTGTTAAACAAGATGATAAAACAACTGATAAAGTTGCTGATCCAGGAGGAATACAGGGACTAGGTGCTGACCCTAGTCCCATAGCAGCCAGGGTCCATAAACACAACCAACCACAACAACAACAACTACAACAGGGTCAAGATACAGTTGGAGTTACAACAGCAATAGCTAATGAAAGAAATGAAAAACAAATAACAACAACAAATAAAGCAGCTATACTAGTGGAGGTAGCAACACATGCAGAAGAAGCAGCAGCTTTGCCAGGGAAGGACTTGGATGAGGAATCCACAGCCCAGAATTTCCTCAATGTGGCCAAACAAGGAGATTTATCTCCTAGAAATATCAACCAGGTGAGATCTGCAGCAAAAGGCAAAAAGGAACAACAGAAAGAGAGTCAGAATAATCCACCAGGTGGAATACAAACAAGAAGAGCACTGTCCAAATCACTCAATCAGTAATGGATGCAATCATTTGGAATGTAAGGCCTGTAAACACTATGCAGGCCTTTGAAACATTAATCCTAATGCATAGGCAACATCACTTTGAATTCATTGGAGTATTGGAACCCAGCAACAATCACACAAGATAGAATGGTACAGAAGGAGAATTGGCCGGGGCCAGGTAGTGGTTAATGTTTCTAACAAAATATGGGCATTCATTAATGAGGTATATGAGGTTGATATCATGTACAATATGGTTCAACAACTGACCTTGAAGTATTCCCCACAGAAACATATGTAGAGCTGATTATAATACTAGTGTACGCTAAATGTGATCACATAGAGACGATTGAGCTTTGGGACTCTTTATATGCTATGGCTACTGATATGGCTTCACCTTGGTTAGTGGGAGGTGATTTCAATGTAATTTGGGATGAAGAAGAGAAGTTTGGGGGCCTGCCAGTAAATCTAAATGAGATTGATGACTTTAGGCATTGTGTAAACACATGTAACCTTACTGATTTGTGGTTTAAGGGGAGTATTTATACATGGTGGAATGGAAGATCAGAAGAAGACTGCATTTTTGAGAATTTGTACTGATGTCTTGGAAATGAGGAATTTCAGCAGACTTTCCCAGGCCTTGATGTCACTCAATTACCAAAGATAGGCTCAGACCACTGCCCTTTATTGCTGAAGTATAACATAGAATCAACACCTATAAAGAATCCTTTTAGGTTTCGTAATTTTTGGACAAAGCATGAAAAGTTTAAAGAGGTAGTTAAGGAGAACTGGACAGAAGATTTTGCTGCAAATCCCATCATCATTTTTAATCACAAGTTAAAAAAGATGAAGAAAGTATTGTCCACATGGAGTAGGGAAGCATATGGCGATATTTTCCAAAACTTTACAAGTCTAGAGGAAGTTGTCTTGGTTCATGAAAGGCAATTTGAAGCATCTCCAACTCAAATGAACAGGGAAAGACTGCTCAAAGTACAAGCTGAGATGATTAGATACCTGGCATTGGAAGAGTAATTTTTGAAGTAAAAAACTGGAATGGCATGGTTCAAAGATGGGGATAGAAATACTAAGGTTTTTCATGCACAAGTTAGGGGAAGAAGGAAGAAACTTAAGCTGAAGAGAATCCAGGACAACAATGGTAATTGGCTAGAGGAGGATGGATAAATTGCAGAAGAGGCTGTCCAGTTTTACAAGAAGTAGTTTACAAAAACTTCAGTACCCACAGTGTTCCACATAATGGATCATGTTCCTAGGTTGATAAATGAAGAGCAGAATGAGAACCTAGTGGTGAATCCTACTAAAGAAGAAGTCAAAATGGCAGTCTTTGGCCTCAATCCAGACTCTGCAGTGGGCCAGATGGTATTTTAGGGGCATTCTTCCAAGCCTGTTGGGATATAGTGGGAGATGATATATATGAGATGGTCTTTGCATTCTTTAATGGGCAGCCATTACCTAAGTGTATTACCCACACCAATCTGGTACTTCTGCCTAAGAGGAGGTAAACACTTTCTCAGCTCTAAGGCCTATAAGCTTGAGTAACTTTGCCAATAAGATATTTTCAAGAGTTATTCATGAAAGAATGGTAGAGCTGCTTCCTAATATCATTTCTGAGGAACAAGAAGGGTTTGTAAATGGGAGAAGCATAGGTGAAAATGTGATTTTAACACAGGAGATCATTACACACATTAGGTTGAGAACTAAGGCTGGACTAATGTGGTGATAAAGCTGGACATGTCTAAGGCATATGATAGACTATCCTGGATATTTCTCACTAAGATGCTTAGGAAACTAGGCTTTAGTGAAAGGTTTATTGGAATGATATTTAATTTGGTGGAAAACAATTGGCATTCACTGCTAATTAATTGGCAGTCCTATGGGTTTTTTAAATCAACAAGGGGTGTCAAACAAGGAGACCCATTATCTCCAACATTGTTTATTATTTCTCCTGATGCTCTTTCAAGGGGTTTGAATTCTCTGCATTCAAATCTATTTTTTTGTGGCTTTGGATTACCAAAATGGAGCCCTAAAATCAATCACCTAGCCTATGCAGATGATACTATTTTTTCTACTCTTCTAATGCTACTTCATTGAGGCTAGTCATGGAAATCCGACAGTTATATGAGGTTGTTTCTAAGCAACTGATAAACAGGAGTAAATATGCTGTGAATATGAATCATTTGATAGATTTGGAGGTGATTAGGAAGGTGGAAAGGGTAACATGCATCACAAGGCAGGATTTCCCCTTTACTTATTTGGGTTGTCCTATTTTTTCATGCTAGAAGGAAGATGGAATACTACCAACCAATGATAACCAAGGTGTTAAATAAGCTGCAGGCATGGAAAGGGAGATTATTATCTATTGGAGGCAGAGCAGTTCTTATCTCTAGTGTTCTTCAAAGTATGCCTATTCATCTACTATCTGCTTTGAATCCACCTAGCTATGTAATTAATAGAATTCATCAGATTTTTGCTCTATTTTTCTGGAGTAGTTCAGTGGGTGGGAACAGTAGGCATTGGGTATCTTGGAATACACTATGTCTGCCATGTAAGGAAAGCGGAATAAGTTTTAGATCTTTACATGATGTAGCAAAGGCATTATTTTGTAAGTTATGGTGGAACTTTAGAACCAAGCCAAGCCTTTGGAGTGCTTTCACGAGTCAGAATACTGCAAGAAATTAAATGCAGTAATAGTACCATGGAGGGAGGGTTCACTTGTATGGAGAAAGATGTTGGAATGTAGAGACTTGATAGAGCACCAGATCTATTGGAAGATGGGAATGGGATCCTTATTGTATTGGTACTACAACTGGACAATGCTTGGGGCTTTATATATTCTAGTTCCACCTGGTTTTGGGATTAATGAAGATATCCAGAATGTTTATGACATGGTAGACAATGGGGAGTGGGATGTAGATAGACTAATGCAGACACTACCTAAGGATCTTTTAATGCATATAATTGATAATATAAAGCTTCCTGATATACATGGTGAAATTGATTCTCCAATATGGATGGTGGATACTAGGGGTCAATTTACAGTTAAGACTGGCTGGATGTATTTAAGGAGGAGGGATCATCCCAAGATTGCTTATAAAATGATAGGGGTGAAGGGTCGTCTTTTCAAAATCTCCTTCTTCATGTGGAAAGTTTGGAAGGCTAAGATTCCATTTGATGATTTTATGAAAAGAATTGGGTATGCTATGCCTTTTAAATATTGGTGTTGTGCTGCACCTAAGGAGGACTCACTAAACCATTTATTTTTTACATCAAAGGTTGCTGAAGCAGTATTGTGACGACCCAAAGGGTCATCACTTATTTAATTAATTATTTCGAGCTTCTGAGGCCTTGAAAACCTCATTCTCTGTTGCCTCGACTTACATGCACAATCCGAGCATGTAGCCGGAAAGATTTTGTGATAGAAAATATGAATTCTATGAGAAATTTGGATAAAAATGATATTAATATTGATATGGTTGACTTCGGTCAACATTTTTGGTAAACGGATCCGGACCCGAGATTGGATGGTCCCGAGAGGTCCGTAGGAAAATATGGGACTTGGACATGCATCCGGAGTCGAATTCCGAGGCCTAGAGCCCAAGTTATGAATTTTTATGTGAAATTGTTTTTGATGTAATTGTTAAAGGAAAATGAATTAATTGACCTTGGTATCGGGCTCGTATTTTGGTTCCGACGCCCGGTACAAGTCTTAAATATTATATATGTGATTTCTGTAAAGTTTGGTGACATTTGGATGTCGTTTGAGATGTTTTGGACCTCGAGTCCCAAGTTTGAAAGTTTTGAAAACCAAAGGTATGAAAATCATGAATTTGAGGCTTGATTTGATGAAAACGAGGTGATATTGGCGATGTGATCGCACGAACAAGTTCATAATATGTTTTTGAGGTTGTGTACATGTTTGGTTTGGAGCCCGGGGGGGCTCGGGCCGGGGGGCTCGGGTAAAGATTTGATAGGCCGTTGGATGAAATTCTGAATTTTTGCACTGCTGGTTTTTCACCCAGCTGTTGGCTTCGCAATTGTAAGGCCCCGTAAAAATTTTGTGCATAAAACCTAGTAGCTGTGGTGTCATGGTCCGAATACTGTGTTAGGAATGCGTAGAATTCTTCGCGGTGGTTCGGACCCTTGGTAGTGATTTAAGTTTCAAAAATGTAGAGAATTAATTTTTCCGAAAAGTGTCCAATATGCGGTCAAGAATGCGATCGCAAACCTGACATGCGGACCGCATTCTTGCCGCAAATCGTTCCAGAGAGTTTCCCAAAAATCGTGTCAAAAGTGCGGTCGATATGCGATCGCATGTCAAATCCGCGGTGCACTTTGCGACCGCAGATCAAGCATGCGGACCGCATTCTGGCCGCATTCCTTAACAGAACCTGTGTAAAATTTGGGGCAATTCTGCGGTCACTATGCGGACCGCATGTTGATTCTGCGGTCGCATAGTGCACCGCATAATTGACCCCGACCCATATTTTTGTAACATTTTGACCCGATCTCTTCTTTAATATAACACACTTCTTCTTCATTTTATCATATCATCTTACCAAAAATTAGAGAGAGAAGAGAGGGTTTTTAGAGAGAGAAATCTTTCATCTTCAAAGATTGTTCCAACCATCTTAATTCCAAGGGATCTTAGGGCAAGGATTCAACATCCCCAATCTTTTCAAGGTAAAAACCCTAACTATTTTCTTTGATTTTCAGTTTTAATTGGGTAAAGAGAGGTTTGCATATAATAGCTTTTAAAAATAGAATTTTTACACTCATGCATGATTATTGAACTTGATTTTAGTAAAAAGAAGTGAGTAGAAGTAAGAGTCTTCAAGAACAAGGTTGGCAAGAGTAAGATAGCGTGGGTAAGCATAAAGTAGGAAGTTAACGAAAGAAAACTCATCACCAGGTATGTATGGCTAATTTTGATTCTTGTAAAATCGCCCAAATGTGTGCGAATTGTTTTGGCATGTGTCAAATTGAGAAATTTTACGTAATTCTTTGATTTCCTTGTTGAGAATTTGATTGATGTTGAACTACGTGTGGTGTGGTATGAAATATGAATTGAAAGATAAAAAGGTAATCGAAATTGGTAAAGAATTGGGAACAACCATTGTGATGGCATATTTGGCTTATTGTGGAAGGAATTTGAAACACCTTAATTGTGGTAAATTGTTGAACATGATTATGTGGGCATTTTCGATTTTGGAATACTTGTAACTTGGTTTTGATATTGGCTTGAGGAGAAATTGAGAACATGAACCAATGTGTAAGTTGCTTATTTGAACTTGTTGAAATTGTGTGTAGTACCTTATCTGCTGTTTGAAATTGTTGTGTTTTCAACTGTAAGGCGGGGTCGTGTTGCGCGCCGCAACGTGGTGAAATAAGGTGTGGGTTGGGGTGATAAGGGTGGCCGAGGTAATAAGGGTGGTCAGGGGCAATAAGGATGGAAAGCGATCGAAATCGCTATTGAAAATTGATACAAAAATCAATAATGTGAAATTGTGAAAGGAGACAACAGGAGAGTTTGCAACCTGTGGGGCACTGATTGCCCCTTGTTTGACTACTTGTGCTTTACGTGATTGATTGGTTATTGTTAAATTGGTTGATCGTAGAAAGTGCTTTGTGTGAGAATTATTTGAAATGAGGAAAATGTGGAAACAGGGTTGGCTGGCTTAATTAATTGTTGATGTAATTTAATGGCTTGAGTTTACTTGGGACAAAGTTTGTCCATACATACCAGTGCAATTCAAGTGTACTGACGTCCCTTTTGCCGGGGGCGCTACATTCGTGTCATGATTGTAGGTGGATCAGTAGCAGGCACTTCAGCTCATCGGCAGTAGTATCCTTCTCCTTCCACTGCCCGTTTTGGTGAGCCGCTTTCTTTCTCGGGGCCTTGTGTGGTTCATGCCACTCGGTTTAGATTTCATTTTGGTTTTGTAAGGTATAGCCGGAGCCTTGTTGCCGGCAAGTATTGTATTTCCCTTTTTGTATCCTAGAGGCTCCATAGACATGTAACCGTGGGATTGTGGCCTATGTATATGTATGGGGCGTTGTAAATATAAATTATGAACTTGTTAGTGAATCAATCACATGGTTATGTTTATGCATTATGAAATCAGTCATTATTGGTAAAATATTTGGTTAATGAGAAACAATCAACACAGGGTTAACGCGTGGGAATGAAAGGCACCTAGGTCCGCTTGACTGGGGCAACTCGGTCAAGCACCGGTCATGTCCCTCGATTTGGGGCGTGACAGCAATTGCGAAGTATTTCTCGCAATTGCGAAGGGGACAGTGTAAAGGCAAGGCTCGCAAATGCGAACCTTTATCGCAAATGCGAAGCCCCATTGACCCAGCCTTGTTCGCAAATGCGAACAATTGTTCGCATTTGCGAAAGTCCCCAGAACCTGCCTATGTTCGCAAATGCGAACATTCCCCATACTGCCTTGGTTCGCAAATGCGAACCATTGTTCGCAAATGCGAACACTGCCTTATACAGCCTGTGTTCGCAAATGCGAAGCCCCCAGCATTGCCTTGGCTTCGCAAATGCGAACAAAAGTTCGCAAATGCGAACTTCCCAACCTTAGCTTATTTTTCAAACTCCAGAAATTGGTCGGGGTTCGCAATTGCGAACCCATGTTCGCAAATGCGAACACAGAGACCTGTAAAACACGATTTTCAGTCATTTCTTCACTTTTTACAAAACAAAAACACCCATTTGCGATTCTTCACGGATTTCTTCTTCATCAAAACGATTGTAAGTCACTTTTTACTTAATTCTTTCAATTCCTAACATCATTAAACATGTTTTTTCATAAGAAATCAATGATTTTCATGGTAGAATTCTTGTTTTTGTTAGAAAATAGGGTTTTTCATAAATTGGGGAATTGGACCTCGAATTGAGGTCCGATTTTGAACTCGTGGGGGGATGGGTAACCGGATTTTGGTCCTAACCCCGAGTTCCGACCATGTGGGCCCGGGGTTGAAATTTACTATTTCGGGAAGAATGTTGTAAAAGATGTATTTGGTCTTAAGAATTAGTTTGTTGAGTAGTATTGATGATATTAAATCAATTATGTATAGATACGATTGGATTGGAGCCAAATTTGAAAGAAAAAGACATTTCCACGGATTGAATTGTTCATAAACACTCGAGGTAAGTGTTTGTTCTATCCTAGCTTGAGGGAATATGATTATGTGCTATGTGTTATGTGATCGAGTGCGGTGTATGGGCCGTGGTGACGAGCATCCATACACCGGCGTCTAGTATGACCGTGAGTCGTTGAATAATGATTATTTTGAGATATATTACAGATTAATTGTTATTGTTCTCCCTTGTTGGGACTTGTTGTGAAGATAATTATTGATTGCCCTTGATGGGACGGTTTATGAATTTACTGTTTCTTTCTTTGCCCTTAACTGTGATTGTTATTTGGGTGAGGAAGAGTGATAATGCACGAACGGTGATGCCGTGCCATGTTTATTTATTTATGCACGAAGGTTAATGCCGTGCCATGTTTATTTATTGATTATGCACGAAGGATCATGCCGTGCCCTGTTATTGAACCATGTACGTAGGATCATGCCGTACTATGGATGTGAGGATGAGAGTAAAAGCACGAAGGGTGATGCCGTGTCCTTTATTTGTTTATTTGGTGAGGATGAGAGTAAAAGCACGAAGGGTGATGCCGTGCAACTGCTTGTTATTTCTTGAATTGATATTACTTGTGTTTACATTATACTTTGTTTTTCCTTGTGAATTTATTAACTGTTGTTAATTGTTGAATTCTTGGAGATATTCCTTATTGTGTTATTACCTGGTTATTTCTTGTTACTCTGTGGTATATATATATATATATTGAATTGCACAGGTTTATGTGGGTGTCTGGTCCTAGGCTTGTCACTACTTCGCCGGGATAGGCCGGGCACTTACCAGCACATGGGGTCGGTTGTGCTGATATTACACTTCTGTGCGTTTTTGCACAGGTCCAGGTTACGATCAGGAGCAGCAGCCGCAGTAAATCGATTGCGTGGGAGCTAATCATATTTGAGACCGAGGTACCTTGCAGACGTCCGCAGGCCCGACGTCTCTTTCTTTATTTATGTTATTAGCTGTAGTCTCTTTGTTCCGAGACAAACATAATTATGTTATATTTCCTTCAGGACTTTTATGTGTAGTATTCCATAGTAGTTCGTGAGTTGGTGACTCCACGTCTTGGGTAGAGGATTTCAGTATGATTTTCACTTTGTAATTAGTTATTTCTATTTGATAAAGTATTCCGCATTTATTTAATTAAAATTGTGTTAAAAACAGGATAGTATGAATACAGTGGCTTGCCTAGCTACCACGAGTAGGCGCCATCACGATCCCGATATTGGGGGAAAATCCGGGCCGTGACAAGTTGGTATCAAAGCTCTAGGTTACATAGGTCTCACCACTCACGAACAAGCTTAGTAGAGTTTGAGAGGTAGGTACGGAGACGTCCGTACTTGTCCTCCAAAGTCTATTGAGTTAGGAAAGAGTCTCTCATTTGTTCTTTCTTGTCGTGCGACTTGTTCCTCAAATACTGATTGAACTTCTATTCTGTCCTTTCGCAGATGGTAAGGACACGCGCTTCTTCGTCCGCTGACCAGCAGCCCGAGCCCCAGGCAGCTCCCGTGAGGGGCAGGGGCCAAGGCCGTATCAGAGGCCGTGGTAGGGGTAGAGCTCAGCCCCGGGCAGCTACCCCAGAGGTGGAGCCTCATATTGAAATTGACGAGGAGGTTCCGGTTCCAGCAGCTCCAGTGGGCCCAGCTCAGGTCCCAGGAGAGGCTTTATTTACCCCGGATCTCCGGGATGCTTTGGTCAGAATAGCGGGATTCATGGACAGCATTGCCAGAGCGGGTTTATTATCGGTTGCCCCGGCCACTTCTCGAGTCGGAGGAGGGGCCCGTACTCCTATTGCTCACACTCGGAGCCAGTAGCTCCTCAGCCTCGAGCACCAGTAATTCGGCCAGCCGTGGCCACTCGCTCGGGTACCACAGCTCATGCCAGTGATGGAGCGGCCATGACTTCCGATTCGTTATGGAGGCTTGATCGGTTCTCCAAGCTATTTACCACTACATTCAGTGGAGCTGCATCAGAGGATCCTCAGGACTTTTTATTTAGTTTTCATGAGATTCTCAAGACTATGGGGATCGTGGAGACAAATGGAGTTGACTTCTGTACCCTTCAGGCTTGCAGGATCCGCCAAGACTTGGTGGAGAGATTATTGCTTGACTCGACCAGCAGGGTCCCCAGCTTTATCATGGGACCAGCTTGCGGAACTATTTATGGAGAAGTTTCTCCCTGCTACTCAGCGGGATGTACTTCGGAGGCAGTTTGAGCGCCTCCATCAGGGCACTATGACAGTCACACAGTACGAGACGAGATTTATCGACTTGGCTTATCATGTCCTCGAAAGGTCATAACATCACGTGGCCTTGCCACAACTCATGATTCTATCCAAACACTATTACTCATGGAGCACCTCAAGTCGCAATGCTCAAAACGGTCAGCCACACACATATTTAGGTCTGAACTCAAGAAATCAATCACACGCGATGATACATTTAGTATATGCTATCGAATCCTGAATGGACACAACCGATGTGCTATTCCCCGAGCGATACCCAATACGGACTATTCCTCAGAAGAGAGGAAGTATTGTATACAAGGTACATATAGGAAGCTATATTTCCCACATCACACTATTTCGGTGTGCAACCCGCTCCAATAACATACCCGTGGCGGCGTGCCACCCGATCCGGATACCATACATGTGGCGGCGTGCCACCCGATCCAAATACTATACATGTGGCGGCGTGCCACCCGATCCACGCATAAATCTAGCAAAAGGGAATGCACATCGACTCAAGTTGCTCATTGCAACAAACATGTATATATAGCCTCGAGCTCGGTCACATGAAACTCATCCGACAAAGTTCCTCAATATCGGAACTGAATCAATGGTAGATACCTCTACACTGACATCCGCCACGAAGGCCCAACTGGCAAAGCAATACCTACCAACCGTCCGCTGGCTCTAGGGTACATCCACCCTGCTGGAGCATGATCTGATGCGCTCTGCCATGCCGTTTGCGACATGTTTCTGACATAGTCCATATCACATTAGTCTAGACAACCTGACTTATGACAACCAGCCTGCAATCATATATCATTATTCAAATTCATCATATCAAGTGACGAGATAGCCACTAGGGCTTCCAATTTCCGATAACCGCTACACTGTGCTGATACACACGATATACCACCGCTGTGTAGGCGGGTTACGAGAACTTCTAGTCTCCAACACATACATAACACAGGAATCACTATGCCCGATTCCGTACTTCACCGTATGATTACATAACGCACCTCAAGCGTCCATTCATACCACGAAAGCCATTCATAAATTTCACTATGTCATCAACGAATCAATTATTACAGTCGATCCAACGGGAGAATACCACCATACCGCTATATATTATCAATTTATTTTACCTGCCCCTTTTTACCATAGACTCTGCCGAAATACTAGCATAGCAGTACCATTCTCCTAAATCACCAGGAAGATTGATTCTCAGATTATCTGCAGTTGCCCACGCTGCTTGAGGGTTTTAATGACTTCCCATATAATGAATTGATCTCAAAACCTTGAACATGCCGTTATCAACTTTCCATAACACATCGCATATACCATACCACACTAAAACAATAGGGAGAATTCATATCCCTTTCCCTACGCCGCAAACATGGGCGCACTCAACTAGTCAAGGACATTCATGATCCCATATAGAGAAAACTCATTACACATTCCAAGCTTTACATACCAACATGAAATACACTCATTTTCAAACCACGGTAAAACACATCACAAACCCTTTCTCCCAATTACATTGCATAAGTTAAATTGCCAGGACTGAGTTCTTATACCCATACCGAGTTACACAACTGCCAATACTCAAAAGCTTTATTGCACAATATCGGCAAGACTCATTACTTCAAACATATACCAGGAATTAATCGTATTCCTTATCATACCGTTTCGGTTTATTAACAAGTTGATCCATTTACCCAATTTCCTTTCTGATTCATCTTTAATTTAATACTAGTCTTTACTGCAGCACCACAATGCCTCAACCCATGTTACCACACAAGACTTGTACATAAGACCATACGGTCTAAGACCCATAGGCCACTGAATACTCTCTCAATTGTTTCCCAGAAATACCACATTCTACAATACTTTGTTTTGAAGAACTTCCTATGATTTGAATTTGTTATCATTACCTTTCTATACGGATACAAAGAATCTCATCATCCCCATAACATAACAAAAGTCTTGATTTCTTCTAACGAAACCACGGTCTTTAGCCACGTACACAGTCTTAAGGCACCCGACTGTTGCAAGCGTAAATCTTGAACACCGCAAGGCTATTCTCGAGCGTCATTCACCCTTAACCAGTTACAATTCAACTGCCTTATTAAACAAAACCACTCGGGCCTTAATAGAACACTGACACCGCAGAACATGATTACATACGGATACAATTAACTATCTTTCTTTTCTATACATCAAACATTCTTTAGCAATAGCCACTCAAAACCTCCTAGTATTTTCTCACATCTACGAAGCACCATAACCTTCGTCGGAATTTTTCCCAACATGCTTGGGGACAGAACCATCATAGCACACAATAGTGCAATCGGTTAGTTAATAACAACCTCCCCAACTTGGCTCGGAGCCATACATCAAAGCACTTTTAGCCACTCATAGCATTCTTACTCAATTGATGCTCCAATGTTACAGTGAGATTAAACTCGAGCTATTTACAAACTTTGGCGGAGACTCGAATCATCGGAAATCTTAACTCTTTTGAAATTCTCGTATTCATTCACACGCAACAGCTTAGCCCATTCCTTAGGCGACAACATTTTTTTTTTAAGTCCCAAAATTTTCAAAAATTTCGGCAGAGTTTCCTTTGTAATTGGGCCTATCCACCTGCCAGAGAACCACCAAAATCATGCTAACGACATGTCCACAAATTGACAAAGCATCACAATGTATATCAACAATATTAATCTCAATACCACCTGTATTATATTATCAAAATTGATACGTGGACATGCGTTTCACCTATTTGAATCATAACACATAGAAAATACATTTCAACCCTCCATTATCTAGGCTATTCCACCAAGTAAGAACATTTTCTTTCCTTAATATTTCTGTATACCTTCCATTGCCATAGACATTACACAGTACCAACATACTCATTACATAGCTATCTAGCCGTCATTCCCACAACCAGGGACAATACTAAACATATAAGTTCATAATACCAGCTCGTAAAATTAGCACCTCGGTGTTCAAGCCATATGCAAAGATTCGGCCTCAAGTCCTTCAGACCGGCCCAACATAAAACTTACGGAGATTACATCTCGCCCCTTAATCGAGAAATCATAAGCCATCAAGGCAAATTTATCACTAAGCACTCGAGTGCGCGCATCAATGTGCAGGAGGAATTTCAAGAATTACATCTCAAGCTGAATAAAACACGCACGATGAGAATTCCAAGAATTTGAAACTTTCCTAAAGGTTTGCAGCCTCCCGAGGATAAGTACAGGCGTCCCCGTACCGATCCACGAGACTCTACTAAACCGGCTCATGACTCGCGAGACCTGTTAACCTAGGCTCTGATACCAACTTGTCACGACCCCAAACCCCGGTCGTGATGGTGCCCAACACATTGCTAGGCAAGCCCGACCATCTTATTCAATTACCAGCCAAGTATAATTAATACTAATTAATCGGCGTGGTTAGCCTGTTTTCATAACAAATCAAGAAGTGTAGAAATGAAATTCAAGAACACAGTCCCAACCAAATCGTGGTGTCACAAGTCTGAGCCTCTACAAATGAGATCTACTACAAAATCAAGTCTAACTAGAATGGAGACAACAAAATGATAAAAAGAAAGAGGTCGGGTACTGTGGACGTCGGCAGCTACCTCGAAGTCTCCACAGAATGGGGATAATAAAGCAGTTGCGATAGCTCAACTGCCCTCCTGAACCTGTATATCCGCACAAAAAGTGCAGGGGAGTGGGGTGAGTATATTTCAACTCAGTGAGTAACAATAATAAATAATAACTGAAAATACGAACTCCTGTACTATTACTAAACAGTTCTAAGGCAACCTCCACAGGTTAGTCATCACTATAATGAGTACCCTGATCTCCAGTCCACATTTATCTCATCTAGGTCCCACACTGACCACATCCTTGCTCGTACCACTACGGTATACACCCATCACAATATATGGAGACATATATATCTGTCTATAACATATAAATATTTCAGTATATATATGAATATGAATAAGTATAATGCTGCGGCGCGCAGCCCGCTCCAATACATATACCGCTGCGGCGCGCGGCCCGCTCCATTTAACGTCGACGGCGCTCACTGGGGGTGTATACAGACTTCGGAGGGGCTCCCTAGGCCCAAGCACTATAATACTGCGGCGTGCAACACGATCCACACAAATATTACTGCGGCGTGCAGTCCGATCCAATATATATATGTATATATCTCTATACTGCTGCGGCGTGCAGCCCGATCCCATAATATACACCAGTGCTCACCGAGAATGTGTGTAGACTCAGACTCCGAAGGGGCTCCTACAGCCCAAGTGCAATAATACTGCAGCGTGCAGTCCGTCCCACATGTATATTACATGTACATTACTGCGGCGTGCAGTCCGTCCCACATGTATATTACATGTATATTACTGCGGCGTGCAGTCCGATCCAATATATATACTGTTGCGGCGTGCAGCCCGATCCAATATAGGTATATACATATAATACCTCATAATGGGTCCTCGACCCTATTCCAGTCAGTATATACTTGGCCTCTCATGCCCAATATAATATATCACAGTGGGTCCTTGACCCTGTCTCAGTCAATATAGACTTGGCCTTTCATGCCCAATATAACATCTCATAGTGGGTCCTTGACCCTATCTCATCTCAATCGGTATAGACTTGGCCTTTCAGGCCCACTCAGCTAGAACAGGGAATTCCACCCTAGATAATCTCTCTCAATGTACACATCTAGTACGGGCTCATATTATGCTATACAGCTAGAGCTACGGCTGAGTGTATGTTTCCAACACGATATAAGGGTCACCTAGCTCTATAGGTTCCCTAATGCTCTACAGATCGGCACAAGGCCCCAAACATGGCTATCAGCCCAATTGCACAGTTATAAACTTATTATCAGTCATAACACACAGTATACTATTAGTCGGGAAGGACTAAGTCCAAACCCCCAATCACCATGTCACCACGCCCGTCATGGAACGCGTGTCTCATCTCAATATAGCACTGTGAAGTGCTAGTACGGGGTTTCAAACCCTCGGTACATTATTTACTACTACCACTCACCTCGAACCGGTAGAAGCCTCGGTCCGCCTTGCGCTTGCCTCGCAAATCAATCTCCTCGGTTGCCAAATCTGCTCAAAATCAATGATAATACATCAATATATGCTAAATTCACGTAACCCATTTGAAATAACCCAAATTGCATCAAAACCCACAAAGTTGTCAAAACCCGACTTTTGGAACGCTTCTCAAAAATTATAAAAGTTACATATTCGGAACCGTCGTCTCAATACGAGTCTAGGCATATAAAATTTACCAAATTCGGACTCCATTTGCCCGCTCAAATTGGTATTTTACCAAAGCCCTGGCCTAGGCTAAATTTCCGCACAATTTGATCCAATTTCAGTGAAATAAAGAAGGATTCTAAGATAAAAATACATATATTAACCATAAAACTTACCTCCAATGATAACCCGGTGAAATCCCAGCAATTTCCCTTCACTTTTGCTCTCCAAGACTCAACAATGGAGGTTTTCAATTAATGAGTCGCGGATGAAAATTCTGTCCAGATTTTTTTTAACAAAATACTGTTCACCCGTGTTACTGTTCACCCGTGTTACTGTTCACCCGTGTTACATGAATAGTACTGTTCACAATGTACTATTCATGGAGTACTATTCACGGGTACTGTTCATTGCAGCAGCTTTTTATCTAAATTGCAGCACATTCATTTTTTACTAAAATGGCTCTAAATCCATCATACGAACTCGAAATTAGACGATTCTTTTTCCTTTGGCTCCGTAATTTTGATACGGATCTAGTAGTTCAAACAAAACCGAATTTGGAGCTCATTTGCTTAGTTCAATACCAATTTCGCTCGTTAAACAATTAACTCACATATCGCGTCAAAAACCCAATCGCGACTTGATGAAATTAAACCAAAATTTCCATTTCAGTCCTATAATTCATGATTTAAATTCTCGAAGTCTCGAAGTTAAATTTGGATCACTAGAACTAAAAATAGACCTTTGGATCATTACATTTACGCTAAAAACTGCAAAAATCTTCCAAAAATGACCCGTTGGACATCCGAAACACACCCGAGACCCCCGAGACCTCAACCAAATATACAGACATGATCTATTACCTCATTCCAACTTGCTCGAATCGTTAAATCACTATAGTTAACATCAAAATCGTCCGTTTTCAGCAAATTCAAGCTTAAGTTTAACTATAACTTTCCAAATTCTTATTCGATCAAAAACCCGACCAAACGACCTCCGAATGACCTGAAATTTTGCAGGCACATCCAAAATCACCTAACGAAGCTACTGCAACTGTCGGAATTCCATTCCGACTCCTGCATCAAAATCTCACCTACCGTCCGGATTTCGCCAAAATTCAACCTTAGCCAATTCAAGCCTATTTCTACACCGGACCTCCAAATTCAATTTCGATTGTTCCCCTAAGTCACAAATCACCTCCCGGAACTAACCGAATCATCCGAATCCGATTCCGAGTCCTCTAACTAAATAGTCAACGTCCAATTGACTTTTCCCAACTATTCCTTCTTCTAAGAGACTTTCTGTCTCAATTTCAATCGAACTCAACCCGGATTGACTCAAACTCACCCAACATGCATATTACAATATCAACAAGCATATAATGGGGGTAACAGGGTGATAACTCACATGATGACGGGCCGGGTCATTACAGTTAATGCCGTGCCTTATTATTGATTATACACGAAGGTTAATGCCGTGCCTTATTATTGATTATGCACGAAGGTTAATGTCGTGCCTTGTTATTAATTATGCACGAAGGATCATGCCGTGCCTTGTGATATTAATTATGTATGAAGGGTAATGCCATGCATTGTTATTGAACCATGCACGAAGGATCATGCCGTGCCATGGATGTGAGGATGAGAGTAAAAGCACGAAGGGTGATGCTGTGCACTTTGTTTACTTATTTGGTGAGGATGAGAGTAAAAGCACGAAGGGTGATGCCGTGCAACTAATTGTTATTCCTTGTTTGACATTAACTGTTTCCATTAAACTTGGGTTTCTTTTATTGATTTAATAGTTGTTGTTAACTGTTGAGCTTTCTTCTTATGATATTCCTTGTTGGGTTTGTTACTTGATTTTTTCTCGTTACCTTATGATGTACATATATATATATATATATATATATATATATAGAACTGCACAGGTTTATGTGGGTGTCTGGTCCTAGGCTTGTCACTACTTCGCCGGGATAGGCCAGGCACTTACCAGCACATGGGTTTGGATTGTGTTGATACTGCACTTCTATGCGTTTTTGCACAGGTCCAGGTTTTGATCAGGAGCAGCAGCAGTAGAGTCTTGCGTGGGAGTTGAGCATTTCGAGACCGAGGTAGCTTGCAGGCGTCCGCAGGCCCGGCGTCTCTCCACTTATTTATATTATTAGCTGTAGTCTCCTTGTTCCGATACAAATAGATTTATGTTATTTTCTTTCAGACCTTTATGTGTAGTAGTTCGTGAGTTGGTGACTCCACGCCTTGGGTAGAGGATTTCAGTATTGTTTTACCTTGGTACTGCGTATTTCTATTTTGATAAGTCTTCCGCATTTATTTAATTGAGGTTATGGTTTTTGTTAATAATTTGAGTATGAGATATTGGTAAAAACAGGATAATGTTGAATATAGTGGCTTGCCTAGCTACCACGAGTAGGTGACATCACGATCCTGATGTTGGGGGAAAATTCGGGTTGTGACAGTATAGTAAAACAAATATGGTAAAATTTAAAGAAACTTTTTTTTTGGAAAGTAAAATTTTTTATTTCACAAACTAAGTATCAACTTTACAAATCTATATCTTCAGGCACTTGGACATCATGCCCCAAGCCCTTTAATCTTCTTCTATCTACTTACACAAAAGAAACAAAAAAAAACATATCTTCAAGTTACTATCAACAAACTAGTATCACTCTAGTCCAGGGTATGACTTCATTTTCTGCAATGTTGTATCTATTTTTTTGTACTTGCTGCCGCAATAATGTATCTCCTGTGCTATTACTCGCAAAACTTCTTACTTCCTTATGATTTTCTGTTGAAAAATTCTCATATTTTTCTCATGCCAAATATGATAGACATAAGTTGCTAAACAAATCCGATACATGTGAGACTTTGCTGATTTCCCCTTTACATTCATTTCAGCCCACCTTACTTCTTCAGCCCATCCTTTTGCTCTTCTTGTAATCCGTTGCCATCTTAGTGTGCTGCTCCATATCTACTCAGTCATCGCACATCCAAAAAATAGATGTTCCATAGTTTCAGGATCTTCCTCACACATAGTACATGAACTATTTTCCACTATAGTCCATTTATCCACCCTGTCACGTGTCTGTAATCTGCCATGTAGTGCTAAGAGTAAGATTAATTTCCACTTGGGAGTAGCATAGTTATTATATATTAGTCTTCTCCATGTGCATTTCTGAAATTCTCATTGCAGCTTCATGTACATCATATGTATATTGAACTTGTCCATCTTTTTTATTTCCTCCTCTTGTATCCCTGCTTCCTCCATGTATTCTGCAACCTCTAATATTTTCTGAACTATCCAAGATGCTTGAATTAGTTTTCTCTTCCATAAGATACCATTTTTACCATAGTAACAATGTATCCATCTCACCCACAATTTGTCTTTTTTATTACAAATATTCTATAACAGCTTACTAATAGTAGCTTTGTTTCACAACAGAATTGTTGTTATGTTCATCCCCATGTTGTCTGAGGCAAGCTAATCCTCTCCCAAGCAATGAGTGCACTGTGAGATACCTCAAATCCTCCAGTTCATAGAAACCTCTTGTCACGACCCCAAATCCGGTCGTGATGGCGCCCAGCACATTGCTAAGCCAGCCTGACCAATCAATATCAACAACGGAGCTAGAAGCTCTCTTTAACCCATTTAAGCATTTCAAAATATGAAACAATAGTAATATTTATACCAACAACGGGGAGACCAAGTCCCAAAATATACTAACTCCCATAGACCGAAGGGTCAAGAGTCATGAGCCTCTACCGAACATGAGTGTATAAAGGTTTACAAGATACCAAGTGCGGAAAGAAATGTCAATACAAAATCAAAAGACAGTAGGAAGGAATATCGGGTCCTGCGAACTCTGCAGCTACCTCGTATATCTCACGGATGTCGCCTCGCACAGCTACTGGATCACTGCTGAGAGGTACCTAGATCTGCACACAAGGTGCAGGGAGTAAAATGAGTACTGCCAGACTCAGTGGTAATAAACAAGGGTAAGACAGCGAGATAAGAAATCCGCAATAAAGCACTATGTAAAGCTGTAGTCAAATACCCTGTCATAGAATCAATATTCACTGTACCTGTACCAACAAATACCAATAAATAGCATAACAACTAGCAGATGTAGCTAAATGCAATGCAATGCATGATATGACCGCTACGGCGCGTAGCTCGACTCCAATTTTGGGTACCCGTGCTCACTGTGGGGGTTCAGACTCCGGAGGGGCACCTACAGCCCAAGCACATCTCATAGATATTTTCTGCGGCGTGCAGTCCGATTCAACATATATCTCGCTGCGGCGCGCAGCCCGATCCACTACTAGTCAGCTAATATGCAGATACAGCCTCGCAAGCTCAAAAGTAGTTTTTGAAAACTCTTTTTATCATTTTTCAGTTGGAAAACAGTAATATCAAGTTCCAGAGATTGGAATTAGCATAATAACAAAAATAGCTGCGGTCTAGTAGTAAACTAACATGTCTATATGATAAGACAATGATAACGATCCTCGCGGGATCCAATAACTGGCTCACATCCCACAATATACTCAACCGTCCAAGAAGGAGGTTCAACGGCTCGAGAATAGCCAATAATACAGTATCAACAGGTCGGACTAATATATAGTCTCCAGTTCATGATCGACCCCGCACTCTCAAGAGTGTGCGTGTCTCGCCGCTATACGGCGTCACAAAGTGGTATACCGGGGTTTCGAACCCGCCTGGTCATCACCCACATCTATTACTCACCTCAATACGGCGCGACGACTACTCCGCAATGCCCTTTCCACGAGAATCAAGCTCCGCACGCGTAGAATCTGATCAAATACAGTACAAATACAACAAATTAGGCCAATGGGACGACACCCAATCAATATAACTCAATTTACATCAAAATTCCCAAAGTTGTCAAAACCCGACTTTTGGTACGCTTGTCGAAAAATTACAAAAGTTACATATTCGGAATCCTCATCTCGATACGAGTCTAGGCATATAAAATTTACCAAAATCGGACTCCATTTGCCCACTCAAATCGGTGTTTTTCTTTAATTTAGGCCTAGGGCTCAAACCCACCTTTAATCTTTAATTTTCAGGGATTTAACCAAGGATTTCATGTTAAAATGATGTAATTAGGCCACAAAACTTACCTCCAACGAAACCCCGATGATTTCCCAGCAATTTCCCGTCAATTTCTTCTCTTGGAACTCAAAAATGGAGGTTTTGGGTATTAAACCCGCGACTGGTTCTGTTCTGAACTTAAACTCACTGCCAGGCCAATTAACCCTACGCGATCGCAGACATCACCACGCGATCGCGATGCACAAATCCCTGGGGCCTGATTTTTCGTCTACGCGATCGCAGCCTTTGGCACGCGATCGCAGTGAACAACAAAAGATCCCTACGCGATCGCAACTCCAGCCACGCGATCGCATTGCATCCGAACTTGACCTTACGCGATCGTGTGAACCCAAACGCGATCGCACTGCATTCCGACATTGACCTACGCGATCGCAGACATCACCACGTGATCCCGATACACCCAAACGCTGCCTTACGCGATCGCATTCAAAACTTCGCGATCGCAGAGAGCAAAATTCTCTGCAATTATTGCAGCAGAACAGCAGTGCCTTTTGGCACACATTGGTCCGTTTGGACCCCCGAATTCATCCCGAGGCCCCCGGGACCCCAACGAAAACCACCAACATACTCCAAAACACGATACAAACTTGTTCCAATCATAAAAAAAACACCATCCTAAACATCAAAATCACCAATTACACACGGATTCAAGCCTAAATTCCTTAAAACTTTCCGAATCACGCATTCTATCAAAAACCCGACCAAACGACGTCCGAATGACCTGAAATTTTGCAGGCACATCCAAAATCACCTAACGGAGCTACTGCAACTGTCGGAATTCCATTCCGACCCCGGATCAAAATCTCACCTACCGTTCGGATTTCGCCAAAATTCAACCTTAGCCAATTCAAGCCTATTTCTACACCGGCCTCCAAATTCAATTCCGATCGCTCCCCTAAGTCACAAATCACCTCCCGGAACTAACCGAATCATCAGAATCCGATTCCGATCCCTCTAACCAAATAGTCAACTCCGGGTTGACTTTCCTTATTCAAGTTTCCTTCACAAAGGCTATATGCCTCATTTTCAATCCAATTCACTCCTAACTCACCCGATAGACTTTAACACTGATATAAAAGCATAAAACATACAATTTCAACATAACGGGGTGGTAATTCCCGTGACGACGAGCCGGGTCGTCACATTCTCCCCTCTTAAACAAACGCTCGTCCTCGAGCGGGTCAAGAAACATACCTGAAGTCTCAAACAAGTGAGGATATCTGCTCCGCATCTCCCGCTCTATCTCCAAAGTGGCCTCCTCCACGGGTCGACCTCTCCACTGAACCTTAACTGATGCAATCTCCTTAGACCTTAATTTTCTCACCTGACGTCCCAAAATGGCAATAGGCTCCACATCATAGGATAGATCACCATCAAGTTGAATGGTACTGAAATCTAATACATGAGACGGATCTCCAATGTACTTCCGGAGCATAGACACATGGAATACTGGATGAACGCTGGATAAGCTGGGCGGCAAGGCCAACTCATATGCCACCTCTCCAACTCTCCTAAGTATCTCAAAAGGACCAATGTACCCGGGACTCAACTTTCCTTTCTTCCCAAACCTCATGACACCCTTCATAGGTGAAATCTTCAACAATACTCTGTCACCAACCATGAAAGACAACTCTCAAACTCTACGGTCCGCATAACTCTTCTAACAAGACTGTGCTGTACGAAGCCTCTCCTGGATCAACTTTGCTCTATCCAGAGCATCCTGGACTAACTCAGTCCCTATCAATCTAACCTCACCAGGCTCAAACCATCCCACGGGGGATCTACACCGCCTGCCATACAATGCCTCATACGGGGCCATCTGAATACTCGACTGATAACTGTTGTTGTAGGCAAACTCGGCAAGTGGTAGGAACTCATCCCACGAACCACCAAAATCAATCACACAAGCTCGCAACATATCCTCCAAGATCTGAATAGTGCGCTCAGACTGTCCGTCTGTCTGGGGGTGAAATGCTGTACTCAACTCAACCCGCGTACCCATCTCTCACCGAAATGCTCTCCAAAACTGAGAAGTGAACTGAGTACCCCTGTCGGATATGATAGACACTGGGACTCCATGCAACCGAACAATCACCCGAATGAATATCTCAGCTAATCGCTCCGAAGAGTACATAGTATATACAGGAATGAAGTAAGCTGACTTGGTTAGCCTATCCACAATCACCCATACGTAATCAAACTTCCTCGCTATCCGAGGGAGTCCAGTAACAAAGTCCATAGTGATCCTCTCCCACTTCCACTCAGGAATATCAATGCGCTGAAATACACCACCGGGCCTCTGATGCTCGTACTTAACCTGCTGACAGTTGAGGCACCGTGCTACATGTCCGACAATGTCCATTTTCATCTTTCTCCACCAATAGTGTTGTTTCAAATCTTGATACATCTTAGCGGCTCCAGGATGGATAGAATACCGCGAGCTATGGGCCTCTTCCAGAATCAACTCACGAAGGCCATCAACATTGGGCACACATATCCTGCCCTGCATCCTCAATACGCCGTCACTATCAATGGCGACATCTCTAGCATCATCATGCTGAACTCTGTCCCTCAGGATAGCCAAATGTGGATCATCATACTAGTGCTCACGAATACGATCATATAGAGATGACCGAGATACAACACAAGCCAATACCCTGATTGGGCTCCGAAATATCAAACCTCACTAGCCGATTGGCTAGCACCTGAACATCATAAGCAAATGGCCTCTCCTCAGCTGGAATATATGCCAAGCTCCCCATACTGACCGCCTTCCGGCTCAAAGCATCGGCCACTACATTGGCCTTCCCCGGATGATATAATATAGTAATGTCATAATCCTTCCAGCAACTCAAGCCATCTCCGCTGTCTCAAATTAAGGTCTTTCTGTTTGAACAAGTGCCGGAGACTACGATGGTCGGTATACACCTCACAAGACACACCGTACAAATAGTGCCTCCAAATCTTCAATGCATGAACAATGGCGGCTAGCTCCAAGTCATGAACAGGATAGTTCTTCTCATGCGGCTTCAACTGCCGAGAAGCATAAGCAATTACCTTTCCTTCCTGCATCAACACACAACCTATCCCCACTCTCGAGGCATCACAATAAACGGTATATGAACCCGAAGCTCATGGCAATACTAACACTGGAGCTGTGGTCAAAGCTGTCTTGAGCTTCTGAAAGCTCCCCTCGCACTCATCCGACCACACGAATGGTGCACCCTTCTGGGTCAATTTAGTCAATGAAGAAGCAATGGATGAAAATCCCTGAACAAACCGGCGATAATACCCCGCCAAGCCAAGAAAACTCCCGATCTCTGTAGCTGAGGACGGTCTAGGCCAACTCTGCACCGCCTCTATCTTTTTCTGATCAACCTGAATACCATCACGAGACACCACATGTCCCATAAATGCCACGGACTCGAGCCAAAACTCACACTTGGAGAATTTAGCATATAGCTTCTCCTCCCTCAATCTCTGCAACACAGTACTCAAATGATGAGCATGCACCTCCTGACTACGGGAGTAGACTAGAATGTCATCAATGAACACAATTACAAATGAATCCAAATAAGGCCTGAACACACTGTTCATCAGATGCATAAATGCTGCCGGGGCGTTGGTCAACCCAAACGACATCACAAGAAACTCATAATGACCATATCTGGTCCTGAATGCAGTCTTCATAATATCCGAGTCTCTGATCTTCAGCTGATGATAGCCTGAACGAAGATCGATCTTAGAAAACACCCTCGCACCCTGTAACTGATCAAACAAATCATCTATGCGCGGTAGAGGGTACTTGTTCTTCACCGTCACTTTGTTCAATTGCCTATAATCAATACACATTCGCATGGAACCATCTTTCTTTTTAACAAATAATACCGGTGCACCCCACGGAGACACACTAGGGCGGATGAAACCCTTATCCGGAAGCTCTTGAAGTTGCTCTTTCAGTTCTTTCAACTCGGCTGGTGTCATTCGATAAAGAGGAATGGATATGGGCTGAGTGCCCGGCACCAAGTCAATGCCAAAATCAATATCCCCGTCCGGCGGCATGCCCGGCAGGTCTGAGGGAAATACATCTGGGAAGTCCCTCACAACAGGTACAGAATCAATGCTAGGAGACTCAGCTCCCACATCTCTCACAAAAGCTAAGTACGATAAACACCCTTTTTCAACCATCTTCTGAGCCTTTAAGAACGAAATAACACGGCTAGGGACGAAATCGGTCGAACCCCGCCACTCAATCTGAGAAATACCAGGAATGGCCAACGTAACTGTCTTAGCATGACAGTCCAATATCACATGATACGGAGACAACCAGTCCATACCCAATATAACATCAAAGTCCACCATCCCCAACAATAACAAATCTCCCTGGGTCTCCAGACCCCCAATAGATATAACACAGGATCTATAGACATGATCCACAATGATCGTATCACCCACGGGGGTGGATACATGAACAGGTAAATCAAGACTACCACGAGTCGCACCCAAATGATGTGCAAAATAAGAGGACACGTAAGAATATGTGGACCCTGGATCAAATAGAACAGAGGCATCTCCGTGACAGACAGAAATGATACCTGTAATCACAGCATCGGAGGCAACTGCATCACGCCTATCAGGAAGTGCGTAGAATCGCGCCTGGCCTCCACCAGATCTCTCCTCGCCCCTGGGGCGACCACGAGAAGACTGACATCCACCTCTACTAGACTGAGATGGTGCTGAAAAGGAGGGCTGATCCCTCTGCTGAGTCCTGCCCCTACGTAGTCGAGGGCACCGTCTCCTCATGTGGCCAAACTCACCACACTCATAACATGCACCTGGTGCTGGAGAAGTAGGTGTTGCACTCTGGGCTGGGAGGGCACTAAGTGATGACTGACCCTGCTGAAATCCCTGTCGACCACGACCATAAGAACCTCCGCTCTGCTTTGGGCGGCCTGAATGAGAAGGTCTAGATGAGCGACCTCGGCTCTGCCGGGAATGCCCTCTAGATGGAGCACCACTGAAACTGCCAGAACCACGAGGCCTCTTGGCCTCCCTCTCCTGTCTCTCTCGGCGACGATCCGCCTCAATGGAGCGTGCCATATCAGCAACCTGCTCAAACGATGATGACAGAACTCGCTCGCTGGTCATAAGAATACGGATAGAGTAGTTGAGGCCATCAATGAACCTCCCGATCCTCTCCCTATCAGTGGGGATCATCCATGTGGCATGCCTAGCCAACTGAGTGAATCTAAGCTCATACTGGGTCACAGACATGTCGCCCTGAACCAACCACTCGAACTGGCGACGTAGCTCCTCGCGACAAGACCGAGGTACATATTTCTCTAGAAAGAGAGTAGAGAACTGCTGCCATGTGAGAGGTGCTGCTCTTGTAGGCCTACGCCTCTCAAACTCCTCCCACCAATCAAATGCGGGACCGTTGAACTGAAATGTAGTAAATGAAACTCCGCCGGACTCAAGAATACCAGCCGTACGCAACATCTTCTTCTGACACTTATCCAAGAAACCCCGGGCATCCTCGCCCTCAACGCCACCGAAATGGGGTGGCCGAAGTCTACCAAATCTCTCGAGACGACGCCGCTCGTCATCGGGCATAACCTCGAACCATATGCTCTGGAGCCGGAGCTGGTGCGGCCGGAGGAATAACCGGTGCAACCACCCGAGCGGGGACCGCCTCGGCGTTTGAAGTCCCTAAACAACCGGGTCGGTGTGCGAGCCGGCAGGGGTTTGCCGACCACCCCCGACCGAGATGTCGCTACGGTGGCGGTAGCTGAAACTACCCGAGCCAAACCGGAACATACCGATAATATCCGAGCAAGAGTCTCCCGAAGACCGGGAATAGCAATAGATATAGTCCGGCCCCGAGCTGGGGCTGTCGGAGCATCAACCACCGGGGGCCGCTCTCGAACCGGTACAACAGAGCGGGTCGGCTCGGCACCGCTCAACCGCCCCTACCTCTAACTCTCGCACGACCGCGCCCACGGCCTCTAACAGGTGGCAATGGAGGTCGTCCACCTCGTCCCGATGCTCGCGTTCTCGCCATCCGCGAGAGAATAGAATATAGAAGTTCAGTTCTCAGAACAACAAGATCGCACGATAAAGTTCAAGAAAAGTGAAGTTTTCCTAAAGGTTCGCAGCCTCCCGAGGATAAGTACAGGCGTCCCCGTACCGATCCACAAGACTCTACTAACCGGCTCAAGACTCACGAGGCCTAGTAAACCTAGGCTCTGATACCAACTTGTCACGACCCCAAATCCGGTCGTGATGGCGCCCAGCACATTGCTAAGCCAGCCTGACCAATCAATATCAACAACGGAGCTAGAAGCTCTCTTTAACCCATTTAAGCATTTAAAAATATGAAACAATAGTAATATTTATACCAACAGCGGGGAGACCAAGTCCCAAAATATACTAACTCTCATAGACCGAAGGGTCAAGAGTCATGAGCCTCTACTGAACATGAGTGTATAAAGGTTTACAAGAATACCAAGTGCGGAAAGAAATGTCAATACAAAATCAAAAGACGGTAGGAAGGAATATCGGGTCCTGCGGACTCTGCAGCTACCTCGAATATCCACAAATGTCGCCTCGCACAGCTACTGGATCACTGCTGAGAGGTACTCGGATCTGCACACAAGGTGCAGGGAGTAAAATGAGTACTGCCAGACTCAGTGGTAATAAACAAGGGTAAGACAGCGCAGATAAGAAATCCGCAATAAAGCACTATGTAAAACTATAATCAGCTACCCCGTCATAGAATCAATATTCACTGTACCTGTACCAACAAATACCAATAAATAGCATAACAGCTAGCAGATGTAGCTAAATGCAATGCAATGCATGATATGACTGCTACGGCGCGTAGCCCGACTCCAATTTTGGGTACCCGTGCTCACTGTGGGGTTCAGACTCCGGAGGGGCTCCTACAGCCCAAGCACATCTCATAGAGATTTTCCTGCGGCGTGCAGTCCGATCCAACATATATCTCGCTGCGGCGCGCAGCCCGATCCACTACTAGTCAGCTAATATGCATATACAGCCTCGCAAGCTCAAAAGTAGTTTTTGAAAACTCTTTTTATCATTTTTCAGTTGGAAAACAATAATATCAAGTTCCAGAGATTGGAATTAGCATAATAATAGAAATAGCTGCGGTCTAGTAGTAAACTAACATGTCTATACGATAAGACAATGATAACGATCCTCGCGGGATCCAATAACTGGCTCCTAGCCCATAATATACTCAATCGTCCAAGAAGGAGGTTCAACGGCTCGAGAATAGCCAATAATACAAGTATCAACAGGTCGGACTAATATATAGTCTCCAGTTCATGATCGACCCCGCACTCTCAAGAGTGTGTGTGTCTCGCCGCTATACAGCGTCACAAAGTGGTATACCGGGGTTTCGAACCCGCTGGTCATCACCCACATCTATTACTCACCTCAATACGGCGCGACGACTACTCCGCAATGCCCTTGCCACGAGAATCAAGCTCCGCACGCGTAGAATCTGATCAAATACAATAGAAATACAACAAATTAGGCCAATGGGACGACACCCAATCAATATAACTCAATTTACATCAAAATTCCCAAAGTTGTCAAAACCCGACTTTCGGTACACTTGTCGCAAAATTACAAAAGTTACATATTCGGAATCCTCATCTCGATACGAGTCTAGGCATATAAAATTTACCAAAATCGGACTCCATTTGCCCACTCAAATCGGTGTTTTTCTTCAATTTAGGCCTAGGGCTCAAACCCACCTTTAATCTTTAATTTACAGGGATTTAACCAAGGATTTCATGTTAAAATGATGTAATTAAGCCACAAAACTTACCTCCAACGAAACCCCGATGATTTCCCAGCAATCTCCCGTCAATTTCTTCTCTTGGAACTCAAAAATGGAGGTTTTGGGTATTAAACCCGCGACCGGTTCTGTTCTGAACTTAAACTCACTGCCAGTCAAATCTCTTCATCGCGTTCGCGACGCCTCTCACGCGAACGCAATGCCTAATCCCTGGGGCCTGATTTTTCCTCTACGCGATCGCAGCCTTTGGCACGCGATCGCAGTGAACAACAAAAGATCCCTACGCGATCGCAACTCCAGCCACGCGATCGCATTGCATCCGAACTTGACCTTACGCGATCGCGTGAACCCAAACGCGATCGCACTGCATTCCGACATTGACCTACGCGATCGCAGACATCACCACGCGATCGTGATACACCCAAACGCTTCCTTACATGATCGCATTCAAAACTTCGCGATCGCAGAGAGCAAAAATTCTCTGCAATTATTGCAGCAGAACAGCAGTGCCTTTTGGCACACATTGGTCCGTTTGGACCCCCGAATTCATCCCGAGGCCTTCGGGACCCCAACGAAAACCACCAACATACTCCAAAACACGATACGAACTTGTTCCAATCATAAAAAAAAACACCATCCTAAACATCAAAATCACCAATTACACACGGATTCAAGCCTAAATTCCTTAAAACTTTCCGAATCACGCATTCTATCAAAATCCCGACCAAACGACGTCTGAATGACCTGAAATTTTGCAGGCACATCCAAAATCACCTAACGGAGCTACTGCAACCTGTCGGAATTCCATTCCGACCCCCGGATCAAAATCTCACCTACCGTTAGGATTTCGCCAAAATTCAACCTTAGCCAATTCAAGCCTATTTCTACACCGGGCCTCCAAATTCAATTCCGATCGTTCCCCTAAGTCACAAATCACCTCCCGGAACTAACCGAATCATCGAACCTGATTTCGATCCCTCTAACCAAATAGTCAACTCCGGGTTGACTTTCCTTATTCAAGTTTCCTTCACAAAGGCTATATGCCTCATTTTCAATCCAATTCACTCCTAACTCACCCGATAGACTTTAACACTAATATAAAAGCATAAAACATACAATTTCAACATAACGGGGTGGTAATTCCCGTGACGACGAGCCGGGTCGTCACACCTCTTACATAACTCTCTATCATTTGTATCAACTTTTTTGACAAAGTAAAGATCTGTGACCAAAAAGTGTGGACTGAAAATAAGATACTCTTTATGAGTTGAACCCTTCATGCATAAGATAAAAACTTTGATGTCCAGCTTGTGATTCTTCCAAATGATCTTCTCAAGTAGTGGTTTACATTGAGTGATTGACAAATTTTTTGTACTCAGAGGAACTCCAAGATACCTTATAGGCAATTATCCTTTACTGAATCCCAAATAGTCCAGAATGTCTTGTTGTACATCCTGATTCACCCATCCAAAGTAGACACTACTTTTCTCTTCATTTGCTTCCAATCCAGATACATTTGAGAACCTCTTGAAACATTCATATAGTTCTTTCACTGCATCCAATCTTCCTTTGCAGAACAACAACAAATTATCCGCAAAACTTAGTTGAACTATATTTAATTTAGCACATTTTGGATGGAAACTAAATATCTTGTTCTCCTTTAGGCTTTTCAATTCTCTTGTTAAGTATTTCATTACTATAACAAATAAAAAACGGGACATCCTCAAATATTGTTTTACTTGGAAAGGTTTCATAGGATTCCCATTGATAAGAATAGAATATGAGACTATTTTTCGACAATTCATAATCCATGTGACGAATACTCCCGGGAAACACAGTTGCTCCAGCACTTGGTCTATAAAACACCATTCCACAGAGTCATGTGCCTTCCTCATATAAATCTTCAAGCAGTACCTTTGTGTAGTATTCTTCCTGCTATACCCTTTAACTATCTCATGACTTTAGATAATGTTGTCTGAGATGATTCTCCCTGGTACAAATGCTAACTGACTCTCATCTACCAAATAAACCATCATTTCTTGTAATCTATATGTCAGAATCTTTGAAATGATTTTGTACATTGTAGTACAACATGATATAGGTCTGAACTTCCCCACTTTGGTCGAAACTAAGGGTACGCTCTCTAGAATATTTGCTCGGAGCTTTTTTTTTCACTTGGTCACCTGCTATCTTGAAACCTCCAGGATTTTGAACTTTAGGAATCAATGTCATTGAGGTGCAGTTTATAGGCCTATATATTCAGCACTGATAAAGAAATCCTGCATAGCTTCTACTACTTCATCACCAATTATAGGCCAAGCCTTCTTAAAGAACAAGGCATTATATCCATCACACCCCGGAGCTTTAGCATCATCTATACTATTCAAAGATTTGACTACTTGCTCTCTTGTTATTGGCTCTATCAGTTTCAATTGTTGGTCTCTTATCAATATGTTACCCCTCATCATCACCCCTGGATCAATTGCTTGCATTTACTCAGCTGCTGTTCCTAAAAGCCTCTTATAGAATTGAATGACTTTCTTCTCAACATCCTCTTAGTTCTGAGTATGTCCACCAGTTTGAGTAACTAACTTTGTAATTCTTTTCTGACCATTCATATTCTTCATGCTAGCATGGAAGTATGCAGTGTTTGAGTCTCCTAACTTCAACCACTGGACTCTAGATTTTTGCTTCATGATACTCTCCTCAATTGTGCTCCATTTCTCTAAATCTCCTCTAAGTTGGTTTTCCTCAGTTTTCAGCCTTTCTGCTTGCACAAGATCTCTCATTTGCTCCTGAATTTTCTTCAATTTCTCTCTAATATTCGTTACTTTCTCCTTGGTCTTGCTATACTCTTCTTTATGTAGTTTTTTTAGATCACCCTTTAGTCTTTTAAGCTTCATCCATGTTATTTTCATTGTTGTTCCTCTAATGTTCACCTCCCCATGTTGTTTTCACTATGTTCTCAAAATCCTTGTGATCAACTATTGCATTGAAGAATCTGAAAGGTGTTGTTCTAGTCTGTTGCTCCTGTTTACTCTGACCATACTTCTTTGTGTTTATGTTGTAAACAGGAGCAACAGACTAGAACAACACCTTTCAGATTCTTCAATGCAATAGTTGATCACAAGGATTTTGAGAACATAGTGAAAACAACATGGGGAGGTGAACATTAGAGGAACAACAATGAAAATAACATGGATGAAGCTTAAAAGACTAAAGGGTGATCTAAAAAAACTACATAAAGAAGAGTATAGCAAGACCAAGGAGAAAGTAACGAATATTAGAGAGAAATTGAAGAAAATTCAGGAGCAAATGAGAGATCTTGTGCAAGCAGAAAGGCTGAAAACTGAGGAAAACCAACTTAGAGGAGATTTAGAGAAATGGAGCACAATTGAGGAGAGTATCATGAAGCAAAAATCTAGAGTCCAGTGGTTGAAGTTAGGAGACTCAAACACTGCATACTTCCATGCTAGCATGAAGAATATGAATGGTCAGAAAAGAATTACAAAGTTAGTTACTCAAACTGGTGGACATACTCAGAACTAAGAGGATGTTGAGAAGAAAGTCATTCAATTCTATAAGAGGCTTTTAGGAACAGCAGCTGAGTAAATGCAAGCAATTGATCCAGGGGTGATGATGAGGGGTAACATATTGATAAGAGACCAACAATTGAAACTGATAGAGCCAATAACAAGAGAGCAAGTAGTCAAATCTTTGAATAGTATAGATGATGCTAAAGCTCCGGGGTGTGATGGATATAATGCCTTGTTCTTTAAGAAGGCTTGGCCTATAATTGGTGATGAAGTAGTAGAAGCTATGCAGGATTTCTTTATCAGTGCTGAATATATAGGCCTATAAACTGCACCTCAATGACATTGATTCCTAAAGTTCAAAATCCTGGAGGTTTCAAGATAGCAGGTGACCAAGTGAAAAAAAAAGCTCCGAGCAAATATTCTAGAGAGCGTACCCTTAGTTTCGACCAAAGTGGGGAAGTTCAGACCTATATCATGTTGTACTACAATGTACAAAATCATTTCAAAGATTCTGACATATAGATTACAAGAAATGATGGTTTATTTGGTAGATGAGAGTCAGTTAGCATTTGTACCAGGGAGAATCATCTCAGACAACATTATCTAAAGTCATGAGATAGTTAAAGGGTATAGCAGGAAGAATACTACACAAAGGTACTGCTTGAAGATTTATATGAGGAAGGCACATGACTCTGTGGAATGGTGTTTTATAGACCAAGTGCTGGAGCAACTGTGTTTCCCGGGAGTATTCGTCACATGGATTATGAATTGTCGAAAAATAGTCTCATATTCTATTCTTATCAATGGGAATCCTATGAAACCTTTCCAAGTAAAACAATATTTGAGGATGTCCCGTTTTTTATTTGTTATAGTAATGAAATACTTAACAAGAGAATTGAAAAGCCTAAAGGAGAACAAGATATTTAGTTTCCATCCAAAATGTGCTAAATTAAATATAGTTCAACTAAGTTTTGCGGATAATTTGTTGTTGTTCTGCAAAGGAAGATTGGATGCAGTGAAAGAACTATATGAATGTTTCAAGAGGTTCTCAAATGTATCTGGATTGGAAGCAAATGAAGAGAAAAGTAGTGTCTACTTTGGATGGGTGAATCAGGATGTACAACAAGACATTCTGGACTATTTGGGATTCAGTAAAGGATAATTGCCTATAAGGTATCTTGGAGTTCCTCTGAGTACAAAAAATTTGTCAATCACTCAATGTAAACCACTACTTGAGAAGATCATTTGGAAGAATCACAAGCTGGACATCAAAGTTTTTATCTTATGCATGAAGGGTTCAACTCATAAAGAGTATCTTATTTTCAGTCCACACTTTTTGGTCACAGATCTTTACTTTGTCAAAAAAGTTGATACAAATGATAGAGAGTTATGTAAGAGGTGTGACGACCCGGCTCGTCGTCACGGGAATTACCACCCCGTTATGTTGAAATTGTATGTTTTATGCTTTTATATCAGTGTTAAAGTCTATCGGGTGAGTTAGGAGTGAATTGGATTGAAAATGAGGCATATAGCCTTTTTGGAGGAAGCTTGAATAAGGAAAGTCAACCCGGAGTTGACTATTTGGTTAGAGGGCTCGGAATCGGATTCTGATGATTCGGTTAGTTCCGGAGGTGATTTGTGACTTAGGGGAGCGATCGGAATTGAATTTGGAGGCCCGGTGTAGAAATAGGCTTGAATTGGCTAAGGTTGAATTTTGGCGAAATCCGAACGGTAGGTGAGATTTTGATCCGGGGTCGGAATGGAATTCCGACAGTTGCAGTAGCTCCGTTAGGTGATTTTGGATGTGCCTGCAAAATTTCAGGTCATTCGGACGTCGTTTGGTCGGGTTTTTGATAGAATGCGTGATTCGGAAAGTTTTAAGGAATTTAGGCTTGAATCCGTGTGTAATTGGTGATTTTGATGTTTAGGATGGTGTTTTTTTTATGATTGGAACAAGTTTGTATCGTGTTTTGGAGTATGTTGATGGTTTTCGTTGGGGTCCCGGGGGCCTCGGGATGAATTCGGGGGTCCAAACGGACCAATGTGTGCCAAAAGGCACTGCTGTTCTGCTGCAATAATTGCAGAGAATTTTTGCTCTCTGCGATCGCGAAGTTTTGAATGCGATCATGTAAGGAAGCGTTTGGGTGTATCACGATCGCGTGGTGATGTCTGCGATCGCGTAGGTCAATGTCGGAATGCAGTGCGATCGCGTTTGGGTTCACGCGATCGCGTAAGGTCAAGTTCGGATGCAATGCGATCGCGTGGCTGGAGTTGCGATCGCGTAGGGATCTTTTGTTGTTCACTGCGATCGCGTGCCAAAGGCTGCGATCGCGTAGAGGAAAAATCAGGCCCCAGGGATTTGTGCATCGCGATCGCGTGGTGATGTCTGCGATCGCGTAGGGTTAATTGGCCTGGCAGTGAGTTTAAGTTCAGAACAGAACCAGTCGCGGGTTTAATACCCAAAACCTCCATTTTTGAGTTCCAAGAGAAGAAATTGACGGGAAATTGCTGGGAAATCATCGGGGTTTCGTTGGAGGTAAGTTTTGTGGCCTAATTACATCATTTTAACATGAAATCCTTGGTTAAATTTCTGTAAATGGAAGATTAAAGGTGGGTTTGAGCCCTAAGCCTAAATTGAAGAAAAACACCGATTTGAGTGGGCAAACGGAGTCCGATTTTGGTAAATTTTATATGCCTAGACTCGTATCGAGATGAGGATTCCGAATATGTAACTTTTGTAATTTTTCGACAAGCGTACCGAAAGTCGGGTTTTGACAACTTTGGGAATTTTGATGTAAATTGAGTTATATTGATCGGGTGTCGTCCCATTGGCCTAATTTGTTGTGTTTCTACTGTATTGGATCAGATTCTACGCGTGCGGAGCTTGATTCTCGTGGCAAGGGCATTGCGGAGTAGTCGTCGCGCCGTATCGAGGTGAGTAATAGATGTGGGTGATGACCAGCGGGTTCGAAACCCCGGTATACCACTTTGTGACGCTGTATAGCGGCGAGACACGCACACTCTCGAGAGTGCGGGGTCGATCATGAACTGGAGACTATATATTAGTCCGACCTGTTGATACTGTATTATTGGCTATTCTCGAGCCGTTGAACCTCCTTCTTGGACGGTTGAGTATGCTTGTGGGCCGTGAGCCAGTTATTGGATCCCGCGAGGATCGTTATCATTGTCTTATCATATAGACATGCTAGTTTACTACTAGTCCGCAGCTATTTCTGTTATTATGATAATTCCAATCTCCGGAACTTGATATTACTTGTTTTCCAACCGAAAAATGATAAAAGAGTTTTCAAAAACTACTTTTGAGCCTGCGAGGCTGTATCTGCATATTAGCTGACTAGTAGTGGATCGGGCTGCGCGCCGCAGCGAGATATATGTTGGATCGGACTGTATGCCGCAGTAAATCTCTATGAGATGTGCTTGGGCTGTAGGAGCCCCTCCGGAGTCTGAACCCCCACAGTGAGCACGGGTACCCAAAATTGGAGTCGGGCCACGCGCCGTAGCGGTCATATCATGCATTGCATTGCATTTAGCTACATCTGCTAGCTGTTATGCTATTTATTGGTATTTGTTGGTACAGGTACAATGAATATTGATTCTATGACAGGGTAGCCGATTATAGTTTTACATAGTGCTTTATTGCGGATTTCTTATCTGCGCTGTCTTACCCTTGTTTATTACCACTGAGTCTGGAAGTACTCATTTTACTCCCTGCACCTTGTGTGCAGATCCAGGTACCTCTCAGCAGTGATCCAGTAGTTGTGCGAGGCGACATCTGTGGGATATACGAGGTAGCTGCAGAGTCCGCAGGACCCGATATTCCTTCCTACCGTCTTTTGATTTTGTATTGACATTTCTTTCCGCACTTGGTATCTTGTAAACCTTTATACACTCATGTTCAGTAGAGGCTCATGACTCTTGACCCTTCGGTCTATGGGAGTTAGTATATTTTGGGACTTGGTCTCCCCGCCGTTGGTATAAATATTACTATTGTTTCATATTTTGAAATGCTTAAATGGGTTAAAGAGAGCTTCTAGCTCCGTTGTTGATATTGATTGGTCAGGCTGGCTTAGCAATGTGTGGGCGCCATCACGACCGGATTTGGGGTCGTGACAAGTTGGTATCAAAGCCTAGGTTTACTAGGCCTCACGAGTCTTGAGCCGGTTAGTAGAGTCTTGTGGATCGGTACGGGGACGCCTGTACTTATCGCGAACCTTTAGGAAAACTTCACTTTTCTTGAACTCTATCGTGCGATCTTGTTTTTCTGAGAACTGAACTTCTATATTCTATTCTCTCGCAGATGGCGAGAACGCGAGCATCGGGACGAGGTGGACGACCTCCATTGCCACCGTTAGAGGCCGTGGGCGCGGTCGTGCGAGAGTTAGAGGTAGGGCGGCCGAGGCAGTGCCGGCCCGACCCGCTCGTTGTACCAGTTCAGGAGCCGCCCCCGGTGGTTGATGCTCCAGCAGCCCCGGTTCGGGGCCGGACTATATCTATTGCTATTCCCGGTCTTCGGGAGACTCTTGCTCGGATATTATCGGTATGTTCCGGTTTGGCTCGAGTAGTTTCAGCTACCGCCACCGTAGCGACATCTCAGTTAGGTGGGTGGTCAGCAAACCCCTGCAGCTCGCACACCGACCCGGTTGTTCGGGGACTTCAGACGCCGCAGGCGGTCCCCGCTCGGTGGTTGCACCGGTTATTCCTCCGACCGCACCAGCTCCAGCTCCAGAACATATGGTTGAGGTTATGCCCGATGACGAGCGGCGTCGTCTCGAGAGATTTGGTAGACTTCAGCCACCCCATTTCGGTGGCGTTGAGGGCGAGGATGCCCAGGGGTTTCTTGGATAAGTGTCAGAAGATGCTGCGTACGGCCGGTATTCTTGAGTCCAGCGGAGTTTCATTTACTACATTTCAGTTCACCGGTCCCGCATTTGATCGGTGGGAGGAGTTTGAGAGGCGTAAGCTTGCAAGAGAAGCACCTCTCACATGGCGGCAGGTTCTCTACTCTCTTCTAGAGAAATATGTACCTCGGCCTTGTCGCGAGGAGCTACGTCGCCGGCTCGAGTGGTTGATTCAGGGCGACATGTCCGTGACCCAGTATGAGCTTCGGTTGGCTAGGCTTGGCTAGGCATGCCACATGGATGATCCTTAACAGACCGGGAGAGGATCGGGAGGTTCATTGATGGCCTCAACTACTCTATCCGTATTCTTATGACCAGCCAGCGAGTTCTGTCATCATCGTTTGAGCAGGTTGCTGATATGGCACGCTCCATTGAGGCGGATCGTCGCCGAGAGAGAGAGGAGCGGAGGCCAAGAGGCCTCGTGGTTCTGGTAGTTTCAGTGGTGCTCCGTCCAGAGAGCATTCCCAGCAGAGCAGAGGTTGCTCATCTAGACCTTCTCATTCAGGCCGCCCAGAGCAGAGCGGAGGTTCTTATGGTCGTGGTCGACAGGGGTTTCAGCAGGGTCGGTCATCGCTTGGTGCCCTCCCAGCCCAGAGTGCAACACCTACTTCTCCAGCACCAGGTGCATATTATGAGTGTGGTGAGTTTGGCCACATGAGGAGACAGTGCCCTCGACTACGTAGGGGCAGGACTCAGCAGAGGGATCAGCCCTCCTCTTCAGCACCATCTCAGTTTAGTAGAGGTGGAGGTCAGCCTTCTCGTGGTCGCCCCAGGGGCGAGGAGAGATCTGGTGGAGGCCAGGCACGATTCTATGCACTTCCTGACAGGCGTGATGCAGTTGCCTCCGATGCAGTGATTACAGGTATCATTTCTGTCTGTCACAGAGATGCCTCGTTCTATTTGATCCAGGGTCCACATATTCTTACGTGTCCTCTTATTTTGCTCATCACTTGGGTGCGACTCGTAGTAGTCTTGATTTGCCTGTTCATGTATCCACCCCCGTGGGTGATACGATCGTTGTGGATCATGTCTATAGATCCCGTGTTATATCTATTGGGGGTCTGGAGACCCAGGCAGATTTGTTATTGTTGGGGATGGTGGACTTTGATGTTATATTGGGTATGGACTGGTTGTCTCCGTATCATGCGATATTGGACTCTCATGCTAAGACAGTTACGTTGGCCATTCCTGGTATTTCTCAGATCGAGTGGCGGGGTTCGACCGATTTCGTCCCTAGCCGTGTTATTTCGTTCTTAAAAGCTCGGAAGATGGTTGAAAAAGGGTGTTTATCGTACTTAGCTTTTGTGAGAGATGTGGGAGCTGAGACTCCTAGCATTGATTCTGTACCTGTTGTGAGGGACTTCCCAGATGTATTCCCCTCAGACCTGCCGGGCATGCCGCCGGACAGGGATATTGATTTTGGCATTGACTTGGTGCCGGCACTCAGCCTATATCTATTCCTCCTTATCGGATGGCACCAGCTGAGTTGAAAGAACTGAAAGAGCAACTTCAAGAGCTTCCGGATAAGGGTTTCATCCGCCCTAGTGTGTCTCCGTGGGGTGCACCGGTATTATTTGTTAAAAAGAAAGATGGTTCCATGCGAATGTGTATTGATTATAGGCAATTGAACAAAGTGACAGAGTGAAGAACAAGTACCCTCTACCGCGCATAGATGATTTGTTTGATCAGTTACAGGGTGCGAGGGTGTTTTCTAAGATTGATCTTCGTTCAGGCTATCATCAGCTGAAGATCAGGGACTCGGATATTATGAAGACTGCATTCAAGACCCGATATGGTCATTATGAGTTTCTTGTGATGTCGTTTGGGTTGACCAACGCCCCAGCAGCATTTATGCATCTGATGAACAGTGTGTTCATGCCTTATTTGGATTCATTTGTGATTGTGTTCATTAATGACATTCTAGTCTACTCCCGTAGTCAGGAGGAGCATGCTCAGCATTTGAGTATTGTGTTGCAGAGATTGAGGGAGGAGAAGCTATATGCTAAATTCTCCAAGTGTGAGTTTTGGCTCGAGTCCGTGGCATTTCGGGGACATGTGGTGTCTCGTGATGGTATTCAGGTTGATCAGAAAAAGATAGAGGCGGTGCAGAGTTGGCCTAGACCGACCTCAGCTACAGAGATCAGGAGTTTTCTTGGCTTGGCGGGGTATTATCGCCGGTTTGTTCAGGGATTTTCATCCATTGCTTCTTCATTGACTAAATTGACCCGGAAGGGTGCACCATTCGTGTGGTCGGATGAGTGCGAGGGGAGCTTTCAGAAGCTCAAGACAGCTTTGACCACAGCTCCAGTGTTAGTATTGCCATCAGCTTCAGGTTCATATACCGTTTATCGTGATGCCTCGAGAGTGGGGATAGGTTGTGTGTTGATGCAGGAAGGAAAGGTAATTGCTTATGCTTCTCGGCAGTTGAAGCCGCTTGAGAAGAACTATCCTGTTCATGACTTGGAGCTAGCCGCCATTGTTCATGCATTGAAGATTTGGAAGCACTATTTGTATGGTGTGTCTTGTGAGGTGTATACCGACCATCGTAGTCTCCAACACTTGTTCAAACAGAAAGACCTTAATTTGAGACAACGGAGATGGCTTGAGTTGCTGAAGGATTATGACATTACTATATTATATCATCCGGGGAAGGCCAATGTGGTGGCCGATGCTTTGAGCCGGAAGGCGGTCGGTATGGGGAGCTTGGCATATATTCCAGCTGAGGAGAGGCCATTTGCTTATGATGTTCAGGTGCTAGCCAATCGGCTAGTGAGGTTAGATATTTCGGAGCCCGGAGCAGGGTATTGGCTTGTGTTGTATCTCGGTCATCTCTATATGATCGTATTCGTGAGCACTAGTATGATGATCCACATTTGGCTGTCCTGAGGGACAGAGTTCAGCATGATGATGCTAGAGATGTCGCCATTGATAGTGACGGCGTATTGAGGATGCAGGGCAGGATATGTGTGCCCAATGTTGATGGCCTTCGTGAGTTGATTCTGGAAGAGGCCCATAGCTCGCGGTATTCTATCCATCCAGGAGCCGCGAAGATGTATCAAGATTTGAAACAGCACTATTGGTGGAGAAAGATGAAAATGGACATTGTCGGACATGTAGCACGGTGCCTCAACTGTCAGCAGGTTAAGTACGAGCATCAGAGGCCCGATGGTGTATTTCAGCGCATTGATATTCCTGAGTGGAAATGGGAGAGGATCACTATGGACTTTGTTACTGGACTCCCTCGGACGGCGAGGAAGTTTGATTCTGTATGGGTGATTGTGGATAGACTGACCAAGTCAGCTCACTTCATTCCAGTTAGTACTACCTACTCATCGGAGCGGTTGGCAGCGATCTTTATTCGAGAGATTGTTCGGTTGCATGGAGTCCCAGTGTCTATCATATCCGACAGGGGTACTCAGTTCACTTCTCAGTTTTGGAGAGCATTTCAGCGAGAGATGGGTACGCGGGTTGAGTTGAGTACAGCATTTCACCCCCAGACAGACGGACAGTCCGAGCGCACTATTCAGATCTTGGAGGATATGTTGCGAGCTTGTGTGATTGATTTTGGTGGTTCGTGGGATGAGTTCCTACCACTTGCTGAGTTTGCCTACAACAACAGTTATCAGTCGAGTATTCAGATGGCCCCGTATGAGGCATTGTATGGCAGACGGTGTAGATCCCCCATGGGATGGTTTGAGCCTGGTGAGGATAGATTGATAGGGACTGAGTTAGTCCAGGATGCTCTGGATAGAGCAAAGTTGATCCAGGAGAGGCTTCGTACAGCACGGTCTCGTTAGAAGAGTTATGCGGACCGTAGAGTTCGAGAGTTGTCTTTCATGGTTGGTGACAGAGTATTGTTGAAGATTTCACCTATGAAGGGTGTCATGAGGTTTGGGAAGAAAGGAAAGTTGAGTCCCAGGCACATTGGTCCTTTTGAGATACTTAGGAGAGTTGGAGAGGTGGCATATGAGTTGGCCTTGCCGCCCAGCTTATCCAGCGTTCATCCAGTATTCCATGTGTCTATGCTCCGGAAGTACATTGGAGATCCGTCTCATGTATTAGATTTCAGCACCATTCAACTTGATGGTGATCTATCCTATGATGTGGAGCCTATTGCCATTTTGGGACGTCAGGTGAGAAAATTAAGGTCTAAGGAGATTGCATCAGTTAAGGTTCAGTGGAGAGGTCGACCCGTGGAGGAGGCCACTTTGGAGATAGAGCGGGAGATGCGGAGCAGATATCCTCACTTGTTTGAGACTTCAGGTATGTTTCTTGACCCGCTCGAGGACGAGCGTTTGTTTAAGAGGGGGAGAATGTGACGACCCGGCCCGTCGTCACGGGAATTACCACCCCGTTATGTTGAAATTGTATGTTTTATGCTTTTATATCGGTGTTAAAGTCTATCGGGTGAGTTAGGAGTGAATTGGATTGAAAATGAGGCATATAGCCTTTGTGAAGGAAACTTGAATAAGGAAAGTCAACCCGGAGTTGACTATTTGGTTAGAGGGATCGGAATCGGATTCTGATGATTCGGTTAGTTCCGGGAGGTGATTTTTGACTTAGGGGAACGATCGGAATTGAATTTGGAGGCCCGGTGTAGAAATAGGCTTGAATTGGCTAAGGTTGAATTTTGGCGAAATCCGAACGGTAGGTGAGATTTTGATCCGGGGTCGGAATGGAATTCCGACAGTTGCAGTAGCTCCGTTAGGTGATTTTGGATGTGCCTGCAAAATTTCAGGTCATTCGGACGTCGTTTGGTCGGGTTTTTGATAGAATGCGTGATTCGGAAAGTTTTAAGGAATTTAGGCTTGAATCCGTGTGTAATTGGTGATTTTGATGTTTAGGATGGTGTTTTTTATGATTGGAACAAGTTCGTATCGTGTTTTGGAGTATGTTGGTGGTTTTCGTTGGGGTCCCGGGAGCCTCGGGATGAATTCGGGGGTCCAAGCGGACCAATTTGTGCCAAAAGGCACCGCTGTTCTGCTGCAATAATTGCAGAGAATTTTTGCTCTCTGCGATCGCGAAGTTTTGAATGCGATCGCGTAAGGCAGCGTTTGGGTGTATCGGGATCACGTGGTGATGTCTGCGATCGCGTAGGTCAATGTCGGAATGCAGTGCGATCGCGTTTGGGTTCACACGATCGCGTAAGGTCAAGTTCGGATGCAATGCGATCGCGTGGCTGGAGTTGCGATCGCGTAGGGATCTTTTGTTGTTCACTGCGATCGCGTGCCAAAGGCTGCGATCGCGTAGACGAAAAATCAGGCCCCAGGGATTTGTGCATCGCGATCGCGTGGTGATGTCTGCGATCGCGTAGGGTTAATTGGCCTGGCAGTGAGTTTAAGTTCAGAACAGAACCAGTCGCGGGTTTAATACCCAAAACCTCCATTTTTGAGTTCCAAGAGAAGAAATTGACGGGAAATTGCTGGGAAATCATCGGGGTTTCGTTGGAGGTAAGTTTTGTGGCCTAATTACATCATTTTAACATGAAATCCTTGGTTAAATCCCTGAAAATTAAAGATTAAAGGTGGGTTTGAGCCCTAGGCCTAAATTAAAGAAAAACACCGATTTGAGTGGGCAAATGGAGTCCGATTTTGGTAAATTTTATATGCCTAGACTCGTATCGAGATGAGGATTCCGAATATGTAACTTTTGTAATTTTTCGACAAGCGTACCAAAAGTCGGGTTTTGACAACTTTGGGAATTTTGATGTAAATTGAGTTATATTGATTGGGTGTCGTCCCATTGGCCTAATTTGTTGTGTTTCTACTGTATTTGATCAGATTCTACGCGTGCGGAGCTTGATTCTCGTGGAAAGGGCATTGCGGAGTAGTCGTCGCGCCGTATTGAGGTGAGTAATAGATGTGGGTGATGACCAGCGGGTTCGAAACCCCGGTATACCACTTTGTGACGCTGTATAGCGGCGAGACACGCACACTCTTGAGAGTGCGGGGTCGATCATGAACCGGAGACTATATATTAGTCCGACCTGTTGATATTGTATTATTGGCTATTCTCGAGCCGTCGAACCTCCTTCTTGGACGGTTGAGTATATTGTGGGCTGTGAGCCAGTTATTGGATCCCGCGAGGATCGTTATCATTGTCTTATCATATAGACATGTTAGTTTACTACTAGACCGCAGCTATTTTTGTTATTATGCTAATTCCAATCTCTGGAACTTGATATTACTGTTTTCCAACTGAAAAATGATAAAAAAGAGTTTTCAAAAACTACTTTTGAGCCTGCGAGGCTGTATCTGCATATTAGCTGACTAGTAGTGGATCGGGCTGCACGCCGCAGCGAGATATATGTTGGATCGGACTGCGCGCCGCAGGAATATCTCTATGAGATGTGCTTGGGCTGTAGGAGCCCCTCCGGAGTCTGAACCCCTACAGTGAGCACGGGTACCCAAAAATTGGAGTCGGGCTACGCGCCGTAGCGGTCATATCATGCATTGCATTGCATTTAGCTACATCTGCTAGCTGTTATGCTATTTATTGGTATTTGTTGGTACAGGTACAGTGAATATTGATTCTATGACAGGGTAGCTGATTATAGTTTTACATAGTGCTTTATTGCGGATTTCTTATCCGCGCTCGTCTTATCCTTGTTTATTACCACCGAGTCCGGCAGGTACTCATTTTACTCCCCGCACCTTGTGTGCGGATCCGAGTACCTCTCAGCAGTGATCCAAGTAGTTGTGCGAGGCGACATCCGTGAGATATACGAGGTAGCCGCAGAGTCCGCAGGACCCGATATTCCTTCCTACCGTCTTTTGATTTTGTATTGACATTTCTTTCCGCACTTGGTATCTTGTAAACCTTTATACACTCATGTTCAGCAGAGGCTCATGACTCTTGACCCTTCGGTCTATGGGAGTTAGTATATTTTGGGACTTGGTCTCCCCGCTGTTGGTATAAATATTACTATTGTTTCATATTTTTAAATGCTTAAATGGGTTAAAGAGAGCTTCTAGCTCCGTTGTTGATATTGATTGGTCAGGCTGGCTTAGCAATGTGCTGGGCGCCATCACGACCGGATTTGGGGTCGTGACAAGAGGTTTCTATGAACTGGAGGATTTGAGGTATCTCACAGTGCACTCATTGCTTGGGAGAGGATTAGCTTGCCTCAGACAACATGGGGATGAACATAACAACAATTCTGTTGTGAAACAAAGCTACTATTAGTAAGCTGTTATAGAATATTTGTAATAAAAAAGACAAATTGTGGGTGAGATGGATACATTGTTACTATGGTAAAAATGGTATCTTATGGAAGAGAAAACTAATTCAAGCATCTTGGATAGTTCAGAAAATATTAGAGGTTGCAGAATACATGGAGGAAGCAGGGATACAAGAGGAGGAAATAAAAAAGATGGACAAGTTCAATATACATATGATGTACATGAAGCTGCAATGAGAATTTCAGAAATGCACATGGAGAAGACTAATATATAATAACTATGCTACTCCCAAGTGGAAATTAATCTTACTCTTAGCACTACATGGCAGATTACAGACACGTGACAGGGTGGATAAATGGACTATAGTGGAAAATAGTTCATGTACTATGTGTGAGGAAGATCCTGAAACTATGGAACATCTATTTTTTGGATGTGCGATGACTGAGTAGATATGGAGCAGCACACTAAGATGGCAACGGATTACAAGAAGAGCAAAAGGATGGGCTGAAGAAGTAAGGTGGGCTGAAATGAATGTAAAGGGGAAATCAGCAAAGTCTCACATGTATCGGATTTGTTTAGCAACTTATGTCTATCATATTTGGCATGAGAAAAATATGAGAATTTTTCAACAGAAAATCATAAGGAAGTAAGAAGTTTTGCGAGTAATAGCACAGGAGATACATTATTGCGGCAGCAAGTACAAAAAAATAGATACAACATTGCAGAAAATGAAGTCATACCCTGGACTAGAGTGATACTAGTTTGTTGATAGTAACTTGAAGATATGTTTTTTTTTGTTTCTTTTGTGTAAGTAGATAGAAGAAGATTAAAGGGCTTGGGGCATGATGTCCAAGTGCCTGAAGATATAGATTTGTAAAGTTGATACTTAGTTTGTGAAATAAAAAATTTTACTTTCCAAAAAAAAAGTTTCTTTAAATTTTACCATATTTGTTTTACTATACTGTCACAACCCGAATTTTCCCCCAACATCAGGATCGTGATGTCACCTACTCGTGGTAGCTAGGCAAGCCACTATATTCAACATTATCCTGTTTTTACCAATATCTCATACTCAAATTATTAACAAAAACCATAACCTCAATTAAATAAATGCGGAAGACTTATCAAAATAGAAATACGCAGTACCAAGGTAAAACAATACTGAAATCCTCTACCCAAGGCGTGGAGTCACCAACTCACGAACTACTACACATAAAGGTCTGAAAGAAAATAACATAAATCTATTTGTATCGGAACAAGGAGACTACAGCTAATAATATAAATAAGTGGAGAGACGTCGGGCCTGCGGACGCCTGCAAGCTACCTCGCTCTCGGAAGCACAGAAATCCCACTAGTACTATACTGCTGCTACTCCTGCTCAAAACCTGGACCTGTGCAAAAATGCATAGAAGTGCAGTATCAACACAATCCGACCCCATGTGCTGGTAAGTGCATGACCTATCCCGGCGAAGTAGTGACAAGCCTAGGACCAGACACCCACATAAACCTGTGCAGTTCTATATATATATATATATATATATATATATATGTACATCATAAGGTAACGAGAAAAAATCAAGTAACAAACCCAACAAGGAATATCATAAGAAGAAAGCTCAACAGTTAACAACAACTATTAAATCAATAAAAGAAACCCAAGTTTAATGGAAACAGTTAATGTCAAACAAGGAATAACAATTAGTTGCACGGCATCACCCTTCGTGCTTTTACTCTCATCCTCACCAAATAAGTAAACAAAGTGCACGGCATCACCCTTCGTGCTTTTACTCTCATCCTCACATCCATGGCACGGCATGATCCTTCGTGCATGGTTCAATAACAATGCATGGCATTACCCTTCATACATAATTAATATCACAAGGCACGGCATGATCCTTCGTGCATAATTAATAACAAGGCACGACATTAACCTTCGTGCATAATCAATAATAAGGCACGGCATTAACCTTCGTGTATAATCAATAATAAGGCACGGCATTAACTGTAATGACCCGGCCCGTCATCATGTGAGTTATCACCCTGTTACCCCCATTATATGCTTGTTGATATTGTAATATGCATGTTGGGTGAGTTTGAGTCAATCCGGGTTGAGTTCGATTGAAATTGAGACAGAAAGTCTCTTAGAAGAAGGAATAGTTGGGAAAAGTCAATTGGACGTTGACTATTTAGTTAGAGGACTCGGAATCGGATTCGGATGATTCGGTTAGTTCCGGGAGGTGATTTGTGACTTAGGGGAACAATCGAAATTGAATTTGGAGGTCCGGTGTAGAAATAGGCTTGAATTGGCTAAGGTTGAATTTTGGCGAAATCCGGACGGTAGGTGAGATTTTGATGCAGGAGTCGGAATGGAATTCCGACAGTTGCAGTAGCTTCGTTAGGTGATTTTGGATGTGCCTGCAAAATTTCAGGTCATTCGGAGGTCGTTTGGTCGGGTTTTTGATCGAATAAGAATTTGGAAAGTTATAGTTAAACTTAAGCTTGAATTTGCTGAAAACGGACGATTTTGATGTTAACTATAGTGATTTAACGATTCGAGCAAGTTGGAATGAGGTAATAGATCATGTCTGTATATTTGGTTGAGGTCTCGGGGGTCTCGGGTGTGTTTCGGATGTCCAACGGGTCATTTTTGGAAGATTTTTGCAGTTTTTAGCGTAAATGTAATGATCCAAAGGTCTATTTTTAGTTCTAGTGATCCAAATTTAACTTCGAGACTTCGAGAATTTAAATCATGAATTATAGGACTGAAATGGAAATTTTGGTTTAATTTCATCAAGTCGCGATTGGGTTTTTGACGCGATATGTGAGTTAATTGTTTAACGAGCGAAATTGGTATTGAACTAAGCAAATGAGCTCCAAATTCGGTTTTGTTTGAACTACTAGATCCGTATCAAAATTACGGAGCCAAAGGAAAAAGAATCGTCTAATTTCGAGTTCGTATGATGGATTTAGAGCCATTTTAGTAAAAAATGAATGTGCTGCAATTTAGATAAAAAGCTGCTGCAATGAACAGTACCCGTGAATAGTACTCCATGAATAGTACATTGTGAACAGTACTATTCAAGTAACACGGGTGAACAGTAACACGGGTGAACAGTAACACGGGTGAACAGTATTTTGTTAAAAAAAATCTGGACAGAATTTTCATCCGCGACTCATTAATTGAAAACCTCCATTGTTGAGTCTTGGAGAGCAAAAGTGAAGGGAAATTGCTGGGATTTCACCGGGTTATCATTGGAGGTAAGTTTTATGGTTAATATATGTATTTTTATCTTAGAATCCTTCTTTATTTCACTGAAATTGGATCAAATTGTGCGGAAATTTAGCCTAGGCCAGGGCTTTGGTAAAATACCGATTTGAGCGGGCAAATGGAGTCCGAATTTGGTAAATTTTATATGCCTAGACTCGTATTGAGACGACGGTTCCGAATATGTAACTTTTATAATTTTTGAGAAGCGTTCCAAAAGTCGGGTTTTGACAACTTTGTGGGTTTTGATGCAATTTGGGTTATTTCAAATGGGTTACGTGAATTTAGCATATATTGATGTATTATCATTGATTTTGAGCAGATTTGGCAACCGAGGAGATTGATTTGCGAGGCAAGCGCAAGGCGGACCGAGGCTTCTACCGGTTCGAGGTGAGTGGTAGTAGTAAATAATGTACCGAGGGTTTGAAACCCCGTACTAGCACTTCACAGTGCTATATTGAGATGAGACACGCGTTCCATGACGGGCGTGGTGACATGGTGATTGGGGGTTTGGACTTAGTCCTTCCCGACTAATAGTATACCGTGTGTTATGACTGATAATAAGTTTATAACTGTGCAATTGGGCTGATAGCCATGTTTGGGGCCTTGTGCCGATCTGTAGAGCATTAGGGAACCTATAGAGCTAGGTGACCCTTATATCGTGTTGGAAACATACACTCAGCCGTAGCTCTAGCCGTATAGCATAATATGAGCCCGTACTAGATGTGTACATTGAGAGAGATTATCTAGGGTGGAATTCCTTGTTCTAGCTGAGCGGGCCTGAAAGGCCAAGTCTATACCGATTGAGATGAGATAGGGTCAAGGACCCACTATGAGATGTTATATTGGGCCTGAAAGGCCAAGTCTATATTGACTGAGACAGGGTCAAGGACCCACCGTGATATATTATATTGGGCCTGAGAGGCCAAGTATATACTGACTGGAATAGGGTCGAGGACCCATTATGAGGTATTATATGTATATACCTATATTGGATCGGGCTGCACGCCGCAACAGTATATATATTGGATCGGACTGCACGCCGCACGCCGCAACAGTATATATATTGGATCGGACTGCACGCCGCAGTAATATACATGTAATATACATGTGGGACGGACTGCACGCCGCAGTATTATTGCGCTTGGGCTGTAGGAGCCCCTTCGGTGTCTGAGTCTGCACACATTCTCAGTGAGCACTGGTGTATATTATGGGATCGGGCTGCACGCCGCAGCAGTATAGAGATATATACATATATATATTGGATCGGACTGCACGCCGCAGTAATATTTGTGTGGATCGTGCTGCACGCCGCAGTATTATAGTGCTTGGGCCTAGGGAGCCCCTCCGAAGTCTGTATACACCCCCAGTGAGCGCCGTCGACGTTAAATGGAGCGGGCCGCGCGCCGCAGCGGTATATGTATTGGAGCGGGCTGCGCGCCGCAGCATTATACTTATTCATATTCATATATATACTGAAATATTTATATGTTATAGACAGATATATATGTCTCCATATATTGTGATGGGTGTATACCGTAGTGGTACGAGCAAGGATGTGGTCAGTGTGGGACCTAGATGAGATAAATGTGGACTGGAGATCAGGGTACTCATTATAGTGATGACTAACCTGTGGAGGTTGCCTTAGAACTGTTTAGTAATAGTACAGGAGTTCGTATTTTCAGTTATTGTTTATTATTGTTACTCACTGAGTTGAAATATACTCACCCCACTCCCCTGCACTTTTTGTGCAGATATACAGGTTCAGGAGGGCAGTTGAGCTATCGCAATTGCTTTATTATCCCCATTCTGTGGAGACTTCGAGGTAGCTGCCGACGTCCACAGTACCTGACCTCTTTCTTTTTATCATTTTGTTGTCTCCATTCTGGTTAGACTTGATTGTGTAGTAGATCTCATTTGTAGAGGCTCAGACTTGTGACACCACGATTTGGTTGGGACTGTGTTCTTGTATTTCATTTCTACACTTCTTGATTTGTTATGAAAACAGGCTAACCACGCCGATTAATTAGTATTAATTATACTTGGCTGGTAATTGAATAAGATGGTCGGGCTTGCCTAGCAATGTGTTGGGCACCATCACGACCGGGGTTTGGGGTCGTGACAAGTTGGTATCAGAGCCTAGGTTAACAGGTCTCGTGAGTCATGAGCCGGTTTAGTAGAGTCTCGTGGATCGGTACGGGGACGCCTGTACTTATCCTCGGGAGGCCGCAAACCTTTAGGAAAGTTTCAAATTCTTGGAATTCTCATCGTGCGTGTTTTATTCAGCTTGAGATGTAATTCTTGAAATTCCTCCCGCACATTGATGCGCGCACTCGAGTGCTTAGTGATAATTTGCCTTGATGACTTATGATTCCCCAATCGAGGTACGAGATGTAATCTCCGTAAGTTTTATGTTGGGCCGGTCTGAAGGACTTGAGGCCGAATCTTTGCATATGGCTTGAACACCGAGGTGCTAATTTTACGAGCTGGTATTATGAACTTATATGTTTAGTATTGTCCCTGGTTGTGGGAATGACGGCTAGATAGCTATGTAATGAGTATGTTGGTACTGTGTAATGTCTATGGCAATGGAAGGTATACAGAAATATTAAGGAAAGAAAATGTTCTTACTTGGTGGAATAGCCTAGATAATGGAGGGTTGAAATGTATTTTCTATGTGTTATGATTCAAATAGGTGAAACGCATGTCCACGTATCAATTTTGATAATATAATACAGGTGGTATTGAGATTAATATTGTTGATATACATTGTGATGCTTTGTCAATTTGTGGACATGTCGTTAGCATGATTTTGGTGGTTCTCTGGCAGGTGGATAGGCCCAATTACAAAGGAAACTCTGCCGAAATTTTTGAAAATTTTGGGACTTAAAAAAAAAAGATGTTGTCGCCTAAGGAATGGGCTTAGCTGTTGCGTGTGAATGAATACGAGAATTTCAAAAGAGTTAAGATTTCCGATGATTCGAGTCTCCGCCAAAGTTTGTAAATAGCTCGAGTTTAATCTCACTGTAACATTGGAGCATCAATTGAGTAAGAATGCTATGAGTGGCTAAAAGTGCTTTGATGTATGGCTCCGAGCCAAGTTGGGGAGGTTGTTATTGACTAACTGATTGCACTATTGTGTGCTATGATGGTTCTGTCCCCAAGCATGTTGGGAAAAATTCCGACGAAGGTTATGGTGCTTCGTAGATGTGAGAAAATACTAGGAGGTTTTGAGTGGCTATTGCTAAAGAATGTTTGATGTATAGAAAAGAAAGATAGTTAATTGTATCCGTATGTAATCATGTTCTGCGGTGTCGGAGTTCTATTAAGGCTCGAGTGGTTCTGTTTAATAAGGCAGTTGAATTATAACTGGTTAAGGGTGAATGACGCCCGAGAATAGCCTTGCGGTGTTCAAGATTTACGCTTGCAACAGTCAGGTGCCTTAAGATTGTGTACGTGGCTAAAGACCGTGGTTTCGTTAGAAGAAATCAAGACTTTTGTTATGTTATGGGGATGATGAGATTCTTTGTATCCGTATAGAAAGGTAATGATAACAAATTCAAATCATAGGAAGTTCTTCAAAACAAAGTATTGTAGAATGTGGTATTTCTGGGAAACAATTGAGAGAGTATTCAGTGGCCTATGGGTCTTAGACCGTATGGTCTTATGTACAAGTCTTGTGTGGTAACATGGGTTGAGGCATTGTGGTGCTGCAGTAAAGACTAGTATTAAATTAAAGATGAATCAGAAAGGAAATTGGGTAAATGGATCAACTTGTTAATAAACCGAAACGGTATGATAAGGAATACGATTAATTCCTGGTATATGTTTGAAGTAATGAGTCTTGCCGATATTGTGCAATAAAGCTTTTGAGTATTGGCAGTTGTGTAACTCGGTATGGGTATAAGGACTCAGTCCTGGCAATTTAACTTATGCAATGTAATTGGGAGAAAGGGTTTGTGATGTGTTTTACCGTGGTTTGAAAATGAGTGTATTTCATGTTGGTATGTAAAGCTTGGAATGTGTAATGAGTTTTCTCTATATGGGATCATGAATGTCCTTGACTAGTTGAGTGCGCCCATGTTTGCGGCGTAGGGAAAGGGATATGAATTCTCCCTATTGTTTTAGTGTGGTATGGTATATGCGATGTGTTATGGAAAGTTGATAACGGCATGTTCAAGGTTTTGAGATCAATTCATTATATGGGAAGTCATTAAAACCCTCAAGCAGCGTGGGCAACTGCAGATAATCTGAGAATCAATCTTCCTGGTGATTTAGGAGAATGGTACTGCTATGCTAGTATTTCGGCAGAGTCTATGGTAAAAAGGGGCAGGTAAAATAAATTGATAATATATAGCGGTATGGTGGTATTCTCCCGTTGGATCGACTGTAATAATTGATTCGTTGATGACATAGTGAAATTTATGAATGGCTTTCGTGGTATGAATGGACGCTTGAGGTGCGTTATGTAATCGCACGGTGAAGTACGGAATCGGGCATAGTGATTCCTATGTTATGTATGTGTTGGAGACTAGAAGTTCTCGTAACCTGCCTACGCAACGGTGGTATATCGTGTGTATCAGCACAGTGTAGCGGTTATCGGAAATTGGAAGCCCTAGTGGCTATCTCGTCACTTGATATGATGAATTTGAATAATGATATATGATTGCAGGCTGGTTGTCATAAGTCAGGTTGTCTAGACTAATGTGATATGGACTATGTCAGAAACATGTCGCAAACTGCATGGCAGAGCGCATCAGATCATGCTCCAGCAGGGTGGATGTACCCTAGAGCCAGTGGACGGTTGGTAGGTATTGCTTTGCCAGTTGGGCCTTCGTGGCGGATGTCAGTGTAGAGGTATCTACCATTGATTCAGTTCCGATATTGAGGAACTTTGTCGGATGAGTTTCATGTGACCGAGCTCGAGGCTATATATACATGTTTGTTGCAATGAGCAACTTGAGTCGATGTGCATTCCCTTTTGCTAGATTTATGCGTGGATCGGGTGGCACGCCGCCACATGTATAGTATTTGGATCGGGTGGCACGCCGCCACATGTATGGTATCTGGATCGGGTGGCACGCCGCCACAGGTATGCTATTGGAACGGGTTGCGCGCCGCAACAGTGTGATGTGGGAAATATAGCTTCCTATATGTACCTTGTATACAATACTTCCTCTCTTCTGAGGAATAGTCCGTATTGGGTATCGCTCGGGGAATAGCACATCGGTTGTGTCCATTCAGGATTCGATAGCATATACTAAATGTATCATCGCGTGTGATTGATTTCTTGAGTTCAGACCTAAATATGTGTGTGGCTGACCGTTTTGAGCATTGCGACTTGAGGTGCTCCATGAGTAATAGTGTTTGGATAGAATCATGAGTTGTGGCAAGGCCACGTGATGTTATGACCTTTCGAGGACATGATAAGCCAAGTCGATAAATCTCGTCTCGTACTGTGTGACTGTCATAGTGCCCTGATGGAGGCGCTCAAACTGCCTCCGAAGTACATCCCTCTGAGTAGCAGGGAGAAACTTCTCCATAAATAGTTCCGCAAGCTGGTCCCATGATAAAGCTGGGGACCCTGCTGGTCGAGTCAGGCAATAATCTCTCCACCAAGTCTTGGCGGATCCTGCAAGTCTGAAGGTACAGAAGTCAACTCCGTTTGTCTCCACGATCCCCATAGTCTTGAGAATCTCATGGCAACTGAATAAAAAGTCCTGAGGATCCTCTGATGCGGCTCCACCGAATGTAGTGGTAAATAGCTTGGAGAACCGATCAAGCCTCCATAACGAATCGGAAGTCATGGCCGCTCCATCACTCGCACGTAGCCGTGGTACTCGACCGAGTGGCCACGGCTGGTCCGAATACCGGTGCTCGAGGCCGAGGAGCCACCGGCTCCCGAGTGTGAGCAATAGGAGTACGGGCCCCTCCTCCAGCCTGAGAAGTGGCGCGGGGCAACCGATAATAAACCCGCTCCGGCAATGCTCGTCCATGAATCCCGCTATTCGACCAAAGCATCCCGGAGATCCCGGGTAAATAAGGCCTCTCCTGGGACCTAAGCTGGGCCCACTGGAGCTGCTGGGACTGGAACCTCCTCGTCAATCTCAATATGAGGCTCCACCCCTGGAGTAGCTGCCGGGGGCTGAGCTCTACCCCTGCCACGGCATCTGATACGGCCTCGGCCCCTGCCCTTCACGGGAGCTGCCTGGGGCTCGGGCTGCTGGTCAGCGAACAAAGAAGCGCGTGTCCTCACCATCTGCGAAAGGACAGAATAGAAGTTCAATCAGTATTTGAGGAACAAGTCGCACGACAAGAAAGAACAAATGAGAGACTCTTTCCTAACTCAATAGACTTTGGAGGACAAGTACGGACGTCTCCGTACCTACCTCTCAAACTCTACTAAGCTTGTTCGTGAGTGGTGAGACCTATGTAACCTAGAGCTTTGATACCAACTTGTCACGGCCCGGATTTTCCCCCAATATCGGGATCGTGATGGCGCCTACTCGTGGTAGCTAGGCAAGCCACTGTATTCATACTATCCTGTTTTTAACACAATTTTAATTAAATAAATGCGGAATACTTTATCAAATAGAAATAACTAATTACAAAGTGAAAATCATACTGAAATCCTCTACCCAAGACGTGGAGTCACCAACTCACGAACTACTATGGAATACTACACATAAAAGTCAGAAGGAAATATAACATAATTCTGTTTGTCTCGGAACAAAGAGACTACAGCTAATAACATAAATAAAGAAAGAGACGTCGGGCCTGCGGACGTCTGCAAGCTACCTCGGTCTCAAATATGATTAGCTCCCACGCAATCGATTTACTGCTGCTGCTGCTCCCGATCGTAACCTGGACCTGTGCAAAAACGCACAGAAGTGTAATATCAGCACAACCGACCCCATGTGCTGGTAAGTGCCCGGCCTATCCCGGCGAAGTAGTGACAAGCCTAGGACCAGACACCCACATAAACCTGTGCAATTCAATATATATATATATATATATACCACAGAGTAACAAGAAATAACCAGGTAATAACACAATAAGGAATATCTCCAAGAATTAAACAATTAACAACAGTTAATAAATTCACAAGGAAAAACAAAGTATAATGTAAACACAAGTAATATCAATTCAAGAAATAACAAGCAGTTGCACGGCATCACCCTTCGTGCTTTTACTCTCATCCTCACCAAATAAACAAATAAAGGACACGGCATCACCCTTCGTGCTTTTACTCTCATCCTCACATCCATAGTACGGCATGATCCTTCGTACATGGTTCAATAACAGGGCACGGCATGATCCTTCGTGCATAATCAATAAATAAACATGGCACGGCATTAACCTTCGTGCATAAATAAATAAACATGGCACGGCATCACCCTTCGTGCTTTATCACTCTTCCTCACCCAAATAACAATTACAGTTAAGGGCAAAGAAAGAAACAGGTAATTCATAAACCGTCCCATCAAGGGCAATCAATAATTATCTTCACAACAAGTCCCAACAAGGGAGAACAATAACAATTAATCTGTAATATATCTCAAAATAATCATTATTCAACGACTCACGGTCATACTAGACGCCGGTGTATGGATGCTCGTCACCACGGCCCATACACCGCACTCGATCACATAACACATAGCACATAATCATATTCCCTCAAGCTAGGATAGAACAAACACTTACCTCGAGTGTTTATGAACAATTCAATCCGTGGAAATGTCTTTTTCTTTCAAATTTGGCTCCAATCCAATCGTATCTATACATAATTGATTTAATATCATCAATACTACTCAACAAACTAATTCTTAAGACCAAATACATCTTTTACAACATTCTGCCCGAAATAGTGAATTTCAACCCCGGGCCCACATGGTCGGAACTCGGGGTTAGGACCAAAATCCGGTTACCCATCCCCCCACGAGTTCAAAATCGGACCTCAATTCGAGGTCCAATTCCCCAATTTATGAAAAACCCTATTTTCTAACAAAAACAAGAATTCTACCATGAAAATCATTGATTTCTTATGAAAAAACATGTTTAATGATGTTAGGAATTGAAAGAATTAAGTAAAAAGTGACTTACAATCGTTTTGATGAAGAAGAAATCCGTGAAGAATCGCAAATGGGTGTTTTTGTTTTGTAAAAAGTGAAGAAATGACTGAAAATCGTGTTTTACAGGTCTCTGTGTTCGCATTTGCGAACATGGGTTCGCATTTGCGAACCCGACCAATTTCTGGAGTTTGAAAAATAAGCTAAGGCTGGGAAGTTCGCATTTGCGAACATTTGTTCGCATTTGCGATCACTGGCAGACAAAGGGGTGTTCGCATTTGCGAACACAGGCTGTATAAGGCAGTGTTCGCATTTGCGAACAATGGTTCGCATTTGCGAACCAAGGCAGTATGGGGAATGTTCGCATTTGCAAACATTTGTTCGCATTTGCAAACATAGGCAGGCTCCGGGGACTTTCGCAAATGCGAACAATTGTTCGCATTTGTGAACAAGGCTGGGTCAATGGGGCTTCGCATTTGCGATAAAGGTTCGCATTTGCGAGCCTTGCCTTTACACTGTCCCCTTCGCAATTGCGAGAAATACTTCGCAATTGCTGTCACGCCCCAAATCGAGGGACATGACCGGTGCTTGACCGAGTTGCCCCAGTCAAGCGGACCTGGGTGCCTTTCATTCCCACGCGTTAACCCTGTGTTGATTGTTTCTCATTAACCAAATATTTTACCAATAATGACCGATTTCATAATGCATAAACATAACCATGTGATTGATTCACTAACAAGTTCATAATTTATATTTACAACGCCCCATACATATACATAGGCCACAATCCCACAGTTTACATGTCTATGGAGCCTCTAGGATACAAAAAGGGAAATACAATACTTGCCGGCAACAAGGCTCCGGCTATACCTTACAAAACCAAAATGAAATCTAAACCGAGTGGCATGAACCACACAAGGCCCCGAGAAAGAAAGCGGCTCACCAAAACGGGCAGTGGAAGGAGAAGGATACTACTGCCGATGAGCTGAAGTGCCTGCTACTGATCCACCTACAATCATGACACGAATGTAGCGCCCCGGCAAAAGGGACGTCAGTACACTTGAATTGTACTGGTATGTATGGACAAACTTTGTCCCAAGTAAACTCAAGCCATTAAATTACATCAACAATTAATTAAGCCAGCCAACCCTGTTTCCACATTTTCCTCATTTCAAATAATTCTCACACAAAGCACTTTCTACGATCAACCAATTTAACAATAACCAATCAATCACGTAAAGCACAAGTAGTCAAACAAGGGGCAATCAGTGCCCCACAGGTTGCAAACTCTCCTGTTGTCTCCTTTCACAATTTCACATTATTGATTTTTGTATCAATTTTCAATAGCGATTTCGATCGCTTTCCATCCTTATTGCCCCCGACCACCCTTATTACCTCGGCCACCCTTATCACCCCAACCCACACCTTATTTCACCACGTTGCGGCGCGCAACACGACCCCGCCTTACAGTTGAAAACACAACAATTTCAAACAGCAGATAAGGTACTACACACAATTTCAACAAGTTCAAATAAGCAACTTACACATTGGTTCATGTTCTCAATTTCTCCTCAAGCCAATATCAAAACCAAGTTACAAGTATTCCAAAATCGAAAATGCCCACATAATCATGTTCAACAATTTACCACAATTAAGGTGTTTCAAATTCCTTCCACAATAAGCCAAATATGCCATCACAATGGTTGTTCCCAATTCTTTACCAATTTCGATTACCTTTTTATCTTTCAATTCATATTTCATACCACACCACACGTAGTTCAACATCAATCAAATTCTCAACAAGGAAATCAAAGAATTACGTAAAATTTCTCAATTTGACACATGCCAAAACAATTCGCACACATTTGGGCGATTTTACAAGAATCAAAATTAGCCATACATACCTGGTGATGAGTTTTCTTTCGTTAACTTCCTACTTTATGCTTACCCACGCTATCTTACTCTTGCCAACCTTGTTCTTGAAGACTCTTACTTCTACTCACTTCTTTTTACTAAAATCAAGTTCAATAATCATGCATGAGTGTAAAAATTCTATTTTTAAAAGCTATTATATGCAAACCTCTCTTTACCCAATTAAAACTGAAAATCAAAGAAAATAGTTAGGGTTTTTACCTTGAAAAGATTGGGGATGTTGAATCCTTGCCCTAAGATCCCTTGGAATTAAGATGGTTGGAACAATCTTTGAAGATGAAAGATTTCTCTCTCTAAAAACCCTCTCTTCTCTCTCTAATTTTTGGTAAGATGATATGATAAAATGAAGAAGAAGTGTGTTATATTAAAGAAGAGATCGGGTCAAAATGTTACAAAAATCTGGGCCGGGGTCAATTATGCGGTGCACTATGCGACCGTAGAATCAACATGCGGTCCGCATAGTGACCGCAGAATTGCCCCAAATTTTACACAGGTTCTGTTAAGGAATGCGGCCAGAATGCGGTCCGCATGCTTGATCTTCGGTCGCAAAGTGCACCGCAGATTTGACATGCGATCGCATATCGACCGCACTTTTGACACGATTTTTGGGAAACTCTGTGGAACGTTTTGCGGCAAGAATGCGGTCCACATGTCAGGTTTGCGATCGCATTCTTGACCGCATATTGGACACTTTTCGGAGAAATTAATTCTCTACATTTTTGAAACTTAAATCACTACCAAGGGTCCGAACCGCGGCGAGCAAGCTCGCCGCGAAGAATTCTACGCATCCTTGCCTTACACTGTCCCCTTCGCAATTGCGAGAAATACTTCGCAATTGCGAAGCCAACAGCTGGGTGAAAAACCAGCAGTGCAAAAATTCAGAATTTCATCCAACGGCCTATCAAATCTTTACCCGAGCCCCCCGGGCTCCAAACCAAACATGTACACAACCTCAAAAACATATTATGAACTTGTTCGTGCGATCACATCGCCAATATCACCTCGTTTTCATCAAATCAAGCCTCAAATTCATGATTTTCATACCTTTGGTTTTCAAAACTTTCAAACTTGGGACTCGAGGTCCAAAACATCTCAAACGACATCCAAATGTCACCAAACTTTACAGAAATCACATATATAATATTTAAGACTTGTACCGGGCGTCGGAACCAAAATACGAGCCCGATACCAAGGTCAATTAATTCATTTTCCTTTAACAATTACATCAAAAACAATTTCACATAAAAATTCATAACTTGGGCTCTAGGCCTCGAATTCGACTCCGGATGCATGTCCAAGTCCCATATTTTCCTACGGACCTCTCGGGACCATCCAATCTCGGGTCCGGATCCGTTTACCAAAAATGTTGACCGAAGTCAACCATATCAATATTAATATCATTTTTATCCAAATTTCTCATAGAATTCATATTTTCTATCACAAAATCTTTCCGGCTACATGCTCGGATTGTGCATGTAAGTCGAGGCAACAGAGAATGAGGTTTTCAAGGCCTCAGAAGCTCGAAATAATTAATTAAATAAGTGATGACCCTTTGGGTCGTCACAATACTGCTTCAGCAACCTTTGATGTAAAAAATAAATGGTTTAGTGAGTCCTCCTTAGGTGCAGCACAACACCAATATTTAAAAGGCATAGCATACCCAATTCTTTTCATAAAATCATCAAATGGAATCTTAGCCTTCCAAACTTTCCACATGAAGAAGGAGATTTTGAAAAGACGACCCTTCACCCCTATCATTTTATAAGCAATCTTGGGATGATCCCTCCTCCTTAAATACATCCAGCCAGTCTTAACTGTAAATTGACCCCTAGTATCCACCATCCATATTGGAGAATCAATTTCACCATGTATATCAGGAAGCTTTATATTATCAATTATATGCATTAAAAGATCCTTAGGTAGTGTCTGCATTAGTCTATCTACATCCCACTCCCCATTGTCTACCATGTCATAAACATTCTGGATATCTTCATTAATCCCAAAACCAGGTGGAACTAGAATATATAAAGCCCCAAGCATTGTCCAGTTGTAGTACCAATACAATAAGGATCCCATTCCCATCTTCCAATAGATCTGGTGCTCTATCAAGTCTCTACATTCCAACATCTTTCTCCATACAAGTGAACCCTCCCTCCATGGTACTATTACTGCATTTAATTTCTTGCAGTATTCTGACTCGTGAAAGCACTCCAAAGGCTTGGCTTGGTTCTAAAGTTCCACCATAACTTACAAAATAATGCCTTTGCTACATCATGTAAAGATCTAAAACTTATTCCGCTTTCCTTACATGGCAGACATAGTGTATTCCAAGATACCCAATGCCTACTGTTCCCACCCACTGAACTACTCCAGAAAAATAGAGCAAAAATCTGATGAATTCTATTAATTACATAGCTAGGTGGATTCAAAGCAGATAGTAGATGAATAGGCATACTTTGAAGAACACTAGAGATAAGAACTGCTCTGCCTCCAATAGATAATAATCTCCCTTTCCATGCCTGCAGCTTATTTAACACCTTGGTTATCATTGGTTGGTAGTATTCCATCTTCCTTCTAGCATGAAAAAATAGGACAACCCAAATAAGTAAAGGGGAAATCCTGCCTTGTGATGCATGTTACCCTTTCCACCTTCCTAATCACCTCCAAATCTATCAAATGATTCATATTCACAGCATATTTACTCCTGTTTATCAGTTGCTTAGAAACAACCTCATATAACTGTCGGATTTCCATGACTAGCCTCAATGAAGTAGCATTAGAAGAGTAGAAAAAATAGTATCATCTGCATAGGCTAGGTGATTGATTTTAGGGCTCCATTTTGGTAATCCAAAGCCACAAAAAAATAGATTTGAATGCAGAGAATTCAAACCCCTTGAAAGAGCATCAGGAGAAATAATAAACAATGTTGGAGATAATGGGTCTCCTTGTTTGACACCCCTTGTTGATTTAAAAAACCCATAGGACTGCCAATTAATTAGCAGTGAATGCCAATTGTTTTCCACCAAATTAAATATCATTCCAATAAACCTTTCACTAAAGCCTAGTTTCCTAAGCATCTTAGTGAGAAATATCCAGGATAGTCTATCATATGCCTTAGACATGTCCAGCTTTATCACCACATTAGTCCAGCCTTAGTTCTCAACCTAATGTGTGTAATGATCTCCTGTGTTAAAATCACATTTTCACCTATGCTTCTCCCATTTACAAACCCTTCTTGTTCCTCAGAAATGATATTAGGAAGCAGCTCTACCATTCTTTCATGAATAACTCTTGAAAATATCTTATTGGCAAAGTTACTCAAGCTTATAGGCCTTAGAGCTGAGAAAGTGTTTACCTCCTCTTAGGCAGAAGTACCAGATTGGTGTGGGTAATACACTTAGGTAATGGCTGCCCATTAAAGAATGCAAAGACCATCTCATATATATCATCTCCCACTATATCCCAACAGGCTTGGAAGAATGCCCCTAAAATACCATCTGGCCCACTGCAGAGTCTGGATTGAGGCCAAAGACTGCCATTTTGACTTCTTCTTTAGTAGGATTCACCACTAGGTTCTCATTCTGCTCTTCATTTATCAACCTAGGAACATGATCCATTATGTGGAACACTGTGGGTACTGAAGTTTTTGTAAACTACTTCTTGTAAAACTGGACAGCCTCTTCTGCAATTTATCCATCCTCCTCTAGCCAATTACCATTGTTGTCCTGGATTCTCTTCAGCTTAAGTTTCTTCCTTCTTCCCCTAACTTGTGCATGAAAAACCTTAGTATTTCTATCCCCATCTTTGAACCATGCCATTCCAGTTTTTTACTTCAAAAATTACTCTTCCAATGCCAGGTATCTAATCATCTCAGCTTGTACTTTGAGCAGTCTTTCCCTGTTCATTTGAGTTGGAGATGCTTCAAATTGCCTTTCATGAACCAAGACAACTTCCTCTAGACTTGTAAAGTTTTGGAAAATATCGCCATATGCTTCCCTACTCCATGTGGACAATACTTTCTTCATCTTTTTTAACTTGTGATTAAAAATGATGATGGGATTTGCAGCAAAATCTTCTGTCCAGTTCTCCTTAACTACCTCTTTAAACTTTTCATGCTTTGTCCAAAAATTACGAAACCTAAAAGGATTCTTTATAGGTGTTGATTCTATGTTATACTTCAGCAATAAAGGGCAGTGGTCTGAGCCTATCTTTGGTAATTGAGTGACATCAAGGCCTGGGAAAGTCTGCTGAAATTCCTCATTTCCAAGACATCAGTACAAATTCTCAAAAATGCAGTCTTCTTCTGATCTTCCATTCCACCATGTATAAATACTCCCCTTAAACCACAAATCAGTAAGGTTACATGTGTTTACACAATGCCTAAAGTCATCAATCTCATTTAGATTTACTGGCAGGCCCCCAAACTTCTCTTCTTCATCCCAAATTACATTGAAATCACCTCCCACTAACCAAGGTGAAGCCATATCAGTAGCCATAGCATATAAAGAGTCCCAAAGCTCAATCGTCTCTATGTGATCACATTTAGCGTACACTAGTATTATAATCAGCTCTACATATGTTTCTGTGGGGAATACTTCAAGGTCAGTTGTTGAACCATATTGTACATGATATCAACCTCATATACCTCATTAATGAATGCCCATATTTTGTTAGAAACATTAACCACTACCTGGCCCCGGCCAATTCTCCTTCTGTACCATTCTATCTTGTGTGATTGTTGCTGGGTTCCAATACTCCAATGAATTCAAAGTGATGTTGCCTATGCATTAGGATTAATGTTTCAAAGGCCTGCATAGTGTTTACAGGCCTTACATTCCAAATGATTGCATCCATTACTGATTGAGTGATTTGGACAGTGCTCTTCTTGTTTGTATTCCACCTGGTGGATTATTCTGACTCTCTTTCTGTTGTTCCTTTTTGCCTTTTGCTGCAGATCTCACCTGGTTGATATTTCTAGGAGATAAATCTCCTTGTTTGGCCACATTGAGGAAATTCTGGGCTGTGGATTCCTCATCCAAGTCCTTCCCTGGCAAAGCTGCTGCTTCTTCTGCATGTGTTGCTACCTCCACTAGTATAGCTGCTTTATTTGTTGTTGTTATTTGTTTTTCATTTCTTTCATTAGCTATTGCTGTTGTAACTCCAACTGTATCTTGACCCTGTTGTAGTTGTTGTTGTTGTGGTTGGTTGTGTTTATGGACCCTGGCTGCTATGGGACTAGGGTCAGCACCTAGTCCCTGTATTCCTCCTGGATCAGCAACTTTATCAGTTGTTTTATCATCTTGTTTAACAGGCTGTTGTGTTCCTCCTGGATCAGCAACCTGTTGTGTTCCTCCTGGATCACTTTCATTAACATCCACCCCTGCTGAATTTTCCTGCTCTTTGCTGCTCTACTGCTCAATTCCTTTTTCTTCAGTGTTTTTAGTTTTTTCTTTTTGTTCTTTACCTCTTTTAGCTTCCCCATTAACACTTGAATCTCCTTCTTCTGCATTGTCTTCACCATTCTTCTCCTCACTTTGCATTGCCTCAGGAATTACTCCTTCTTGTATGTCTTCTTCCATCTGCTCTGTCCATAGTATACCACCATCCCACTTGCCTTGTTATTTACTTTGAAATATTTCAAAACCAGTATCATCTATGTGCTCATTATTATTGATATTTGCTAGTGCCAAATCCACCCTTGTATCTTGAGAAGGTATATCCTGCATTGATTCGTTTGTGGTCACCATGTTGCCAATAAAGGCCCTTTGAACCCAAGCTGATGTAGATTCTTGAACCTGTGGCTCATACTTCTGCATGTCTTTAGCCTTTGGGTCTTCTTCTTCTCGTTGTTTCCCCTTTGCTGCTGCAGTAACACTGTTTGCATGTGGAAGTAGTGTTTTCTTTTTACCCCCACTCTTCTCTTTAGGACTCTTTGGGGATCTGGGATTAAAAATTGGTGTTGCAGGGTTTAGTATTCCCTTAGGTACTGCATTTTGTTCCACCTATTTGTCAACCAATGCTAGCTTCTTGATTGCATTGTCTTCACTATCTTCTACCTCTAGAATCTCAAATTTATTATTTGTTTGTACCTACTGAATATCACTTGCCTTCTATAAATCTGCAGGCATGATCTCCTTTCCTATGTCAACCATTTCAGCCTCCTTCTTGTCTTTGACTTGAGCTCTACCATCCCTGATCTGTTTCCATTGTGGTCCCACATTTCCTATTACACTTTACCACTAGTCAATATCATCATAGGAGCATTAGTAGTACCTTTATCATTATTGACTTTAGTAGCAGCTTCCTTAGCAGTGTTCCTCTCTACAGTTCTATTTTCCAAAAGTTCAGGATGAATTCTCCAACATTCCATCATGTCATGGCCTAGAAGTTTACACTCTTTACAATACTTAGGTAATAATCATTTTTAATATTCACCCATTCATTTATTATGGTTCCCTTAGCTTCATCAATAATGTCCATTCTTACCTTCTTCGGCAGATCATCTAATAAATCATTCAACACCTTCACATGTGCACAACTTGGTCTTGTCTTATTCACTGTAGCTTGCTCTAAATGCAATGGTTTTCCTACTGCTAATGCTAATGAGAATAAACACTCTTTAACATAGTAAGTTGGCAGTAGGTTAAGGAAAGAGATCCAGGTCATAAACTTTGGTGTCTCTTCACCAGCTTTAAACTTAGTATCATAAATTAAAGTCCTTATCTGGTACTCTTCTTTATGCTTATCTCTCACGTAATGTGCACTTTTTGATGAAAAATCAACCTAATCTTGCCAAAGTGTGAATCTAATAAGAACATGTCTGTCGCGTAAATAACCAATAAGGCACTCACCTTTAATACCACACTAAATAGGCAGAATTCGACGTAGTTCATTAAGTTCTGGCCAACCATATGATAATTTACAAACCACTGCGTATTGTAAACCTTCAATAATGTTCATACGCTAAACTTCCACTTTGGTAAAACAAACTAAAGGATGTCCCTGATGCACAGTAGCATGACGAAGGGCAATAGGCTCAACAACGGTTGCACATTCTTGCATGATAGCTTTAGTTGAGTTAGGTCTTAACGCTTGCATGTTGTTCATGGGCTTTTGTTAGTTATTTGTAGTGTTAGGGGGCTGGGCAACAGTGGGGGGAGGCAGACCAGCCACTGGGGGGGATGGCCGCCGGCCAGATTGGCCTTGGCCACCGGAACAGTAGCTTTCTCTCTCTAGGACGTGCAAATTCGCCAAAGCCTCTCTCTCTAGACTCCAACGCGTAACACGTGGGTTTAGGGTTTTTTGGAAAATCACTAGGTAGAGCCTAGGGCTGGTTTTTATTAATAACAGAAAAGAAAATACAACAATTAGGAAAATTACAAATAAGGGGGACAATAGTACCGGTATTGTTACCCATATAACACATAGTATTTTTTTTTTTGGCAATCCACTAGGCATATCCTAGGGCTAGTTTTTATTAATAATTAAAGGAAATAACAATGTCATAGTATCCTACTAATTGTATAAAATAAAAATTGCAAAGTACATAAATCCTATTATCAAAATTGAGTAAAGTACCCAACTTTGATATCACAAAATGAATGTTAATAATAGAAAAATAAAAACTAGCCCAAGAAATAGCTCTCAGCAGTCCAATATCGATAGCAGCCCAATATATACGTCCCAACAGTCCATACACATGAATCATTGGCCCAAAATTGGAACCCATTCTCATTGGCCCAAAATTTGGGTCCACGTGAAATACACGTACAGCCCAATGTGAAGCTGTGTCCAAACGAAACCATTGGTCCACCTATCAATAGCCATTCCCTTTTATCAGCAAGCCCAATCCACCTATTCTCCCTTACCCAGCCATCACCATAATCTCTTTACACATCATAGCCATTAATTAGAGTGTAATTTGACTTCTCCAAGCCCAAAAGCCTCACCCAGCCCAATCTTTTCTGCCCAGTTTCCTTCGGGCTCCTTGTTTTGTAAGTATAGCCACCAATTGACCAGTAATTAACATACAATTATAGCCAGATCGAGTAATTACTTCAACAACTAGCCAATTTATTACACAACTAACTAGCCATGTAAGTGCAATTAATACACCCCACCTAATTTTTTGCTATTGTAAACCAGCTGTCTTCCACTTCCTGTCCCTTCCACTTTCCAATACCCACCCGTTGACTTTCCCTATACCCCTCATTTCATTTGACAGTCTCACATAGGAACTCTCCAGAGATAGGTTCCTTCGAGACTCTGCCCCATTGTCCTTTCCGGCCTTTCTCCTAGAAGCTTCATCACAGTTTGTCCGATCATCTTCTCCGATGAATGCCTGGTGCCTATCATTCTGCCATTGTCGATGCTCCTCTTCTCCAAGACTGTTACAACAAGTAACCATTTCTACTCTCTTGTTTTTTTTCGCTTTTAATTTTTCTACTTTTTTGATGATTTTTTATGTTTGTCTGTTCATTTTTCCTTAAAAATGCCTGCTGCCTGACGATGTTTGTATTCCTCAACCATCGATGGTTTTCTTCTTTTGATCTCTCACCACAGGTAATCCTTTCCAATCTTCTCTTTTGTTTCTGCATTTCTATTCTACCTCTCCTTTTATTATTTCTTTTGTTTTCCTTTTGAAGCTCGCCTCTATGTCCATGTTTGTCCTTATGGTTGACTGGTTTGAAGATCTGCTGATGCTGTGTTAATTTAACTTCCATTTCTAGTAGAGATGTGGATTGCCAATGTCCAGGTAACTCTCTATCTGTCCAGAGGTTGTTCTTTCTTGCCCTTTTAGCAATGCATGTAATAAACTGAGCCATATCTATAATGTTAATACCATTATGATGATTAGCTGGCTCCCTTTCCTCACTTTTCCTTTTGTTGGTTGATTTGCTGTGTGGAATCATCTTTGCATGCAATTTCTTGTGACTCCCTTTGAGGATTTTCTTGCACTGTTGCTTCATCCTGTAAAACTCCTTTGTTTTTTGGAATTTTATAGTTAGCATTCTGTGCACCAGTGTTTTTTGCCCCGATTTTTCCTTGTGCATCATCCAGCTGATTGTTGTCCGCACTAAACTCTTAAGAGCACCAATAAATTGGTGCTATTATCTGCTCCCTTGTAGGTACTTATTTGCCTCTTATTGCTAAGTGATTTAAGATCCTTATCAGCCATGTCTGCAATCTCCTCATAGTCATGTACACCACATCCTTAGTCATTGTGGCCTTCTTCTCCCCTAATCTACTTTCTATGATGAATTGTTCCCCAGTGGATTGAGTATAATGTACTAATACAACCACTTGGGGCATCCTTAAAACATAAAAATAGATATAAGGGATTAACCTGCAAAAAAAACCATTGTTAGTAAAAAGGTACATCTTCCTACTCATCTCTTAAGGATTTGAGTATGAAGATTGCCAAGTGATATCCTGTTACTGCAATTTATTTGCATGTTTCCTTCCTGATGATAAGTTCCTGTCCCCCATGTTGTAAGCTGTATTTTTAATTGCCCCCTTCTCTTAAGCTTTATGGGCTTCCTTAGATGACCTCTTAGACATGATTTCTCTGGTTTTTTGGGCCTTTGAACTGCCAGTATTGATTTTAGCTCCATCTTGACCAGAGTGGAACTGAAATATATGTTGGCAATTGTGCTGATGATCTACTTTGCCTATGTGTATAGAATTCTCACTGGATTGAGTGTTATGCACTATTACCACCAGTAGAGTATCCTTTAAACTATAGGGCAAAAGTAGTTCTTCTGTACCTGCAAAACAGAACATAATATTAGTTAAAAGCACTATCATCATACTCTCCTCTATACAGATTTGAGTGTGATGATCTCCTTCTGATGCTCCTGACTCTTTTTGCACCTTTCCTCCCCTTATCTCCTTGCTACTTTAACTCTTATGTGTGGGCATTGCTGTTTGTCTTCATTTACTATTCTCCTCCCCTGTGTATCAAGCTCCCAAAAATTGTGGCACTCAATCATGCCCGTGTTAAGAGCATAATTTGCCAAGTGATCTGCTAGCTTATTTCCTTCCCTATAAATGTGTGACATCCAAAGTATACATTCCTGTTGTATCTGCATGATCTGCTCCAATGTCTCCACAATGTCCATGGAGGCTTCCATGTTCCATCAATGATGTTCTTCATTAACATGGAGTCTGTTTGAATCCAAATGTGGTCGTAGTTTAAGGCTCTGCATATTTTTAGTTCCTCTAAGATTGCAATAGCTTCAGCTTTATTGTTAGACCCTTCCCTAATCTCTCTTCCCATTGCATATACCACTTCACCTGCAGCATCTCTTAAGCAAAAACCAATAGAACATCTCCTAGGATTCCCTCTTGATGCCCCATCTGTATTAACCTTTATCCAGCCTTCACTAGGAAACTCCCAGATCACCTTCTCATATTTGAGTTTTGGTGTGAAGTTCTCCATCATTGACAGCAATGTAGACCATCTGTGGGGTACCTACAACCCAAGTGTCCTCACCTGAACTAAGTTTTAAAGGTATGTAGATACTTGATAGATTACCCTGCTAAGTAATACTACTTCCCCATGCTTTAAGCTACTTCTCCTCTTCCAAAGTTCCCACACAATACAGGAAGGTAAAGCCTGCATAATCGGCTCTAGTCTAGGCACTACATGAGTAGTCCAGCACTTAGTAATGGTCTGATGAAAATTCAGACCATGTGTTACAATGCCAACCCTAGGTAGGAAGTATTTCTATACTGTTTTAGTAGCCTTAGATGTAAAAAATAGATGCACTAATGACTCCTGCTTAGGTTCAGCACAACACCAACATTTAGATGGCATGCAATACCCTAGTCTCCTCATAAAATCATCAAGTGGTAGTTTAGCTTTCCACACCTTCCACATAAAGAATGAGATCTTTAAAGGCAACACTTTTACCCATATCATCTGATAGCATCATTTAGGGTCATTTCTTCTTCTCAAGTATTCTGAGGCTGATTTAACAGAGAAAAAACCCCTAGGTTCCAGCATCCAATATGGAGTGTCAATGACATTTTCTATACTTTGAGGCCTGATATTTTCAACAATGTGTATTGCCAAATCTTCTGGTAGTGTCTGTATCAATCTGTTTACATTCCATGCTCCATTCTCCACCATTTCATAAACATTGTGGGTGCTTTCATCTATGCCAAAGTTCTGTGGAACTAGAAAATAAAGGGCACCAAGTCCAGTCCAATTGTTATACCAAAACAAAGAAGATCACATCCTTAACGTCCATAAAATCTGATGTTCAATAAGGTCCCTGTATTCCACCATTTTCCTCCATTCATGAGATCCTTCTCTCCAACGAACAATAACTGGATTCAGCTTTTTACAATACTTTTGACTCATAAATGCACTCCATACACTAGGTTTTGTTATGAAATTCCACCACAATTTGCAAAATAGGGCTTTAGACACATCATGTAGTGACCTGAATCCTATCGCACCCTCTTCACAAGGCATACAAAGTGTGTTCTATGAAGCCCAATGTCTGCTAGTGCCCCCAACTGAATTGCTCCAAAAGAATTGTGCAATAATCTTATGAAGCTTATTAATAACATAATTAGGAGGGTTCACAGCAGATAATAGATGAATTGGCAGACTTTGTACCACACTAGATATCAAAACAGCCCTTCCACCTATATAGAGTAGTTTCCCTTTCCATGTTTGTAGTCTGTCAAGTACCTTTGTGAGCATTGGCTGATAGTAACCAAACCTTCTCCCTGCATAGAATATAGGACACCCTACATAGGTAAATGGAAACTCCTGTCTTCCAATGCCTGTTACAATTTCAACTTTCCTCACCACTTCAGGATCAGTAAGGTGATGCATATAGACTACTGATTTGTTTTTATTCACCAACTGCCCTGAAGCATCTTCATAAATCTGCAATACCTCCATTATTAGCCTTAGGGAAGTGACATCTGATGATGAGAAGATTATGGTATCATCAGTATAGGACGAGTGATTAATTTTTGGACTCTATTTGGGCAGTCCAAAGCCACAGAAATAAAGATTCTGATGCAATGAGTTCAGACCCCTAGAGAGAGCTTCAGCAGCTAGGATGAATAGTGTTGGGGACAATGGATCGGCTTCACACCTCTAGTAGATTTGAAAAAAAACCTTTGGTTGCCCATTTATCAACACTGAGTACCAGTTGTTCCCTATTAGATTATACACCATGCCAATTAACCTTTCACAAAAGCCAAACTTCCTTAGCACCTTTTTAACAAACAACCATGACAGCCTATCATATGCTTTTGTCATATCTAATTTAATCACCATATTGGGGCCTGCCTTATTTCTAAGCCTAATATCAGTGATTATTTCCTGAGTAAGTAGAACATTCTCCAATATACTCCTGCCTTTTACAAATCCAGCATGCTCCTCTAAGATCAAAGTTGGCAATAACTCCACTAATCTTTCATGGATGACCCTTGAAAAAATTTTATTAATGAAGTTACTAAGGCTGATTGGCCTCAAGTCTGAGAAAGTAGTCACCCCCTTTTTCTTTGGAAGTAATACCAAATTAGTATAAGTAACACACTTTGGCAGTTGCTGCCCACAGAAAAACTATAGAACCATTGAGTAGATATCTTCTCCTACAATATCCCATCATGAATGATAGAAAGCCCTTGAGAATTTATCTGGTCCTCCTGTTAAATCTCAATTTAACCCATATACTGCATTTTCACTTCTTCCATGGTTGGGATCTGTGTAAGTTTGGAATTCTGCTCCTCATCCACCAAATGTGGAATATGGTCAATGATATGAAAAGATGAAGGGATCACTGATTCTGTGAATTGATCCTGATAGAATCTAATAGCTTCCTCAGCAATTTCCTCTTCCTCATCTATCCATGTCCCCATGTTATTCTGTATTCTTTTCAGCTGTAATTTCTTCCTTCTTCCCCTCACATGTGCATGAAAGAATTTTGTGTTCCTATCACCATCTTTGAACCATAAAAGGCCTGCCTTTTGCATCCAATACTCCTCCTCAATAGCAAGATACCTGATAAGCTCAACTTTTACTTTATGTAGTCTCTCTCTATTCATTAGAGAAGGTACGACTTCAAATTGCCTCTCATGAACAAGCACAACCTCCTCCAAACTAGTAATTTTCTTAAATATATCTCCATATGTTGCTCTACTCCATGCTGATAAAGCTTTCTTTAATTTTTTAAGCTTGTAGTTGAACAAAATGAATGGATTTGTAGCAAAATGAGCACTCTAATTCTGTTGAACTACATCTTTTAAAGACTCATGTTTAGTCCAAATGTTCACGAATCTAAAAGGATTCTTAATAGAGGGAGCCTCTATATCACATGTCAAGTGCATTGGACAGTGATCTGAACCAGTCACGGACATATGAGTAATCTCCAGGGCTGGAAATATTTGCTGCAGCTCCATGTTCCCGAAACACCTATCCAACCTTTCAAAAATACAATTTTCTTCTGATCTTCCATTCCACCAAGCGTATATGCTCCCTTTGAAACACAAATCTGTCAAATTTCAAGTGTTGATGAAGTGCCTGAAATCATCAATCTCATTTATATGAACTGGCAGGCCTCCAAATTCCTCATCCCATGTAACATTAAAGTCTCCTTCCACTAGCCAGGGAGATATCATATCAGCAGCCATTGCATATAAGGAGTCCCACAGTTCAATCCTTTCAAGTGGATCACATTTAGCATACACTAAAGTAAGTATAAGCTCTATTTTAGTTTCAGTATGAAACAGCTTTAAAGTTAGTTGCTGGGCCATGTTATACAATATGGTGACTTCAAAGACTCCATCTATGAAGGCCCGTGTTTTATTAGACACATTCACCACTGCTTGAGCCATGCCAATTCTTGCTCTATATCTCTCCATCTTTCTTGCTTGTTGCATGGGTTCTATGATCCCAATGAATTTAAAGTTGTGTTGTCTGTGCATCAAAATCAGCCTTTCAAATGATTGCATTGTGTTGACTGACCTTACCTTCCAAATTATTGCGTCCATTAAAGATTAAGGCTTTTAGAAACATTCCTCCTTGTTTGTACACCTCCTGCTTGAGCATTTGATGTATCTTTTACCTGTTTTTCCTTGTTTTTATTGCTGATTTTGCTTGTTCTATATGTCTTGGTGACAGGTCTCCTTTTTTGGAAACATTGGTGTAGTTCTGGGTTGTGGATTCTTCATCCATGTCCATGGAAGTGGTAGCTGGTCAGCTAACATGTTCCTGCTGCTCCCTAACCTCTTGGGGTATCACTGCATGTGCCCCATGTGACACAAGATCTGTAAGAGGGTCCCCTTCTTTATTAGCCTCCGTTGTAATATTGGCCTTAGTTTCCTCTGTTTTCTGTATTTTCTTCCTGTCTGCTTCTTCTTTGTTTTTTCTTTCTTTTGACTGTGATTTCTGCTGCTCATAGTGATTATTTTGTCCTGTGCTTGCTTGTATGTTGGATGTGGGGCTTGCAAGTTGACTTTGGTGTAATGTATTTAAACTAGAGTCACCCACTATCACCTGTTCTTTTGCCTCCTCATTTCCAGTTCCACCTGGATCAATGCTATTTCCATCAGCTTTCTTAGGTGCCACAACATCAGAAATTGTGGCATTTAGTTGATGTTGTAGTCTAGCTTCAGCTGTAAGTGTTAGGCTTTGGTCCTCACCCTTCTTTGCATCCTTGACATTCACATTTACACTTTGATCTTCTTCTTTGTCTCCACCCTCTTCTTCCTCAATTTGCATCATGTCTGCAATCTCCCCTTCACCTTTGTCTTCTTCTACTTGTTCTGACCACAAACTTCCCCCTTTCCAGTTTAGGTTTTCTTTGTTTTTTAGAAGTTCAAATTCTGAATCTTCAATGTTGTCCTTGTCATTATCAACAGCAAGAATCATTTTCATATTTGTGTCTTGGGATTGTATCTCCTGAAATGAGGTATTAATAGTAACCACATTACCCTTGAAAGCTCTTTGAACCCATGCAGCAGTAGACTCCTTGCTTTGTTGTAAAGTCTTTTTCTTTCCTTGCTTCTTGTTTCTTCCCTCTATCTTTGGTTATTGATTGCTCGAGGTGTTGATATTTCAACTGTCAATCCTACATCCTTCTTTTTTTCCCCTTTGTTTTCTTTATTAGATCCAGGTAATTTGGGCACAAATGCAAGAGCACCTACATTTAAGGTGACTTGTTCCTTGGGAGGCTCCACATGCTCATCCACAATAACTATTTGTTTTTTTTGTCTTCAGTATTATCCACTTCTAGAATTGAAAACTTGTTATTTGTGTGTACAATATTAGATTTATCTGTTGGATAATTCTCCATAGGTACCAGCTCTTTTCCAGTATTGTTAACTTCATTCTCCTTAGCTGTAGCTCTTCGATCTCTCACTTCCTTCCATTTTTGGCTAACATTCCCAATAACCTTACCACTAGATAATATCATCATAGGGCCATTGTTTGTCTCCTTTTCATTCCTTACTTCATCATTAGCAGTATGATTCTCAACTTTCCTGTTATTTATTAGTTCCGGATGTACTCTCCAACACTCCATTATATCATGGCCTTGTAGCTTGCATTCCTTGCAATATTTTGGAATATAATCATATCTGATAGCTACCCATTCTGTTCTAACTTCACAAAATGTTTCATCAATAATATCCATTCTTACTTTCTTAGAGAGATCATCGAAGAGATCCACCAACACCTTCACACGAGCACAGCTAGGCCTTGCCTTTTTAACAATAGCTAAATCCAAATGTTGAGGAATCTACTGAAGCCAATGAAAAAAGGCACTCCTTCACAAAATAAGTGAGTAACAAATTTGGGAATGATATCCAAGCCACAACTTTAGGTGTCTCTTCCCCTACTTTGAATTTTTCATCATATATTAAAGTTTTTAATTGGTATTCTTCCCCATGCTTATCCTTAACATAATATACTCCTTTGGAAGAAAAATCAACATAATCCTGCCATAAAGTGAAACGAATCAGAATATGCCTATCTCTTAGCACACAAAATATTACATTCACTTTTTATCCCACATTTCATAGGCACAATACGTCTAATTTCAGTAATTTCAAGCCAACCATAAGAGAATTTGCAAACAACAGCATATTGAAAGCCTTCTATTATATTCATTCGCTTCACTTTTGCCTCCGTAAAGCACACATTTGGTTGCCCTTGAAATATTTTTGTACGACGAGCTACAATTGGCTCAACTAATGCATTACGATCCTGCAGAGCATTACTGCTCGACGTAAGCTTTACTGTCTGTGCATAATTCAATGGTTTCTGAGTGTTATCATGGGTCGAGGGTGGTTGAACAATGTTGGGCGGGGTTTGGGGAGGCAGCCCAACCACATGTGGTGGTTGGCCGCCGGCCGGCGTGGCCATGAGAGCAAGAAAACGAACTTTCTGTCTCTAGTTGCCTGAAAATCGCCCAGAGCTTCTCTCACTATGCATAAGGTGGGGGTTTTGCTGTTGTAAGGTTTGTTTTTTTTAATCTGCTAGGCAAGCGCCTATGGTTAGTTTTTATATTAATGAAAACACAAAATAATTACATTGTCCATTGGACCTACGAAATGTATGAAATAAAATTTGCGAGTTACTTTCATCCTATTACAAAAGTTATATGGTATACTCAAACTTTGGTATCACAAGATGCATACTATTAAAAAAGTGAAGCCAATTCATGTACTTGTACATTAACTCTATACTTGGTCTATCATGCACATGCAATGTCACCTTTCATTCCTTAAGGGAATGAGCACAATGTGCTAATATCACCCATAGAGGTCGTATTAAGTGTAATCGCATTAAAACATGATTGCGTCCCATGAATTTGAATTGTAGCAATTGCAATAGTAGGCCAGGTTATTAAGTAACAACATCCACGCGTGCCTCCTACCCAGTAGTGTCGCATCCGTATGGATAACAAAATCACATTCCTTGAAGATATGGCCACTATACGCCATCACATTAATTTGCAAAGTTATGTGAATGCAGTGGACAATTTTTCACGCATGTCGTTATTTGCAGATATAGCCCCTTTTCTTTGTCAACAATATGTAACAATTCCTGTTTATATAATACCATGCTTGCATGTGCTCCATTGTGATTCACGAAATAGGAACATCAATGTAAATGTCTAACCTATAATCCTTTTTTGGAACATGAGCCCCTGCAAAAAACAAAAGATGTTAGAATAAACATTATCTCCTCTTCCCTAAGGTGTTAGGAGGCATGTGAACAAAGGTGCCCATCTGAAGACACATGGGAGTATTTTGAATTGCCTCGATGCCAACGAACCTCGAGCACTGGCCAATGCATATGAGCCTGTGCGTGACCAAAAAATCCGCCATGCGTGACAAGAATTCATAATAGCTCCTTATAAACCCCTGAGCATGTGCTGTCTCATTATGGACAGTGGTTTCTCGATTGACACAATTCAAGCAATTAATAATCTGCAGTGGACCCAGCTTTTTCTTGTTGTCCAGTGGTCTCCACCATGCTACATGTTCTCCACTTCCAATGACCCATGCTTTTGACCGTTTTTGTTGAAGCACGTGATAGTGCACTGGAAACAACAATTCGCACATGCTGCCACTCTAGCCAAGCTTTGCACTTCGATCCCCTGCACTTGAATAATCCAGATGTGCTTAGCATTTTCATGACTGCACAGTCTTCCACGAATAAACAAATGGCCAGCATGTTTTTTTCAGCATTTCCTCGGAAAATCCCAGCCATGTCGGCACCTTTCTCTTTTTTTAAAGAACAAATACATTCCTAATGCCTTAAGCAACACATACTTGATCTCAAGCAGCAGGTGTGCATATGGTGCATTTTGGCATGTGTATAG
>JASVEL010012135.1:0-277774 GCA_032618575.1 Nicotiana noctiflora
GGTGATTGGCAGAAGAGGGTTTTGTTTGGGTGGTAGAGCTTGGGGAAGATAAGAGGAAGTGCTTTTACTCTATTGGTAGAAAGGGAAAGGTGAAGATGCATTCATAGGAGGAAGCTCCTAAAACTGAGCCAAAGGTGGGATATATGCTGGATTGGCGGGATAAATTGGCGCTGACTGACCCTTAGCCCAGGCATGATGCATCTCAACCATCTGTTGTCTTGACTTATACATCTCTTCTTTCATTGCTCTAAAATCTACCACTTCTACCTCTTTTGACGGGTCCACGATACTGGTATCTGATCCATGGCATGTCATGTTCAGTTTGTTTTTTGACCGGGTGTTGTAGGAATGGGTTTTCAAGATGCCGACCGCCTTTTGTCCTTGTGTTGTAAAAATCAGTTACTACTCTAAAACCACAAACCAACCACCCTTCTGCAATGACATGACAAAAATGAAACCATCATGTTAGCGTTAGGGCATTTAACATATTGATAACAGCTTCTGATTGGTCGCATGCATCATTCCGACCGTTTCCTTATTTCCAATTGCAAACTTTCTTTTCCTTTTGTTTTTCTTATTTTTATTTCTTTTGTTTTTTCACTCTTGCCTTTCTTGAATTATCTTTCCTTTCTTTCTTGTTTTTCCGCTATCTTCTTTTCTTTTTGCCTTTTTGTGGTGTTTCCTCTTTTTCCTTTCTTTTTTTGGTTATGGTCAAATCCTAAGTGGATTGCCACTATATCATGACCCTGTATGAATCAGACCGAGCGTAGTTCTTGCAAATTGAATGCGATATTTTGTTGTTTTTTGTTTTTCTTTTTCTTTTTTTATTTTAAATTATTTTTCTTGAAGGAAAACTACAAAAGCATACTCAAAATAACAAATATAGACTCGATGATAAAAAAAATCAAATCAAGAGTACACCAAAGCTTCACATCCTGGGGCCACGGGGCATCACTCGGCATCACCATGGACCTGCGCAAGACTTAGAAGGCTTCAACGTCAATTGTGACTATTTAAAGAAAACTGGCCATGTAATGCCTTATTTTGACTTGAAAAAAACAAAGTGGCTATTTTTGAAGATTTTGGTTTTCTTTTTTATGACAGCGAAGACTCAATTTTACATATATGGCCTTTCAACACTTCCGAAAGGGAGATTTTAAAGATGTGTACGCAAACCATTTTAAAATGATTCAGGTTGGATGTTCTTGTAAAAACATCTTTTTGGCGCCTTTTTGGGGGACATTCGGCTTATTTTTAACAAGAATGGCGTCACCCGACTTATTTTGTCAGCAATTTAAAAATTTGACATTATTTGTATATTTTTTTTTAAAAGGGATGGTTGGACCCGTCAAGGGTTGCCTACATATCTCACACTTGCTGAAGATCAAACCAGCGTAGTTCGGGAAAATTAACGGACTATTTCAAAACAAGACTCTTTTTTTTGGCATTTCAAAAGCAAATAACAAAACTACTTTCAAAAACGAAACTCTTTTTTCATTTTCATTTTTATAGCAAGACAAACTATTTTCCTTTTTCTATTTTTTTGAAAACAAGACAAAATAACGACCTTTTTTTTTCTTTTTTTTTCATTTTCAACAAACAACCTATTTTTCCCAAGCTAAAATAAAGACTCTTTTCAATTTGTCATTTGCTTTTAGTAAAACAAACTATTAAAAACAAAATATTTGCAGAGTTTCGACAACATTTGAGCATCGGTTTCTTTTCTAAACAATTAATTCTTTACACTGCTATTCTCTCTTTTTCTCTTTTTTTTCAAATATTCAAGCCGGTCGGCATGCGGGTCCGAGACAAATAAATGTACATGCAACATGTAGGATGCATCAGGGTTTTTTTTCATATCCGGTTACCTGTCCTTGACGGACCCAACCCCTTGACGGACCCAACCCTTAAGTCATATGCACGTGATGCACATAAGCGTTCCTACTAAGGATCCAGCATGCAGTCAAGTTATTCTAATTTCAAAACCTAGGTATGTGTACTAGACTGTGTACCCGAGCGGACAACTCGAGTCGAGGAGGGGGCTACGTACTGGAACCAAAAGGCCATCCGGCTTAGTAACTTGTCCGGCCTATTTCTTATTTCAGGGTATTGAAACTAACAGAATAGGGAGTCTTAACCCGTAAGCACAACCCCGGAAGTTAGAAGAGAAGGGTTTCGGCATAGTTTATATATACATTTCAAATAATATCAAAGCGGTAAAAAGCATATTTTGCACATTAGGCACGGAACATGTAGGAAAATCAGATAAAGCCAAACACAACAATTATTCTAAGATCGAATTCTTAAACCCTGAACTGAAGTTCTGGGTTTGTGTCCCCAGCAGAGTCGCTAAAGGTGTCACACCTCTTTTTGTACTACACCCGTGAGGGCATAGAGGGTTTTTTCCACTTAAAGGACAATCAGAATTGGATTTATTATTAAAATTTCAGAGTCGCCACTTAGGAGATTAATGGTGTCCCAAGTCACCGGTTGGATCCTGAACCAAGGAATATATGACTCTGTTAATAGTCCACGAACAAAAAATCTGAGTAAGGAATTCTGTTAACCCGGGAGAAGGTGTTAGGCATTCCCGAATTCCGTGGTTCTAGCACGGTTGCTCAACTGTTGATTTGCTTTTATCTGATTTCAAAACATGTTCTAACTTATGCGCCTTTTATTAGTAACCCGCTTTTATTTTTATTTTTATAAGAATTGCAACGTTGTGAAAATGCGTCTTGAACCACGTTGCACTAGTGCACCCGTGGTAGTCAATGCATTTTGACTCCGTTGAGATTTGGATTTGGGTCACATAAATGTACACCCGTTTTTAGGAGAGTAACATTATTACAATACGCACCTAAAGCAACTACGTATTTATTATATTTGGAGAAGACCGTAAAATTTTCTAAACGGTTCATCCCGAAGTCTAAGTATTTTTATATAACATTTATCGAGGGCCTCGCAATCTGTGCATTTCATTTGGCAAGGCTCGTCTCATTTCTATTTTTATGTCTAACCTAAAAGAACTGCGATTTTTATCAAGTATTATTTCTAAAAGGTCTAATTAATAATTGTTAAAATCAACCAAAGATATAGGCCTCAATATCAGGCCCAAAAGGAAAAACCAGGCATCAGTGTGAACATGCTGTGGGCCTGAGAGCAGGAATCAAATCCCAGCAAATACAAACACATATCACAATTACCCCATGCCTTGAGTGCTGTTACCATTGCCCAAAAATGAGTTCATCCAACATATTAAACCCCAAGCCCATAATTGATTGAACCTTAGACAATTTCAAGATTAAAATAATAAAAATGCAAAAATGGACTATTTTTGCTATTTTTCAAATTATGTTCTAAAATAAATTAACTCCTAATTAATCCTAAAAATATGAAATTAGATCCTAAATGAAAATTCATATTTTTGTATTTTCATATGAATTATCATGCACACATAAAAATGCAATAATTACCAGAGAATACCATAAAATTCACAAAAATGATAAAATACTAAAGAAATTGTTTTGTTTGAAATTTTGGGAATTATTGCTTAGGGAAAACATCACGTGCTCACACTCGAGATTTGGAACTCCACGTGCCTTAATCAGTGATGAAGAGACTCATTTTTGTAATCTATTGTTGAATAACCTTCTAGCTAAATATGGAGTTCGCCATAGAGATGCCACAACATACCATCCGTAAACAAGCGGGCAAGCTGAGGTGTCAAATAAAGAAATCAAGAAAATATTGGAGAAGACGGTAAGTGTGAATAGGAAAGATTGGGTTGCAAAGTTGGATGATGCTCTATGGGGACTGGATACAAATTGCCAATTGGAGCGTCTCCTTACAAACTGGTGTATAGGAAGGCATGTCACTTGCCCGTTGAACTGGAACACAAGGCATACTAAGCCATTAAGAAGCTCAACATGGGCCTTGAAGCCGCAGGTGAGAAAATACTTATGTAGTTGAATGAATTAGATGAGTTCAGGTGGCATGACAAGCATATCAAGTCGCGTCACTTTGAGCCAGGCCAATAGGTATTGCTATTCAATTCTAGCCTCAAGCTATTCCCTGGGAAGTCAAAATTGAGATGGTCAGGTTCATTTGAGGTGGTGAGAGTTACGTTATGGTGCAATCGAGCTACGAGCTTTAAATGGCAAAAGGAAATTTTTGGTGAATGGTCATAGAGTCAAGCATTATTGGTGAAGAATGATTAATCATGAGAAGACCAAAGTTGTACTCGCTGATGAGTAAGCGGGACTCTGCATCGTGCCGCAACGTTAAATCAGGCGCTGGATGGGAGGCAACCCATTGAATTGTTGTAATCGTCATGCCACAACGTTAAATAAGGTGCTGGTTGGGAGGAAACCCAATGATAGTAGTAGTGTTTGATTTTGAGTTTTAACATACTAACAAATGTAGGCGACGAAGGGCGGGTGAAAGGACCATCAACCAGGAGCAAAACAGGTGAAAAAATGCAAAAATAAACGCCCAGGTGCACAACTTCGCGCACACTTCACGCACATTTCATGCACCATTCTTCTTGGGGATCCCAAAGGGCGTGGAGACCATATGACTTTGCGCACATTTCACGCATCACACTGCCTAAATGAGCCCAAAGCGCGCGAAGGGCGTGCGACTTCGCGTAATGTTTGCGACCCCCCTCCCCCCGAAAATTTATGGCGTTTTTAGTGTGTTTTCTTTTTTATTATATTTTTTGTTTTAATTTGTTTCATAATAAATCCCCTCCCAATATACCCCCCCCCCCATTTCCCCCACCCCTGATAACCTTCCTTCCCCTATTCTAAACACTTAATCCTCACACAATCACCAAACCCTCCCCAGGATCTCTCCACACTCCTTCCTCACATTCAAATATCCCTGTCCTCTTCCTCCCTCTCACGACTTCTCCCCCAATAGGTATGCGCCTTTTTTTAGTTTTTCTTTCTTTTCTTCTTCTATTTTTTTCTTTCGATTTTCAGAATTGTTGTGTGTTGTATTTTATGCCATTAGTGTAGTTGTTTATATGATTTGGTGTTCCAAATTGGTGAAATATGTTATGGGTTCAGTTTGGTATAAGTGTGGGGTGGGGGTTCTTGAGCTGAGTTATGTATGCGATTTGGTGGGAGGCCATTGTTGCTAGACACTAAGCCAAGAGTTGTGAGAGCCTAATGCATGCCCACAAAGTGTTTGTGAAAAGGTCTCAATGAGCATGAATATGTAGTTGTGACTGATTTTGCATGTGAAGTCTGAGTAACCGCATTTAGTCACACTATTTTTATTGGGTTGAGCTAATGTGTTCACATTTTGTAGGTATTATTGCACCATCGAAGAAGCGCCAAGCCACAGGTCCTTCCTCAAGCCGCCAAAGAGCAGTCCCTACCTACAACAGCAATAAATTTCTCTACCACATGGCTCATACCAATTTTCTGGAGAAGGCCGCCAAAATGCCAATTTCGGAGAGGGGTATTGACCTCCGCTTGGTCCAGGCATGCTTCCCACATATGTATTCGGAGTTGATGGAATGAGGTCTGCAATTCTTCATTGAAGAGCCAGGGTAGGCTAATGTTATGGTCGTTCGATAATTTTATGCCAACTTGCCTGATCATGTGGACAATGTGGTCACGGTACGCCACAAGGCGGTGGATGCCTTTGTTGAGGTGATACGCACTGCACATCAATTGCCTGACCATCTGCCTAATAATATAGATTTTTATGAGTAGTCCAAACATCCAACAGACAACAAGTGGAATCGTTTCTTTGAATCAATTTGCATACCTGGAAGAACGGTGGAGTGGTTGGACCGCAGTGAGAAGTTCCACTCCTTTGTTTTTACTGCAGAGGTGAAGTGCTGGTTATATGTGATTAACAGTCACCTCATCCCCTCTAAAAATACTACGGAGGTGAATAGACCCTGCGCTGCTTTGATTTGGTGTTTCGTCAAAGGTCTTCCCTTCGACATGGCCAAAGTGATTCACGATGAGATGTTTATCCAGTTCCCCCAATGCCAGTATGGTTATTTTTCCCTCCATGGTGACCAAGCTTTGCCGACAAGTTCAAGTGCTCGAAAATATTAGTGTGGATGGGCTGCTAAAAAAAACCACATAATCTGACTTGGCAAGAACACCACGGGACCAGCCTCAGCGGCAGCGGTAGGAGAAAGGGATAAGAGTGGTTCTGATGCATCATCGGAGGACGCAGATGAACACATAGAGGAGCCAGCACCAGCAGGAGCAGCATCCTCTTCAGGAACTGTCAGGGTGTCTAGTTTCACAACATTGGATTAGGAGGTGGGTAGACTACGCTCATTAATGATTGAGTTGGTCACTCGTATGGATGCGATAGCTGACCGAAAAGTCAAGTCGGAAAAGAAGTTCATGGGTTGGTTGCGAGCTTTAGGGCATGTGTGCCACGTGAACCCCGAGATCATTTCCGACCAAGAGTGAAGCTCCAGGGACTTCTCTTTACCTCACTGCTCTTTTAAACTTAAGCCATAGGGACATGTCTTTATCTTTAAGTGTGGGTTGGGGCACCTCGTTATGTATGTATGTGTATGAATTGATTGCTAGGTTTTATCTTGTTATATGCTTTTTGACATTGATAGTGTTGGTAGAAAGTAGGAATAATTATTTTACAATAGATAGGTGGCTCTTCCCGACGACTGATCCTTTCGACGGGGTTCTTGAGGGACTGATTCGAGAAAAACAAAACTGAAAAATTGTAGGCTCTTCCTGATGATAGATCTTTTTAGATGATTTTCTTGAGGGAAGTGAGTCTAGAGAAAACACCAAAAAGATTTTTTTATTTTTTTCTTATGTAGTGTAGCAACTCCCCCTTGTTTTTTTAGGTCGTGGTTCTTTTCCAAGGGTTTAACTTGAACCGGGCATAGGTAGTTTTTGTTTTTATTTTTTTATTTGTAGATTAGGGTGATAGGTGAGCTGTAAATTGAAAGAGAACCCATAGCATTGACACACCTAAACAATATAGACCCTAGAGTGTAACGCTTAGTCCTAATTATTGAATATAACTGAATGTGCCTTAATTTGTATGTTTGTTACTGAAATGAATGCTTGTAACAGAGTGTCTTGATGAGCTGATCTGAATGAGTCATATGTCATGTGTGGTGGGTAATGTGTAGTCCATGTAGTGTACTTGTGTCTAGAACTTGCCCGGTATGTGAGTTGAAGCGAAATCCTAGTTGATGCTCAGTTTGTAAACTGATTTTAGGCTTTCTTTGACCTTTTTGAGCTTGATTGCTTATCATAAATAAAATTTGTCCGTAGCTAACCCTTTTGATCCTTTAACCTTTTGTTTGGCACCCCCATTAAAAGCATAAACCCTTTTGTTCTTAATTGACATTATTTTGATCCTTTTACCTCTTAAAGCACTTATTGTAAGAGCAACGCTAAAATAAGTAAGAAGGAAATAAGTGTATGATGGCTTTTAAGTGGAACCAATAAAATGATTAGTGGTGCACTTGTGTTGTATACGAATACACCGCTAGCGAAAATTGAGTGACAAGAAGGATAAATTGAAAAAAAAAGAGATGAATATATTGTGTCTTGTTTCAGCTAGTGGATATGAAGTAATAGAGTGCTTAAAGAAGAAGGGAGATATTGTGTGATGAATTTGTTTGTGAATAAGTAGTGGGTTGAAGATTTGCGCTGAAAAATTGCTCATGTGATGTGTTAAAGTGGTTAGGAGGTTGAGTCATTATTCCTATATGTATCTTACCCATCCCTTGGCCCACTTTACAACCACGAAAAAGTCATAATTGATTTTGGGTCGAGCTAGCCTACATTAGTAGAGATTTACATTAAGGGCAAGCCTATGGTACCAATTGCATGCATGTGACTTCTTTTGTGTGAGTGAGTGCTTTCATTGATATATGTTAGTGTATGACTAAAATGTGTGGATTGAATTCAGTTTTTGTTGATGTGATTGTCAGGGCATATGATTCGTGACGGAAAAGCAAGTATTGATATCCGTGTAGAGTACTTTAAGGAACTGTGAATATTGTATGGCACTTGAGAGTCGTCTTTGAAGATAGGGTTGTTCACTGCTAGGTGGAATGTATGCACATTGTTCTAGGTGTAATGTGTTAGGGGAAATTGTTGAGTGAAGGATTCTATAAAGGGTACAGTTTGATTGCTCGAGGACTAGCAATGAATTAAGTGTGGGGTGTTGATAATAGGAAAAATCTAGGCGATTTAGCTATTGTTTATGCTTCTGCTTAATTACATTTTAATGCCATAATATAGTTAATTGATGAAAAATAGGCTATTATTGTGATTTGTGTACATTGCAGGGTGAGGAGCTTATATGATGTTTTCAAGAGGTTATTGGAATGATTTATGAGCAAAAATGATTCCTCGGTGTTGAGTGCGTACAAGAACAAGACAAAAAATTGGAAGAAATCAAGCCCCAGGCGCGTGAAGGTCGCGCGAATTCGCGCAGAGTTCGCACGTATTACAACACGAGATAGAAAGGTGCGCGAAGACCACATGAAAGGCGCGCGAGTTCACGTGGTACCATTCAGTAAAGAGCTAGTTGGGGGTAAAATTGGAAATCTAGAAAGAAACCTACTTAACCTATATAAAGTCAAGCTCGACTAAGGTCAAATCATCAAGGTTTTCATAATTTAGTGCAAGAAATTGAGAGGCAAGAGGCAGGGAGGAGTTTGGACTATCAAGTTCTTCTTTTCTTCACTTAGTCTTTGCTATTTTGTGATGAAATTGAACCTAATTGTGATGCACACTAGCATGAGTAGCTAAAACCCATTGTTCTAGGGTTGTGATTTAGCCATGAATATTGTCGTTCGATATTAACTTAACCTTGAATATAATTCGTTCAAATATGGTTGTTTCTTCAGTTTTGTGTTTAATTGCTTAATTCTTTGGCCAGCAGTTAGGTTCTATTTACTATCTATGCTATGCTTGGGAAAGCTGTGTTTAAATTAGAGAAGAATTGAAGATAGCATGATCTTAACCCTTAGGGGGAGCGGATTTATGGTTAGGATAGGAATATACCTAATCACCATGCTTAATTAAATATTTTAATATTAATGCATTCTTAATAGATTAATTCCATAGGAATATAGGTGAGAAGTACTTCGGGGAGAAGGCGATGAGAGCACTTATCGATTAATTATCAACCATGAGTGAATTATATGAAAATAGAGAGTTAATGAGAACACAATACGATTGGTGAATCAATCACAACCCTGGAATACTTGTCTATATTGAATACATAACAATCAACTCATTACTTGATAATTTAGTTGTTACTTAGAATTATAGTTAGCATAACTAAACTCTTGAACCTGAATTTAGCTTGACGGAACAACAATATTGGTGTGTTAGTGAGTAGTTGATATAAGTCTATGTGGGTTCGACACTCGACTTATCATTTTATTACTTGTACGACCACCTATACTTGCTTATGCGTTTGGGAGCAACACGTGTGCAGTGGAGAGGTCAGTCTCCTAAGGCATCGACTGGGAAGTCTGAGTCTGATATGCGGAGTCGTTATCCTCATCTTTTTCCCAACTCATGTACTTCTTTCTTTTGTCCATTTGAGAACGAACGGTTGTCTTAGAGGTGGACAATGTGATGACTCAAAGGGTCATCATCTGTTTTCTTACTCATTATGTACTTCCTGGGCCTTGAAAACCTCATTTAGGGTTTCTTCGATTTGCATTCACAGTCCAGGCGCGTAGCCAAAAAGCTTAAATATGAATTTCTGTGAAAAATGCTAAGTTTTGATATTAAAATGAATAAATATACGTCGATCAAAATTTTGGAAAATGGACCCGGACCCATAATTTGATGGTCTCGGAGAGTCCATAGGAAAGTATGGGACTTGGGCGTATGCTCAGAATCGAATTCCGAGGTCACAAGACTGAGAAATGAATTTTTGAGTAAAATTGTTTTTTGAAAATATGTAAGGAAATTGAAAGTGAAATTTGATTTGAAAGTGATGGTATCGGGACCGTATTTTGGTTCTGATGCCCGGTACAGGTTTTATATGTAGATTAAACACTTTATATAAAGTTTGGTTAAAAATAGACGTCATTTGACTTGTTTTGGACTTAAAATGGAAATTTAATATTTTATGAAATTTGGAAGAAATCATGGATTTTGAGGCTTAACTCGATGTATATGATGTTTTTTTGGCGATCTGCTCGCACGGATAAGTCCATAGGATGTTTTTGAGGTTGTGAGTATGTTTGGCTTGGAGCCCCGATGGCTCGGGTGAGTTTTCAATAGGCCACGGCGTAAAACTTTAGACTTAAGGAATTTCAAGCCTGCAGGCTTCGCATTTCCCAAACTTTTCTTGCAATTCCCATGATTGTTCGCATTTCCCAAACTTCGTTCGCAATTACCAGGCTTCGCATTTCCCAAACTTGTCTCATAATTCCCAGCCTTGTTCGCACTTCCCAAACTTTGTTCATAATTACCAGGTTTGCATTTCCCAAACTTTTCTCGCAATTTCTAGGCTTGTTCGCATTTCCCATACTTTGTTCGCAATTCCCAAACTTTTTTCGCAATTCCTAGTTTGCAATTCCCAAAATTTTTTCGCAATTCCCATTCGCAATTCACCCCTAGCTGGGAGGATAGTGAAACTATGCCCAAATCCAAACCAACATCACCTCAAACCCAGAATCCATGAAACCACCTCAACCTAAAACTCCACCAACCCAAAGGTCCACACACCCACAAATATTCATGATGAGCCCTTCAAGTTCTAGCCACTCCCAAGATTTTTCTCCACTTCAACCTTTTGAAAAAGAGGGTATCATCCATGCTCCAAAAATCCCAAAAAACATAGTACTACCGTCTGGAGAAAAACCCCAACAAGTGACATTGAAGAACCAATGAACTTGCAATCAGAAAATTCCATCTGCTAGAACAAATTGCTAAATAATATTGGCAACACCATAAAAAATGTGGCCCATGAACAAAACTAGTTAATGAGAAAAATGGAAACAATTGAGAAAAACGTGGAGCAGACATCGTCTCAGCATGCAGGACTGGTCAAAGCCTTTGAACTAAGGTTGACAAATTTACAATATGAGATATGTCCGCCAGGAATTTCACTTTTCCAATTTTTCCAACAACAACAGGAGACGATTTCCATCAAAGAACAAATTCAACTTCTGAGAAATGATCACTTTGAGCCACAAAGAACTCCAGTTTCCATTCAAAACCTATCTTCTTCCCTATATCTCCACAAGCATATTCACCACCTAAATTGGATTATACCCTTTCTACCTTTCCATCTACCTCACAAAATCCAATCCCTTTCACACGACCAGCAAAAGAAGAAAATAAATTTTGATATAGCAAAAATAGTTTGGGAAAGGAAAGATGCCCTTGCACCAAAGAAACAATCAAAGAAACAAACAAAGAAAAGGCGAGACCAAGGAGAAAGTTCAAAAGGATCGAACCCCGAAAATCTGATGATTTCTGACCAGAAGGCTCCAGACTTCTATGTCTCTCAGCCAAGATACATATCAGAATAAGATACTCCATGGTCGGAATCGCTAAACTCATCACAAGATAAAATAATAGAAGATAACTCGCAATTAAGTAATGAATCCACAACAAACTCTTTCGAAGAAGATGATCCCCCAATATTTGTAAACTAGCCAAGAGATCCAGAAATATCTGCAGTAGATGACGAACAAGAAGGCATAACAGATGAACCAATCCCGGAAAGAGGATATAAGCCCACATCGTCAAAGCCAGCTGGAACTGGTTTCCACACTTTCACCTTAGATAATGACAAGGTTTAAAAATGGCCACAACGGATCCAAGACTTCTATACCTGGATAGTGACCAAAAATTTGGTGGAACGAGAAAATTATATCATTCTTTCATAACTCACTTCACGGTTCTCACGAATCTTCATAGACTGGTGGAATGCACTTGGAATTAAAGAAAAAAATTCTTTTCTTATTTCCCAAGATTTTGCCTTCAACATCATAATCCTACATGAAGTTTTCTGTGGAGATACTGGCCAAAGACAGGAGAAAATGCGAAGGCAACTCTTCGAGATGAAGTGTGTGTCATTCGACAAAAACGACATTGATAGACATTTTCAAGAAATGGGAATTATATACTTTGAGATTAGACGAGACATCAATCTAAAGCAAGCTTTTGTATCTTCCCTGCCAAAGTTGTTGGCAAGTCGAACCATGACCATCATTGAAGAAAGTTTCGGTCCATAAGCATCCCACAAATTAGACACATCAGGCAAGCTATTTTCGTAGATGTGAAGACCTGGACAGTCGTCGCAAGAGTTACCACCCCGTTACCCCTTCATTTATGTGTTTCATGTTTCTATATCTATGTTAGAGTCTATCGGGTGAATTGGGAGTGATTCTTGTTGAAAATGAGGCATATAGCCTTTTTGAGTGAAGCTTGTTTATGAAAAGTCAACCCGAAGTTGACTATTGGTTAGAGGGCTTGGAATCGAATTCTGATGATTTGGTTAGTTCCGGGAGGTGATTTGTGACTTAGGGGAGTGATCGAAATTTAATTTGGAGGTCCGGTGTAGAAATAGACTTGAATTGGCTAAGTTAGAATTTTGGCGGAATCCGATCGATAGGTGAGATTTTGATACGGGAGTCGGAATGGAATTCTGATAGTTCCAGTAGCTTTGTTAGGTGATTTTGGATATGTATAAAATTATTTAGGTCATTCGGACATCGTATGGTCGGGTTTTTGATTGGATGTTGGTTTCAGAAGTTTTAGATGGAACTTAGGCTTGAATCCGCCTTGATTTGATGATTTTCGTGTTTAAGGGTGTGTTTTTATGATTGGAACAAGTTCATATCGTATTTTGGAGTAGGTTGGTGATTTTCGTTGGGGTCCCGAGGGTCTCGGGTTGAATCCGAGGGTCCAATCGGACCATTTCTTGCATTTTAGGAGTGTTGTTGGTTGCTGGTATTTATTGCAGACAGATACTCTATGCGATCGCATAGGGGTGTTGCGATCACATAGAAGGATGAAATTGAGCCTCTGAGTTGTTCAACGCGATCGCATAGACGGGGCTACGATCGCATAGGTTTGGAATCTTGTTCTCTGCGATCGCATGGTTAAGGTTGCGATCGCATAGTATATTATGGCCCTGGCTCCCTGGATGTCATTTGTTCTATGCGATCGCGTTGCTGTAGTGCGATCGCATAGTAGTAATTTGGAGCCTGGAAGATTGTTCAATGCTATCGTAGTGATGGTGTGCGATCGCATAACATTTAATATGGAGATTAAAAATTTGTTCAATGCCATCGCAGCAATGGGATGCGATCGCATAGAGTTAAAATATCTGGCAGAAGGGTTAAAATTAGAACAGTTCAGTCACGAGCTATTAGTATTTTTCCTCCATTTTTGAGTTCTTTGAGAGCCAAGTAGCGGGAATTGAAGGTGATTTCATCGGGAAAACATTAGAGGTACGTTATATGGTCTAAATACATGATTTTATCCTAGAATCTTCATCTATATCACTGAAAATGGAAGGATTAATGGGAAATTTTTGCTCTAAGCCTCGGTTATGGTAAATCACTAATTTGAATGGGCAAACAGAGTTCGATTTTGATAAACTTTATATGCATGGACTTGTGTAAAGATAAGGATTCTGAAAATGTAACTTTTGTAATTTTTCGAGAAGCGTACCGAAAGTCGGGTTTTGGCAACTTTGTGGGTTTTGGTGTAATTCGAGTTGTTTCAATTGGGTAATGTCCCTTTAGCCTATTTTGATGAATTTCTATTGATTTTGATTAGATTATGTACCCGTGGAGGCCGATTCTCGTGGCAAGGGCATTGCGGACTAGTCTTCGAGCCGAGTCGATGTGAGTAATGGGTGTGGGTGTGTGACGACCCGGCTCGTCGTCACGGGAATTACCACCCCGTTATGTTTTAATTACATGTTTTATGATTTTATATCAGTGTTAGAGTCTATCGGGTGAGTTAGGAGTGAATTGGATTGAAAATGAGGCATATAGCCTTTTTGAAGGAAACTTGAATAAGGAAAGTCAACCCAAAGTTGACTATTTGGCTAGGGGCTCGGAATCTGATTCTGATGATTCGGTTAGTTCCGGGAGGTGATTTGTGACTTAGGGGAGCAATCGGAATTGAATTTGGAGGCCCGGTGTAGAAATAAGCTTGAATTGGCTAAGGTTGAATTTTGGCGAAATCCGAACGGTAGGTAAAATTTTGATCCGGGGGTTGGAATGGAATTCCGACAATTCCTGTAGCTTCGTTATGTGATTTTGGATATGTCCGCAAATCTTCAGGTCATTCGGATGTCGTTTGGTCGGGTTTTTGATTGATTGTCTAATTCGGAATGTTTTAAGGAATTTAGGCTTGAATTCGATGTGAATTATGGGTTTTGATGTTGTTAGACGTGTTTTGAGGATTGGAGCAAGTTCGAATAAGGTATTAGGATGTGTTGTTGTGTTTGTATGGGGTCCCGGGGGCCTCGGGGTGTTTTTGGATGGCTAAACGGGAGAAAATGTGGAAAATTGCAGGGGAGTGTTCTGGTTCTGTTGTTTTCGCTCCTGCAGAAATGGGGGCGCGGGAGCGAGTCCGCAGAAGCGGACGAGGGGGCGCATGAGCGCTTGTCTTTGTAGAAGCGGAAAAAATGTCCGCTGAGGCGGCGTCGCAGGAGCGAAGGGTAGACCGCAGAAGCGGTCAAGAGGCGAAATGGGGAGTCCGCAGAAGCGGGTGATTGATCGCATAGGCGAGTCCGCAGGAGCGGACACTTGATCGCAGAGGCGAAAAGGACCGCAGGGGCGGATGAAAATCCGCAAGAGCGGACTCGTAGGAGAGGCCCTTGGATCGCAGGTGCGAAAATGGCCAAATAGGCCTGGGTACGCAGAAGCGACCTATTGGTCGCAGAAGCGGTTCCGCAGGGGCGGAAAATTGTCCGCAGAAGCGAAAATCGCAGTGGGTTAAGTGTATCAGAAGTTAGAAAATTTCAGAAACATTTCATACATTTGGGTCTCGACTTTAGAGGCGATTTGGACGATTTTGAAGAGAAACTCAAGGGAAATCATCGGGTAATCAACTATGGACTTAAACTATGATTAGTATTGATAATATTATGCAATTATATCATGAAAATGGAGGAATTTGGGGTAATTCATGGAAGATTTAACCCTAGGCTTGAACTTTAGAAAATCAAGGTTTTGAATGGGCAAATGGAGTCCGAATTTGGTAAAATTGATATGCTTAGACTCGTATTGAGATGAGAGTTCCGAATATGTGACTTTCGTGATTTTTCGAGAAGCGTACCGAAAGTCGGGTTTTGACAACTTTGGGAATTTTGATGTAAATTGAGTTGTATTGATTGGGTGTCGTCCTATTTGCCTAATTTGTTGTGTTTCTACTGTATTTGATCAGATTCTACGCGTGCGGAGCCTGATTCTCGTGGCAAGGGCATTGCGGAGTAGTCGTCGCGCCGTATTGAGGTGAGTAATTGATGTGGGTGATGACCAGCGGGTTCGAAACCCCGGTATACCACTTTGTGACGCTGTATAGCGGTTAGACACGTACTCTCTTGTGAGTGCGGGGTCGATTGTGATTGGGGACTATGGCTTAGTCCGACTTGTTGATACCTGTGTTATGACATTGGCTATTCTTGAGCCGTCGAACCTCCTTCTCGGATGGTTGCATACTATATATTGAGATATTGGCCACTCTTGAGCCGAGGAACCCCTTCTTGGGCGGTTGAGTATACTTGTGGGCCGTGAGCCAGTTATTGGATCCCGCGAGGATCGTTATTATTGTCTTATCATTTTGACATGTTAGTTACTACCAGTCCGTAGCTATTTCTGTTATCATGCTATTTCCAATCTCTGGAACTTGGTATTACTGTTTCCAACTGAAAAATGATAAAAAGGGTTTTCAAAACTACTTTTGAGCCTGTGAGGCTGTATTTGCATATTAGCTGACTGGTAGTGGATCGGGCTGCGCGCCGCAACAGTATATATGTTGGATAGGACTGCACGCCGCAGTGCTATTGTGCTTGGGCTGTAGGAGCCCCTCCGGAGTCTGAACCCCCACAGTGAGCACGGGTACCCAAATTGGATCGGGCTACGCGCCGTAGCGATCATATCATGCATTGCATTGCATTTATCTACATCTGCTAGCTGTTATACTATTTTGCTGGTACTTGTTGGTACAGGTACAGTCGATATTGATTCTGTGACAGGGTATTTGATTACAGCTTTACATAGTGCTTTATTGCGGATTTCTTATCTGCGCTGTCTTACCCTTGTTTATTACCACTGAGTCTGGCAGTACTCATTTTACTCCCTGCACCTTGTGTGCAGATCTAGGTACCTCTCAGCAGTGATCCAGTAGTTGTGCGAGGCGACATCCGTGGGATATACGAGGTAGCTGCAGAGTCCGCAGGACCCGGTATTCCTTCTTACTGTCTCTTAATTTTGTATTGACTTTTCTTTCCGCACTTTGTATTTTGTAAACCTTTATACACTCATGTTCAGTAGAGGCTCATGACTCTTGACCCTTCGGTCTATAGGAGTTGATGTATTATGGGACTTGGTTCCCCGTTTTCGTTATATGTATCGATGTTGTTTCATGAATTAATATGCTTAAATGGGCTAGAACGAGCTTCTAGTTCCGTTGTTGATATTGATTGGTCAGGCTGGCTTAGCAATGTGCTGGGCGCCATCACGACCGGATTTGGGGTCGTGACAAGTTGGTATCAGAGCCTAGGTTTACTAGGCCTCACGAGTCTTGAGCCGGTTAGTAGAGTCTTGTGGATCGGTACGGGGACGCCTCGTACTTATCCTCGGGAGGCCGCGAACCTTTAGGAAAACTTCACATTTCTTGAACTCGTCGTGCGATCTTGTTGTTCCGAGAACCGAACTTATGGGGACGCCCGTACTTATCCTCGGGAGGTCGCGAACCTTTAGGAAAACTTCACATTTCTTGAACTCCGTCGTGCGATCTTGTTGTTCCGAGAACTGAACTTTTATATTCTATTCTCTCGCGGATGGCGAGAACGCGAGCATCGGGACGAGGTGGACGACCTCCATTGCCACCTGTTAGAGGCCGTGGGCGTGGCCGTGCTAGAGGTAGAGGTAGGGCAGCCGAGGCGGTGCCGGCTGACCCGCCCGTTGTACCGGTTCAGGAGCAGGCCCCGGTGGTTGATGCTCCGGCAGCCCCGGTTCAGGGGCCAGACCGTATCTATTGCTATTCCCGGTCTTCGGGAGACTCTCGCTCGGATATTATCGGTGTTTTCCGGTTTGGCTCGGGTAGTCTCAGCTATCGCTACCGCAGCGACATCTCAGACAGGGGGTGGTCATCGGACCCCCGTAGCTCGCACACCCGACCCGGTTGTTCGGGGACTTCGGACGCTAGAGGCGGTCCCCGCTCGGTGGTTGCACCGGTTATTCCTCCGACTGCACCAGCTCCAGCTCTCCAGAGCATATGGTTGAGGCTATGCCCGACGACGAGCAGCGTCGTCTCGAGAGACTTGGTAGACTTCAGCCACCCCATTTCGGTGGCGTTGAGGGCGAGGATGCCCGGGGTTTCTTGGATAAGTGTCCAGAGGATGTTGCGGACGGCCGGTATTCTTGAGTCCAGCGGAGTTTCATTTACTACCTTTCAGTTCACCGGTCCCGCATTTGATTGGTGGGAAGAGTTTGAGAGGCGTAGGCCTGCAGGAGCAGCACCTCTCACATGGCAGTAGTTCTCTACTCTCTTTCTAGAGAAATATGTACCTCCGTCTCGTCGTGAGGAACTACGTCGCCAGTTCGAGTGGTTGGTTCAGGGTGACATGTCTGTGACTTAGTATGAGCTTAGATTCACACAGTTGGCTAGGCATGCCACATGGATGATCCCTACTGATAGGGAGAGGATCAGGAGGTTCATTGATGGCCTCAACTATTCTATCCGCATTCTTATGACCGGAGAGCGAGTTCTGTCATCATCTTTTGAGCAGGTTGTTGATATGGCACGCTCCATTGAGGCGGATCATCACCGAGAGATAGAGGAGCGGGAGGCCAAGAGGCCTCGTGGTTCTGGCAGTTTCAGTGGTGCTCCATCTAGAGGGCATTCCAAGTAGAGCAGAGGTCGCTCATCTAGACCTTCTCATTCAGGCCGCCCAGAGCAGAGAGGAGGTTCTTATGGCTGTGGTCGATAGGGATTTTAGCAGGGTCAGTCTTCACTTATCGCCCTCCCAGCCTAGAGTGCAACACCTACTTCTTCAGCCTAGGGTTCTTCTGCGGCGAGGGGTTCCCTTCAGGCCCCTTCTTCAGCACTAGGTGCTTGTTATGAGTGTGGTGAGTTTGCCCATATGAGGAGGCAGTGCCATCGACTCCGTAGGGACAGGGATCAACCCTCATCTTCAGCACCATCTCAGGCTAGTAGAGGTGAAGTTCAGTCTTCTCGTGGTCGGCCCAGAGGCGAGGAGAGATCCGGTGGAGGCCAAGCACGGTTCTATGCACTCCCTGATAGGCGTGATGGAGTTGCCTCCTATGCAGTGATTACAGGTATCATTTCTGTCTGTCACAGAGATGCCTCTATTCTATTTGATCCAGGGTCCACATATTCTTACGTGTCCTCTTATTTTGCACATCATTTGGGTGCGACTCGTGGTAGTCTTGATTTACCTGTTCATGTATCCACGCCCGTGGGTGATACGATTGTTGTAGATCATGTCTATAGAACCTGTGTTATATCTATTGGGGGTCTGGAGACCCAGGCAGATTTGTTATTGTTGGGGATGGTGGACTTTGATGTTATATTGGGTATGGACTGGTTGTTTCCGTACCACGCTATATTGGACTGTCATGCTAAGACAGTTACGTTGGCCATTCCTGGTATTTCTCGGATTGAGTGGCGGGGTTCGACCGATTTCGTCCCTAGCCGTGTCATTTCGTTCTTAAAAGCTCAGAAGATGGTTGAAAAGGGTGTTTATCGTACTTAGCTTTTGTGAGAGATGTGGGAACTTTGTCTCCTAGCATTGTTTCTGTACCTGTTGTGAGGGACTTCCCAGATGTATTCCCCTCAGACCTGTCGGGCATGCCGCCGGACAGGGATATTGATTTTGGCATTGACTTGGTGCCGGGCACTCAGCCCATATCCGTTCCTCCTTACCGGATGGTGTGAGCACGTGATTTTTGCCCTATACGAAAATTACTCCCAAAATGTCAAAATAAAAGAGTCTTGGTGTTTGTTTGCAATGTTTGTGGATTACGTGTTCTTTTCTTATTGTTCGCATTTGTGTGCCCATGTCTATTTGTTCAGATTAAATATGTTGCATTAATATTTTTAGGATTAGTTCCGTACTTAGAAATAGTTAAGTTTATTTTTACGAAAATGAAAAAATCATAAAAGATGTATTTTTCGCATTTGGTATTTAATTATGTTATTTGTTACTAAAAATTAATTATAGGTGTTACAAGTCGACCTGATTATATATATATATATATATATATATATATATATATATATATATATATATATATATATATATATATATATATATATATATATATATATATATATATATATATATATATATATATATATATATATATATATATATATATATACACATATGTATATATAATACAACATAGAGTTTAACTTTAGGAAATAAGGAAATCAAAACTGGGCCAAAATGCCAAAAAACCAACTGAAATTCGGTTGAACCCAGCCCAAAACCAATGCCTTACCCATTCAAACGGCCCAACCCAATTGCCTGATCTCTCAGACCAACCAAACGACAGTGTTTTAGGTGATCGTATCTGCATCGTCCATTCATGTTAATCCAACGGTTGATATCCCATCGCCCAACCCGTTTCACCGGTTGATCCATTTACCCGTTCCCCCACTTAACCAAACGACAACGTTCCACTTTGATAAGTTGATCCCTACCGTTGATCTGATCGAATCTAACGGTCTAGATTAAATCCCACACCCCGTATATATTGTTTCCAATGACCCGGCCCCCCTAGAACCCCCCCCCCCTCTCTTCATCTCTCAGAAGGTCTTCAGAGACCAGACCTCACTCCGCCGTCCACCACCGTGCGCCGCCTACCGGAAATCGCCTCGCGGCGGTTCCGGTAGGCCAAAGCCCCCCATTTTTACACCCTAAGACCATCTCGACTCCCCCATTCCAAATCCACGAACCATTTACCTCGAATCACTCCGGAACTTCTCGAATCTTCATTTGAAGATTCGAGTCAAACTTGAACTAACGCCAAACCACTCCAAACTCACCCCAAGCCCTCCCATGACTTCCCTCATACCCCTACTAGCCCTGGTTTGGCTCGAATCTTGCCAGAACTGGTCGAGCCCCAAAAACGACGACATAAACCCTAAAAATCCAAAATGGGGTTTTCGTCCGAAATTGATAAGAGGTTGAGGTCTAATGGACCTTAATCTAGGTGTTCTCGACCGAGAACACCCCGATTAAGGCACGTTTGGCTTCAACAATTCAAGTCTGAGGTCAAGCTTGGTTCTTTGGTGATTTCAGAGGTACTCCTCCATTTTTTTTGGCTCCGCATTGATTTCTCTGTATGTATGGTTCTTGTTGGTTTACAAATTTTATAGCATTCCTTCTTTCTCTCCCAGGACTCTCTATTTGATCAATTGCTGTTCTACTCTTTAAGACCTTTTATTTGGTCGATTCCTTCTGTTTTCAGTAGTTAAAATGAATCATATATTCAGTTTGATTAAGGTCGACAAGCATTTAATTCATATTTGATTGGTTCCTTAATTCTGCCTGAAATATTATGAATCAAACTGTAGGTCGATCATTTGTTATCGATTATGTGTGTTGTCATCGACTAATCAATGTGGTCGATTAGTTTCGTAGGTCTTGTTTATTAGTATTTTAGGGCAGAAATGGACACTATAAATCACTGTTGGATCGAGATTTCCTTTCTTTTGAACTGTCTGTTTAATTAAGTGGTGAATTGGATATGGTTGTTGTTAGTTAAGAATTGAAGGGTGTAACTAATGAAGTGTAGTGCACATTAGGACTGTAATGAGATCAAAATCTGGAGTTGTTAATTTTAAATTAGGGATTAACAGAATTAGCATTTCTTAGGTTTTAAAACTACCTTGCCCATGAGTTAAACTAGTGGAACCTGCTGTTACAGCAGGGCACTTAGACAGGTATAGACATTAGTAATTTAAATATTAGGACCCCATACTCAGACATTAAGAAGTGGGAACAGCAGAGAATAAGATGGGGAATTTGAATTAAGAATTGGCAAGGTTAAGGGGATCTCTTGTCTACAAAAGGGGAAAGAAAACAGACATTCAGGGATAGAGATCTTAGACAGAGAATAGGCATACATTTTTGAGAAAAAAAAAGAGAGATTTTGGGAAAAACAGGAAGAAAACATCCTGCTTCCCTCTTGCTCATTTGTTTCAGTCATTTAGTAAGTCCTGTGAGCTATATCTTGATACGACCTTGGTCATTTGAAGTGGGCAAGTACCCGTTAGTGTTTGGTTAGTTTGGTTTTGAGTTTTGCTGAGTTTGCAAGTGCTTCTCACTGGGTGTGCTCTCAAACCCTTAGTCACTGTTTCATTGGGTTTGATTGGACCCTACCCTGACTTATAGCACCTGTCTTTGGTTTTTGTGGGTTCTGCTGGGTTGTTTTTTGACTGGTTATTGTCAAACTGCCTGTTGGTTGCTGTTTGTTTCTTTGTTGTTGTGGTTGTGTTGCCTACTGCTGTTTGTTGTGCACCACTGCTACAACTGACTCCTTCCTCTACTTCTTATTTCGTTTGCTCCAGGTACACATCCTAAATTCGACATGATGTAGATCTCCAATTTTAGAGAGAAATGGAGAAGCTGACTCTGATATATTTAGCCATTTGTTCTGTTAAATTTGCATCTTTCTATTGAACTGTTATTAGACTGTTATTCAGGCTGTCTTTCTGTTATTTTTATTGTTGTTGGCGAGATGTTTTAATGGTAGATTCATTAAATCTAATTCATGTTAGGTGCTGTAATATTTACTTTTGAATTATACATTTAAATTCTGATAATTAGTTAATTTAACAGGATCATATGAGTTGTTAACATAATTGTGAATTGAGTTTTAGTATATGTTTCATAGTCGTACGTGAAAAGGTTAGTATTAATAGTTAACGAAGATGAAGATAAAAAGTTTGTTTATGAACATTTTTTTGAATCAGCTAGTTGATTCCCGTCAGAGTTTGTAAATCACCATAGGCACGAAACATCAAAATATAAACAAAGTGTTGATTCCAATTTAGTGTTAACAGATTCTGGTTTGGAATTAATCATACAAGTTTAAGCCAATAAAAGTCTTTCATTTGTTGCCATTGTACAGAAAACTTGCAGTCGTATGGACTATTGGCCCAATTAGTTAATCTGTTTTGTATTGGGCTCATTTTTGAGACCCAAAGCTCTTAGCACTCATTTAAATGCAACTGAAACAACCCTTTAAAAATAAATTAGGACTTTGGTTTATTATTAGGGATCAATTAAATAGAAAATCATAGTTATGTTAGGATTGACCTTAAGTAAAAGTGAGATGAGCCTCATTAGAAAATCAAATACACGGGCCATCAAATAAGTGTTATATAATTTTAGATTCGGAAGGACCATTTAGTGAATTTCACGGTCTTTCCAAAAGTTAAACAACAAGACGTAGAATCTTTAGGCACGGCTCTAATAAAATACTTTCCTAATTATGGGTGTGCATTTTTGTGACCCAAATCTTACTCTCGGCGAAACTGAAATGCATTAAAGTCACAGGCGTACTGGTTGCGGTGTGACTCGGAATGTGTTTTTTCGTGACGTCACAATTCTTCTAAAAATTGAAAAGCGGAACATAATAGCACATAGTTAAAACATATAGAGAAATCAGATAAAAGTAAAAATTGCAGTTGAGTGACCGTGCTAAAACCACGGAATCCGGGAGTGCCTAACACCTTCTCCCGGGTTAACAGAATTCCTTATCCAGGTTTCTAGTTTCGCAGACTGTATTACGGAGTCATAAATTTCCTCGATTCGGGATTAAACCGGTGACTTGGGACACCATTATTTTCCCAAGTGGCGACTCTGAAAAATTAAATAAATTGATCCCGTTCTGATTGTCCTTTAAGTGGAAAAACTCCTTCACCGATTATTATTATATCCCTTCTCGGGGTATAATATTAAACCGTGGCACATTTACATTTACTTTATGTACGGAAAAAGGAGGTGTGACAGCTCTGGCGACTCTGCTGGGGACTTCTCGAGAACTTCGGTTCAGGGTTTAAGAATTCGAGCTCAGTTAAACTGTTGTTTTGTCTATATCTGATTTTATTATATGTTTAATTAATGTGCTATATGTTTACCGCTTTGATATTGCGTGAACTGTATACAAAACTGTGTCGAAAACCCTTCTCTTCTTACCTCCGGGGGATGTGCTTACTGGTTGAGACTCCCTTTTTTTGTTAGTGTCAATACCCAAAATAAGAAAAGAGGCAGGATAAGTTACAAAGCCGGACGATCCCGCGGGTCCCCGGTACGTAGCCCCCTCCTCAATCCGAGCTGTCCGCTTGGATACACAGTTTAGACCATGTACCGAGGTTTTGAGCTTAGAATAACATAACTGCCTACCGGATCCCTAGTAGGAAACATTTATTTACATCACGTTGCATTTGACTTAGGGGACTCAACACAGGGGTTGGGTCCGTCTAGGACAGGCAACCTGAAATGAAAAGACCATCTTGCTATATCATGTTTGTTGTAAGCATTTATTTAGACTGGCATGCTGACCGGCTTTTAAATACTGAAGAAAACGAAAAACAAAAGGAAATAGTATGGGGAAATAGATATTTTTCAGAAAATACAAAAATGTGTTTTACCAACAAGTCAATAAATTTAGTTTGCTGATAAAAGACGACAGAAGGTTGACTTTGCCAACAAAATGATTTTCTTGACAAAATGTGTTTTCTTTGTCGGTCAATAAAAGAAAAAATAGTTGTTTTGACGGACCGAACTACGCGGGTTTGATTCTCACCGGATGTGAGATACGTAGGCAGCCTTTAACGGGTCCAACTTCCCTATATTTCAAAATAAGTTTTTAAAAAGAAATAATGACGGAATGCCAGGATATTTAACTTTGCCTCAACGACCACCTTTTCATCAGTCTTAATATTTTGACCAGTCAATTCCTGTGGCCCGCTTCATTTTTTTTTTAAAAAAAAGAAAAAGATAGTTTTGTTTGGGGTCAAATAAAGATTTGTTCTTTCATCTAAAAACTACCTTAATAAATATGTAGAATGAGCACGAGTCAGAATACAACCGAAGCTATCATAAACAAGGTCCCCTTAAGTTTGCATAGGTGGTGGAGCGACTTGGGCGAGCAAGCACAAGACGCAGTTAAGCTGTACCTGGGAGATCTAGTGGGGCTACTAAATATTCCCCCGAGAGGAGACATCATACGAGCCCTGATCTCATTCTGGGATCCAGCACACAATGTGTTCTACTTTTCAGACTTTGAACTCACACCAACATTGGAAGAATTGGCCGGATATATCGGAAGACCAAAAGTCCCTATGAGGGAACAATATCTCATTGCGCCAAGGGTCGTGATAGTACATAGGTTTTTGGATACTGTGAAAATCCGCAGAACTGTACACAACCCAGACTTATCAGAAGGGTTCTGCACTTTAGCATTTCTATATGACAAATATGGTCATTATGGGGGTTTTAACAAACACAAAAGCAAAATCTGCAGTGGAGAAAACCAGTTAAAATGGGAAGAGCATAGACGCATCGCCTTCATGATAGCTTTCCTAGGTTCGTTAATATTTCCCAGAAAGGATGGGAATATCAACATACATGTGGCAGGGGTCGTCAGCACTTTGATGAAACAAAACAATAGTACTTTGGCTCCCATGATAATATCATATATCTCTCGTGCACTCACTATTTGCAAAGCTGGAGGGGTCTTCTTTGAAGCTTGCAATGTACTGCTCCAAATGTGGATGATAGATCACTTATGTCGTCGCCCGCAGTTTATGAGGTATAGTTTATCGGAGAAAACCTGTATAGAAGAATTCCCTACGAGGGTCGACGGACATGATTTGCCAGAGGGGATTAGCGGATGGATACGACTTTTGCGTTTGATTCCAGCCAGCAAGATAGAATGGACATTTGACTGGCTACCCGTGGAAGAAGTCGTATATGCATCGGCCACGGAATCATATTTATTACTAATGGGCCTTAACAGCATCCAGCCCTACGCGCCAGGTCGAGTACTGAGACAGTTGGGACGATACCAAATAATCCCAAAAGAAGAAGACCTCAGCCCACATGTGGTTGAAATTGGACCGGGAGGACAGTTCCCTGAAGCGTTGGTCCGAAATATTTGGAGTGAATGTCAAACATTGAAGATAGACACTCGGGTACGAGATCGAGCCCGAGGTAAAGTATCGCCAGAATACCCTGCATGGTATAGCAGAGATCTGGAGCATCAAAGCCCCACAAAAAGGCCCCACCTTAGGGAGTTTGCTGGAGCGTCACAAGAACAATGGGACTGGTTGGCCAGAGAAGAAGCTTATAGAACAAAGATTAGCAAGATAGAGCAACGGGCCCAAGAACTCCAATTTGAAAGGGATGTGCAAGCTGCCGCCAACAAAGGAGATAAAAAGAAGTTGGCACAAGAAAATGACTTTTTGAGAGCGCAAATCTAGCAAATGAAAAGGGATGCTGACAGACAGTTGAGGAGTCGAGCAGACGAAAAATTGATAAACGGTTTGAGAAACCAAGTTGCCGATGTCCAAAGAGAATTGGAAGAGTCGAAGACCCAAACGATGAGGATCCGTGCTAGCTGGAGAAAGGAGGCACATCAACATGCACTTCACCTACAACGGGTGGAAGAAGATTATACTGAGATCATCACTAGTCTAAGGGAAGCAAATGTTATCCTCGGGGAGCGGGTTTTCAAGCAAGCCCGAGATGCCAGAGCAGGCCTCGACCGTTGCCACGATTTGATGGCCCGACTGCAAGGACAAGTGGATAGGCTCCTAGACCAAGTCACCAACAATGCTCGAAGATTGGGGGCGAAAAACCAGCAGATAGAACAGCTACTCAGAGAAAGGGACATGATCAAGGACAGAATTGGAGAAATAGGGCATTATGTCACCATGAAGTGCTTAGCTTGTGAACAAATGCCCCGCACCACCCTTTTTGCTTCAGTTATGGGCTATGTTCATCAGATCATGAGGGAGTTAAGGGGACTACACAAGGACCTCACACCAAGGCCCGCGGCAAGGACGAATGATGCCTCGCGGGCCCCCAGGAATTTTAGAGCATTAAACTTTTGATAAAAAAAAAATGTATGCTGAAATACTGAGTCAAGCCGGTTGGCATTTTATTTTCCTTTTTTACGAGTCAAGCATTTCTCTTATTTTATTGTAAGACATGTTTTGTAACTTTAAGGGTTTTTTGTTTGATATAAAAATTACCGAATTTTGCCACAATCTTGTGACCAGAACTACGCTCGGTCTGATTCACGCGGGGACGTGATACGTAGGCAATCCACATAAGATTTGACCACCACTAAAAAGAAAGGAAAAGAACACGAAGATTAATAACAATAAGGATTTCAAGGATAATTGAAAAAGGAAAAAGAGAAAAACAAAAGAGAGAAAAAGAAAAGAAAAGAAGCTGGAATGACGCATGTGATGAGAACATATAGAAAGGGTTAATTGATTAGGTGCATTGCATCCCAACGTGCGATAACATGCTTGTTAAATTCAGTAAACTAACAAAGTTTGTTGCAATCCAGAAAAGTTTAGCAGTTGGTTTGACAGAATATACTGGCCGACCACCATTACCGTACTAGATCTAAAGGGCCAATTCCAGCAAGTATGTCCAGCTCCGGTAAAAGTCTCGAGGAAGAGAAATCAGAGATACAGATCATGAAAGAAGAGGTAGATCGGTTGAAACAGCAGATAACAGAGATGCACCTAGCCTGGGCTAGGGGACAGTCTTCACCAAACCTCCCTACTCTCGCATCCGCTCCAGAACATCCACCCTTTGATCCTTCGACAAGCGCCCCACTCTATCCATACTATCAAGGGGAAAACCCTTATGCCACCCAAATTCCACCAGCCAAACAAAATCCTCCTCAGGTCACCCCTGTTTTTGTAGCACCCCTACCTGCTACCCTACAAAAGTCGTCCGGTGAGCCGCATGTTCAAATCCATGACAATTCTTACTATCCTCCCGAGCCTACCTTTAGGGCTCCCGAACCGCATCCACACACCCCTCACTGGGATAACCCGGCAGAACCGGAAAAGCACTTCCAAAGTTCGGAACATGAGGAAGTTATTAGAAAAGTTAAAAGCCTGGAGCAGTCCTTCAGGAATATGCACGGTTTGGGCAACCAGGTCGGTGTCGCTTACAAGGATCTGTGTCCATTCCCAGATGTCCAGTTGCCAACCGGGTTCAAAATGCCCAAGTTTGACTTATACGAGGGGCATGGTGATCCAGTAGCCGCCCATCTTCGAGGGTTTTGTAGTAAAATGAGAGGAGCCGGAGGACGAGACGAGATTCTGATAGCTTACTTCGGTCAGAGTTTGGGGGGATCCGCACTAGAGTGGTACACTAGGCAGGATCCCAGCAGATGGTTTACGTGGGATGATTTGGCTCAAGCATTCATTGGCCAGTTCCAGTACAATCTTGAAATAGTCCCGGACCGCTTATCATTGCTAAAGTTAGAAAAGAAACCCGCCGAAAGTTTCAGAGAATTTGGTTTCCGCTGGAGGGAACAGGCAGCAAGGGTAGATCCGCCCATGAGAGAGAGCGAGATGGTGGATTACTTCCTGCAGACTCTAGAGCCAACCTATTTCGGACATCTGGTGACGTCCGTCGGTAAATCATTCACCGAGGTGATAAAGATGGGGGCTATGATCGAGGAAGGCTTGAAAGCCAACAAGATCATGAGCTATTCAGCTTTGAAAGCCACTACTCAAGCTATCCAAAATGGTACCGGAGGAGTGCTTGGGAAAAAGAGGAAAGAAGAAGTCACGGCAGTCGAGTCCGGAACATGGTTCAGAAATAGAGGCCCCGCACCACAGTATAACCCACCACAACCTCACCACCAAAATTACTTCCACAAGCCATATAACCACCCGCAACACTACTATCCAACACCCGATCCCCATTTTACTGTCCATCACGCACAATCATATGCCACGCCTCCCGTCCAGGCACCATGGCGTGCGCCAAATCCACAGAATAATTACCCACCCCCAAGAGCCTATAGAAATCCCACGGGTGCGGGCTTTCGTCCGAACCAAGCATTCAAGAGCGACAGGGCGCCAAGGCCAAAGACTTTCACTCCCTTGGGGGAGTCTTACACCAGTCTGTTCCACCGTTTGAAGCAAGTAGGATTGCTAAATCCGGTCGAGGCTAAGCTACCAAATCCTCTTCCAAAGAATCTGGATCATTCAATAAATTGTGCATACTGCTCAGGATGTCCGGGGCACGACACAAAAAAGTGTTGGCGATTGAAAACAGCCATCTAGGAACTCATCGACACTCGCCGAATTGAGGTCCAGACTCCAGCGGAGCCCAACATCAACCAAAATCCACTTCCAACTCATCATGAGACCAACATGATCGAGTTGGTACGGGTAGAGGAGGGAAAGGAGAAAACCTCTCAGACTGTAATGATGATCAAGTCTAGCGGGGTTGGAATGAGAAAAGGGCCAAACCTTGATGGGTCACTCATTTGCAAGAAGGACGTACAAGAGGGGTCGGAAGCAGAAAAGGGAAGCGTGAACAAAGTGCCGGTGAAGTCGGGGGAACTAAAAATAACTGTACCAGGGGTAGCAACCAAACCCGTCTTGACGGTAGCAGGTGTTCGAATGGATCCTTTCATCATCAAGCCAGCAATACAGTTGCCAATAGTTGATAACAAAGCCATCCCATGGAATTATGATCGGGTCACGATGACCTACAAAGGAGAAGAAGTTAAAGAGGAAGTCTGCGAAGCGCAAGGGTTGACCCGCTCAGGGAGATGTTTTGCCCCTACGGAATTGAGGAAGACCACTCCGGCAACACCGAAAAAGCCGGTAACTGACGAAGAGGCAGAAGAATTCCTGAAAAAGATGAAGATGCATGATTATTCTGTCCTAGAACAGTTGAAGAAGACTCCTGCGCAAATCTCATTGCTGTCCTTGTTGATACATTCTGAAGAACATCGGCAAACTTTGATGAAAGTTCTGAATGAGGCCCACGTACCTGATAAAATCTCGGTGAGTCATTTGGAGAAGATCACCAATAGGATCTTTGAAGTGAATCGGATCACTTTCACCGATGATGAATTGCCTGAGGAAGGCACCGAGCACAATAAGGCTTTATATCTTACGGTAAAGTGTGACGAGTCGGTGGTTACCAAAGTCCTAGTCGATAATGGATCCAGTGCTAACATTTGTCCTCTCTCTACACTAAACAAGTTGAAAGTGGACATCGGCAGGATACGCAAGAACATCATATGTGTTCGAGGGTTTGATGGAGGAGGCAAGGCATCGGTCGGGGACATAGTGTTAATCTTGACAATTGGACCAGTGGAGTTCACCATGGAATTCCAGGTGCTGGACATGGTAGTGTCATATAACCTTCTGATAGGGCGACCGTGGATCCATGCCGCAAGAGCAGTTCCATCCAGCCTACACCAACTCGTCAAGTTTGAGTGGGACCAACAAGAGATCGTAGTCCATGGAGAGAATGATCTACAACCAGGCACCATCGTCCCCTTTGTTGAGACAGAGAAGAGGATGTTGGGCCATGGGTATACCAGATCTGCAATGTGGTATCCGCCAACCGAGTTCCAGAAGGGGAATGCATTCCCAATGACAGAATAATTACCGTCGATGTCATGGTGGCTCATGAAATACTGAGAAATGGTTTCGTACCCGGCAAAGGTTTAGGTGCATCTCTGCAAGGAATCATACAACCGGTATCTGTGGTCGAAAACTTGGGAACCTTCGGTTTGGGATTCAAGCCGACATTAGAGGACATCCAGCGAGCCAGGAAGAACAAGCAGAAGACATGGGTGCTCCCGAAGCCTGTTCCACGCCTTTCCCGATCTTTTGTCAGGTCGGGAGTAAAAGGACATCCGACGACAAAGATTCCCAGTCCTATGGTTAGGCCAGACGAAGAGTTCTTAAGGAGTTTTGGTAGTTTCTTTTGGATTGTTTTCTTTCGAAATTTTGTGTTGGGGTTGTCCCGGAGTAAAATCCGTTTGTTTTAGTTCATTTTGATTTGAGTTTGCAAGCTTGTTTTTACTTGTACTGTTCCCATTAATGAAATTTTGTTCCCTTCGTGTCTAATTTTGTTTATTTTTCTTCTCTTTACTTTTCTGAACAGCTTTCTTTCAACTGATCTTAATGATATGGCGTGCTTAAAGATTAATCAACCCAATCTAGAAAGTCAATCGGGTTTGGAAATAATAACGCATGAAATAAGAAGTGACGAGAGTGAATCGGAATACGGCGATGATGAAGCCGTAGAAGAAATCGGAGAAGAATTAAGTCACTTCGAGGAAAAACCCAAACCAAATTTAAATGATACTGAGGCTGTTAATCTGGGGAACACAGATGACGTCAAAGAAACCAGAATAAGTATCCATATTGAACCCAACCTGAGGGAGGAATTGATCAAAACACTCATGGAGTTTAAAGATATTTTTGCATGGTCGTACGACGACATGTCAGGACTCAGCACTGATCTAGTGGTTCATAAATTACCCACTGATCCGACATGTCCTCCCGTCAAGCAAAAACTGCGGAAATTTAAGACGGAGATGAGTGTAAAGATCAAGGAGGAAGTGACCAAGCAGTTGCAGGCGAAAGTCATTCGTGTCACTCGATACCCCGAATGGTTGGCTAACGTAGTACCGGTGCCAAAGAAAGACGGAAAGATCAGAGTATGCGTGGACTACCGCAATCTCAACAAGGCGAGTCCTAAGGATAATTTCCCGCTTCCCAATATCCATATCCCGATTGATAATTGCGCCGGACGTGAAATCGGATCCTTTGTGGACTGCTACGCGGGATATCATCAGATCTTGATGGATGAAGAGGACGCAGAAAAAACGGCTTTTATCACACCGTGGGGGACTTATTGCTACCGAGTGATGCCGTTCGGTTTGAAGAACACAGGGGCAACATACATGAGAGCGATGACTACGATATTCCATGACATGATACACAGGGAAATTGAAGTGTACGTGGATGATGTGATCATAAAATCTAGACGTCAAGAAGACCACGTTGCCGACCTCGGGAAGTTCTTTCAAAGACTTCGAAGATATGATATCAAGCTCAATCCGGCCAAATGCGCATTCGGAGTTCCATCAGGAAAGTTGCTAGGATTCATTGTCAGCCGACGGGGCATTGAGTTGGACCCATCCAAAATCAAGTCCATTCAGGAGCTACCCCCGCCAAAGAATAAAACAGAGGTAATGAGTTTGTTGGGAAGGTTAAATTACATCAGTAGGTTTATTGCTCAGCTTACAGCAACTGTGAACCCATATTCTGTCTGTTGAAGAAAGACGATGCGATAGAATGGACGACAGAATGTCAGGAAGCATTTGACCAAATCAAAGGGTATCTGTCAAACCCACCCGTACTAGTTCCGCCTGAACCGGGTAGACCCCTGATTCTCTATCTAACGGTCTTGGAGAATTCGTTCGGCTGCGTGCTGGGGCAGCACGATCTTACTGGCAGAAAGGAACGGGCCATTTACTACCTCAGTAAGAAATTCACGGTCCACGAGGTTAAGTACACTCATTTGGAAAAGACATGTTGTGCTTTGACTTGGGTAGCCCAAAAGCTAAAACATTATTTGTCTTCTTACATTTCACGCTTGGATCCGTTGAAGTATATTTTCCAGAAACCTATGCCTACAGGGAGGTTAGTAAAATGGCAAATATTACTTACGGAGTTTGACATCATATATGTGACAAGGACGGCTATGAAAGCTCAAGCCCTAGCCGATCACTTAGCCTGAGAATCATGTTGATGACGGATACGAACCTTTGAGGATGTACTTTCCGGACGAAGAAGTATTGCAAATTGATGGATTGGAATTAACTGAGGATCCGGGGTGGAAGCTTTTCTTCGACGGAGCGGCGAACACAAAAGGAGTCGGAATAGGGGTTGTGCTCATCTCTGAAACAGGACATCATTATCCTGTTACCGCTCAACTGCGTTTTCATTGTACCAATAATATGGCTGAGTACGAGGCATGTATCTTGGGGTTGCGATTAGCGGTGGACATGGATGTACGGGACGTCTTGGTCTTGGGAGACTCGGACCTTCTAGTACATCAGATTCAGGGAGAATGGGAAACCAGAGATTTAAAGCTTATCCCGTATCGTCGGTGTTTGCATGATCTGACTAAGTGTTTCCGGTCGGTAGAATTCAGACATATCCCAAGGATGCATAATGAGGTTGCCGACGCTTTGGCTACTTTGGCGTCAATGCTACATCACCCGGACAAGGTTCGTGTCGATCCGTTACATATTTAGGTTCGGAATCAACATGCTTATTGTAATATGATAGAAGAAGAGATGGATGGTGAGCCATGGTTTCATGATGTCAAAGAGTACCTCGGGTTAGGAATATACCCAGAGCAGGCAACTGGAGATCAAAAGAGAGCTATTCGGCGGTTGGCGAATGGATTTTTCCTTAGTGGAGGGGTACTGTACAAAAGAACCCCAGATTTGGGACTGTTAAGATGTATAGATGCGAGTCAAGCCACAACAGTGATGACAGATATACATTCGGGAGTTTGTGGACCACACATGAGCGGATATGTATTGGAAAAGAAGATTCTTCGAGCAGGATATTATTGGCTCACTATGGAGCGGGATTGTATAAGTTTCGTGCGAAGATGCCATCAGTGTCAGATACACGGAGATTTGATTCATTCTCCACCGACCGAATTACATACAATGTCAGCGCAATGGCCATTTGTTGCGTGGGGTATGGATGTTATCGGACCTATAGAACCTGCGGCTTCCAATGGTCATAGGTTTATTCTGGTAACGATCGATTATTTTACCAAGTGGGTGGAGGCCAAAACCTTCAAATCCGTGACCAAGAAGGCGGTGGTGGACTTCGTACATTCCCACATCATCTGCAGGTTTGGAATTCCAAAGATAATCATCACAGATAACGGTGCAAATCTTAACAGCGGATTGATGAAAGAGGTATGTCAACAGTTCAAGATTACACACCGAAATTCCACACCATATCGTCCCAAAGCAAATGGTGCGGTTGAGGCAACAAACAAGAATATAAAGAAGATATTGAGGAAGATGGTAGAAGGGTCTAAGCAATGGCATGAAAAGTTACCATTTGCACTGTTGGGTTATCGCACTACCGTCCGGACTTCGGTAGGTGCAACTCCTTACTTGTTGGTGTACGGGACTGAAGCAGTAATACCAGCAGAAGTTGAAATTCCATCCCTCCGTATTATCGCTGAAGCTGAGATTGACGACGAGGAGTGGGTGAAAACCCGATTGGAGAAATTGAGCTTGATCGATGAAAAAAGATTGACAGCAGTATGTCATGGCCAATTGTATCAAAAGAGAATGGCAAGAGCATATAACAAGAAGGTACGTCCCGGGAAATTTGAAGTGGGACAACATGTGTTGAAGAGAGATCTACCACATCAGGCCGAAGCGAAAGGCAAGTTCGCTCCAAATTGGCAGGGACCATTTGTTGTGACTAGAGTATTATCCAACGGCGCTCTATGTCTAACCGATATCGAAGGAAGGTGCACCGATATGGCTATCAATTCCAATGCAGTCAAAAGATATTACGTGTAATTCTTTAATGTATTTGTCAACGGTTGGGTTCGTTCGTGTGTATTTGGCATTTCTCGGAGAATGAAATGACAGAGGCAATTTTTCTACTACCCAAACACTTCACCCTTGTTTTCCCCTTTGAGCCTTAATTATTCTTTCATATACCCTCTTTCGGAATCATCAAGGAAGATGTGTAACAAAACAGAAAAGAAACGAAGAAAAGACACAAGAAAAGTGAACTACGTTTGACCTGATTCCTCAAGAAGGATACGTAGGCGCCACACGGCTCGGTCATAATAAAAATAAAAATCAAAGGTTCCCCAAGCAACAAAACTGGGGCAGAAGTCATGGTTTCATTTGAAAAGATGATGTGAATTCTGAAAGTTGTAATGAGATAACCGATGAGGTGAAACCTCCTTTCTTTAGCCCCACGTACAAAAACCACATTAATGACCAAAAAAGACCTCTCGATCAGTATTTGAGAAATGCCAAGTCATGCGAGTGAAAGCCAAGAGCGACACTCCGATCCTCGATTGAATCCAGGACGCACAAGCCGAAAAGGGATAATGCTTTAGAGGGAATCTCGTGGGCAATACCCCAGCCTGCAGGGAAAGAAAGCAAAATGAGAGAGCCTTAACGGTGAAAACCCTCGCGGGCACCTTGAGGCGAAGAAAGCTGAGAGAAATAAAATGAGAGAGTCTTACGGTGAAAACCTTTACAGGCACCCTAAGGCGACGGGAGGTCGAGAGAAATGAGAGAATCTCATTAGTGAAAATCCTTTGAAGGGCACTATGAGGTGACAAGGAGAGATGGTTACGAGGTGTCTGTATGAGACAAGGTTGGGACATTCGTTTGCTTCTAGCTAAACACGGCCATCAGAAAGTGATTGACATAAATAGACTGGGTAGATTAATCTCAAAGGCGCGACATAACCATTGGATCAGCCACACATTCGGATAAGTTTTTCCCATTTTTTGAGTTCAGAAAAGTTTTCCCTTTCTTTTGTCATTCGCGGTCAGCATTCTTTATCTATCATTTTTATCTTCTTTTGTTTTCGAAAGTTGACTTTTCAAAGCTTACTACCAAGTCTCCCAAAGTGATACAATGAAGATGAATAGGCGTGGAACGAGGCAATAAGGCAAAAGTCGTTCCGATATTAAGATTGGAACGACAAGTTGATTGAAAGGTTCACGGGAATTATGGAGTACGATGGACACATATTACACCTCCGGAAGATGATTTCTCACAACAGATCATCGACTAAAAGGGTCGGACCCAAAACGAAGGTTGGAATGAAAGGAGAGATGAGAGACCATCTGTGGAAAGAGCATCACCCCCAGCAAGTGTCAACGTCATCCCCAAGAGTTCGAGGAAGGCCAAGCAGCTGAAAGAGAAAAGGAAAATGGCCCCCAACAAGAGTGGCACGACCACTCACTGCGTTTTGAAACTAATAATTTTTCTTTGATTTAAAGCAGGAAAAGAGGGTTCGTCGGCGGAAAAGCATACCGCATAGAAGGTCATCAAACTGGGGCAGAAAATTTTCGCCCATTGCGAAAATTTTCTTGAAAACAAATACCCAGTGGATAAGGATAACGAGATCTCGCGAAATACCAGTTCTGAGCAGAATAGTTTTTGAGAGAGGCCAGAAAACACGAGGGGGTGATCTTGGAGCCTGGTATCATCCCCAGCAGTTGTTGGGAAAATGAAACACTAACTTCGAGATTCCCGTAGCAGCATTACATCCCATAAGTTTTTCAAGGAAGCAGAGGTGTGAGTCCCAGAGGAGGTCTAGGAAGAAGGAAGAGGAAAAGGGGTCCCCCGCCAGGGTAATCCTCAGTTAATGACATTTCAACCCCCGGCGAGTCCGAGAGAGAATGAGGGGTGAAGGAAATAAAGAATACTTCCCCGGCAACATCATCACCATCAGGTGAGTAAACAGTTCCGAAGATATCTCCAGTAGCCAAAGGAAAAATATCACGACCCAGGAGGAAACCAATTCCGAAACAAGGTAATTCAGAAGAAAGGATGGCCCAAGAGACGATGCAGGAAGAAGAAAATGGTACGAGAAACAAAGGAAGGCGATAAGGATGGGATGAAATTAGTGAGTCGTAGTTGAAGTCAGGGAGCCCGCCTGAAGAATGGAGTGGCGATTTATTTTGAAGTTGTAGTTGAAGTCAGGGAGCTCGCCTGAAGAATGGAGTGGCGATTTATTTTTGAAGTCGTAGTTGAAGTCAGGGAGCCCGCCTGAAGAATAGAGTGGCGATTTATTTTTAAAGTTGTAGTTGAAGTCAGGGAGCTCGCCTGAAGAATGGAGTGGCGATTTATTTTTAAAGTTGTAGTTGAAGTCAGGGAGCCCGCCTGAAGAATGGAGTGGCGATTTATTTTAGAAGTTGTAGTGGAAGTCAGGGAGCCCGCCTGAAGAACGGAGTGGCGATATATTTTAAAGTTGTAGTTGAAGTCAGGGAGCCCGCCCTGAAGAATGGAGTGGCGATTTATTTTTGAAGTTGTAGTTGAAGTCAGGGAGCCCGCCTGAAGAATGGAGTGGCGATTTATTTTTGAAGTTATAGTTGAAGTCAGGGAGCCCGCCTGAAGAATGGAGTGGTGATTTATTTTAGAAGTTGTAGTGGAAGTCAGGGAGCCCACCTGAAGAATGGAGTGGCGATTTATTTTAGAAGTTGTAGTGGAAGTCAGGGAGCCCGCCTGAAGAACGGAGTGACGATTTATTTTAAAGTTGTAGTTGAAGTCAGAGAGCCCGCCTGAAGAATGGAGTGGCGATTTATTTTTGAAGTTGTAGTTGAAGTCAGGGAGCCCGCCTGAAGAATGGAGTGGCGATTTATTTTAGAAGTTGTAGTGGAAGTCAGGGAGCCCGCCTGAAGAACGGAGTGGCGATTTATTTTAAAGTTGTAGTTGAAGTCAGGGAGCCCGCCTGAAGAATGGAGTGGCGATTTATTTTTGAAGTTGTAGTTGAAGTCAGGGGAGCCCGCCTGAAGAATGGAGTGGCGATTTTATTTTGAAGTTGTAGTTGAAGTCAGGGAGCCCGCCTGAAGAATGGAGTGGCGATTTATTTTTGAAGTTGTAGTTGAAGTCAGGGAGCCCGCCTGAAGAATGGAGTGGCAATTTATTTTTGAAATTTGTTTGAGGAAAGCGGTTGAGTATAACGAAAGTCCCCGGTGCAAATCCAAGTTCGTAATCAAAAGGAAGGCAACAAGGATCAGAAAGATAGGTTCAGACTTCGAAGGAGAATAGTTCGAAGATCACAAAGAAGGGACCAATGGTCGGAGTTCGGCAATCAAGTTAGGCCGAGATAACAATTGTCAGAGGAGAAGAAGCGTTTGAAGAAACATCAGAGCCAGCAGGATGGCAAGGAACATGACAAGATCAAGTTAAAAGGGATAGATAAGAATTTGCAATACTGTAACTTAGTCTAGCTTCTTATTTTTGTTTAGCACGGTGTAATAAGGAGATCGGTTTAGCAGTGACAACAGCAGCAACAACACTAACAGCAAGATCACAACAGTCACGGTAGTCCCAGCTACCAAAAAATTCCCGAACTACATTGACCTGATTCCCTTTTAGCCAGGGATATGTAGGAGACCTTTTGAAGCAAAGGTTCGGTCAAACTTTTCCAAAAAATGCTTCATACGGAGTTCTCAGACGGGCAAAAAATCGCTCGTATCCGCTCACTTATCTTTGCACGAAAACTCTTCATGTTTCCACGCAAAGAGGGGCAGCTGTGAGCACGTGATTTTTGCCCTATACGAAAATTACTCCCAAAATGTCAAAATAAAAGAGTCTTGGTGTTTGTTTGCAATGTTTGTGGATTACATGTTCTTCTCTTATTGTTCGCATTTGTGTGCCCATGTCTATTTGTTCAGATTAAATATGTTGCATTAATATTTTTAGGATTAGTTCCGTACTTAGAAATAGTTAAGTTTATTTTTACGAAAATGAAAAAATCATAAAAGATGTATTTTTCGCATTTGGTATTTAATTATGTTATTTGTTACTAAAAAGTAATTATAGGTGTTACAAGTTGACCTGATTATATATATATATATATATAATTATAGGTGTTACAAGTCGACCTGATTATATATATATATATATATGTATATATATATATATATATATATATGTATATATACACATATGTATATATAATACAACATAGAGTTTAGCTTTAGGAAATAAGGAAATCAAAATTGGGCCAAAATGCCAAAAAACAAACTGAAATTCGGTTGAACCCAGCCCAAAACCAATGCCTTACCCATTCAAACGGCCCAACCCAATTGCCTGATCTCTCAGACCAACCAAACGACAGTGTTTTAGGTGATCGTATCTGCACCGTCCATTCATGTTAATCCAACGGTTGATATCCCATCGCCCAACCCGTTTCACCGGTTGATCCATTTACCCGTTCCCCCACTTAACCAAACGACACCGTTCCACTTTGATAAGCTGATCCCTACCGTTGATCTGATCGAATCTAACGGTCTAGATTAAATCCCACACCCCGTATATATTGTTTCCAATGACCCGGCCCCCTTAGAACCCCCCTCTCTTCATCTCTCAGAAGGTCTTCAGAGACCAGACCTCACTCCGCCGTCCACCACCGTGCGCCGTCTACCGGAAATCGCCTCGCGGCGGTTCTTGTAGGCCAAAGCCCCCCATATTTACACCCTAAGACCATCTTGACTCCCCCATTCCAAATCCACGAACCATTTACCTCGAATCACTCCGGAACTTCTCGAATCTTCATTTGAAGATTTGAGTCAAACTTGAACTAACGCCAAACCACTCCAAACTCACCCCAAGCCCTCCCATGACTTCCCTCATACCCCTACTAGCCCTGGTTTGGCTCGAATCTTGACAGAACTGGTCGAGCCCCAAAAATGGCCACATAAACCCTAAAAATCCAAAATGGGGTTTTCGTCCGAAATTGATAAGAGGTTGAGGTCTAATGGACCTTAATCTAGGTGTTCTCGACCGAGAACACCCCGATTAAGGCCCGTTTGGCTTCAACGATTCAAGTCTGAGGTCAAGCTTGGTTCTTTGGTGATTTCAGAGGTACTCCTCCATTTTATTTTTGGCTCCGCATTGATTTCTCTGTATGTATGGTTCTTGTTGGTTTACAAATTTTATAGCATTCCTTCTTTCTCTCCCAGGACTCTCTATTCGATCAATTGATGTTCTACTCTTTAAGACCTTTTATTTGGTCGATTCCTTCTGTTTTCAGTAGTTAAAATGAATCGTATATTTAGTTTGATTAAGGTCGACAAGCATTTAATTCATATTTGATTGGTTCCTTAATTCTGCCTGAAATATTATGAATCAAACTGTAGGTCGATCATTTGTTATCGATTATGTGTGTTGTCATCGACTAATCAATGTGGTCGATTAGTTTCGTAGGTCTTGTTTATTAGCATTTTAGGGCAGAAATGGACACTATAAATCACTGTTGGATCGAGATTTCCTTTCTTTTGAACTGTCTGTTTAATTAAGTGGTGAATTGGATATGGTTGTTGTTAGTTAAGAATTGAAGGGTGTAACTAATGAAGTGTAGTGCACATTAGGACTGTAATGGGATCAAAATCTGGAGTTGTTAATTTTAAATTAGGGATTAACAGAATTAGCATTTCTTAGGTTTTAAAACAACCTTGCCCATGAGTTAAACTAGTGGAACCTGCTGTTACAGCAGGGCACTTAGACAGGTATAGACATTAGTAATTTAAATATTAGGACCCCATACTCAGACATTAAGAAGTGGGAACAGCAGAGAATAAGATGGGGAATTTGAATTAAGAATTGGCAAGGTTAAGGGGATCTCTTGTCTACAAAAGGGGAAAGAAAACAGACATTCAGGGATAGAGATCTTAGACAGAGAATAGGCATACATTTTTGAGAAAAAAAAAGAGAGATTTTGGGAAAAACAGGAAGAAAACATCCTGCTTCCCTCTTGCTCATTTGTTTCAGTCATTTAGTAAGTCCTGTGAGCTATATCTTGATACGACCTTGGTCATTTGAAGTGGGCAAGTACCCGTTAGTGTTTGGTTAGTTTGGTTTTGAGTTTTGCTGAGTTTGCAAGTGCTTCTCACTGGGTGTGCTCTCAAACCCTTAGTCACTGTTTCATTGGGTTTGATTGGACCCTGCCCTGACTTATAGCACTTGTCTTTGGTTTTTGTGGGTTCTGCTGGGTTGTTTTTTGACTGGTTATTGTCAAACTGCCTGCTAGTTGCTGTTTGTTTCTTTGTTGCTGTGGTTGTGTTGCCTACTGCTATTTGCTGTGCACCACTGCTGCAACTGACTCCTTCCTCTACTTCTTATTTCGTTTGCTCCAGGTACACATCCTAAATTTGACATGATGTAGATCTCCAATTTTAGAGAGAAATGGAGAAGCTGACTCTGATATATTTAGCCATTTGTTCTGTTAAATTTGCATCTTTCTATTGAACTGTTATTAGACTGTTATTCAGGCTGTCTTTCTGTTATTTTTATTGTTGTTGGCGAGATGTTTTAATGGTAGATTCATTAAATCTAATTCATGTTAGGTGCTGTAATATTTACTTTTGAATTATACATTTAAATTCTGATAATTAGTTAATTTAACAGGATCATATGAGTTGTTAACATAATTGTGAATTGAGTTTTAGTATATGTTTCATAGTCGTACGTGAAAAGGTTAGTATTAATAGTTAACGAAGATGAAGATAAAAAGTTTGTTTACGAACGTTTTTTTGAATCAGCTAGTTGATTCCCGCCAGAGTTTGTAAATCACCATAGGCACGAAACATCAAAATATAAACAAAGTGTTGATTCCAATTTAGTGTTAACAGATTCTGGTTTGGAATTAATCATACAAGTTTAAGCCAATAAAAGTCTTTCATTTGTTGCCATTGTACAGAAAACTGGCAGTCGTATGGACTAGTGGCCCAATTAGTTAATCTGTTTTGTATTGGGCTCATTTTTGAGACCCAAAGCTCTTAGTACTCATTTAAATGCAACTGAAACAACCCTTTAAAAATAAATTAGGACTTTGGTTTATTATTAGGGATCAATTAAATAGAAAATCATAGTTATGTTAGGATTGACCTTAAGTAAAAGTGAGATGAGCCTCATTAGAAAATCAAATACACGGGCCATCAAATAAGTGTTATATAATTTTAGATTCGGAAGGACCGTTTAGTGAATTTCACGGTCTTTCCAAAAGTTAAACAACAAGACGTAGAATCTTTAGGCACGGCTCTAATAAAATACTTTCCTAATTATGGGTGCGCATTTATGTGACCCAAATCTTACTCTCGGCGAAACTGAAATGCATTAAAGTCACAGGCGTACTGGTTGCGGTGTGACTCGGAATGTGTTTTTTCGTGACGTCGCAATTCTTCTAAAAATTGAAAAGCGGAACATAATAGCACATAGTTAAAACATATAGAGAAATCAGATAAAAGTAAAAATTGCAGTTGAGCGACCGTGCTAAAACCACGGAATCCGGGAGTGCCTAACACCTTCTCCCGGGTTAATAGAATTCCTTATCCAGGTTTCTAGTTTCGAAGACTGTATTACGGAGTCATAAATTTCCTCGGTTCGGGATTAAACCGGTGACTTGGGACACCATTATTTTCCCAAGTGGCGACTCTGAATAATTAGATAATTTGATCCCGTTCCGATTGTCCTTTAAGTGGAAAAACTCCTTCACCGATTATTATTATATCCCTTCTCGGGGTGTAATATTAAACCGTGGCACATTTACATTTACTTTATGTGCGGAAAAAGGAGGTGTGATAGATGGCACCAGCTGAGTTGAAAGAACTGAAAGAGCAGCTTCAGGAGCTTCTGGATAAGGGTTTCATCCGTCCTAGCGTGTCCCCGTGGGGTGCGCCGGTGTTATTTGTTAAAAAGAAAGATGGTTCCATGCGAATGTGTATTGATTATTGGCAATTGAACAAAGTAATAGTGAAGAACAAGTACCCTCTACCGCGCATAGATGATTTGTTTGATCAGTTACAAGGTGCGAGGGTGTTTTCTAAGATTGATCTTCGTTCAAGCTATCATCAGCTGAAGATCAGGGACTCGGATATTATGAAGACTGCATTCAGGACCCGATATGGTCATTATGAGTTTCTTGTGATGTCTTTTGGGCTGACCAACGCCCCAGCAGCATTTATGCATCTAATGAACAGTGTGTTCAAGCCCTATTTGGATTTATTTGTGATTGTGTTCATTGATGACATTCTAGTCTACTCCCGTAGTCAGGAGGAGCATGCTCAACATTTGAGTATTGTGTTGGAGAGATTGAGGGAGGAGAAGCTATATGCTAAATTCTCCAAGTGCGAGTTTTGGCTCGAGTCCGTAGCATTTATGGGACATGTGGTGTCTCGTGATGGTATTCAGGTTGATCCAAAGAAGATAGAGGCGGTGCAGAGTTGGCCTAGACCGTCCTCAGCTACAGAGATCAGGAGTTTTCTTGGCTTGGCGGGGTATTATCGCCGGTTTGTTCAGGGATTTTCATCCATTGCTTCTTCATTGACTAAATTGACCCAGAAGGTGCACCATTCGTGTGGTCGGATGAGTGCGAGGAGAGCTTTCAGAAGCTCAAGACAGCTTTGACCACAGCTCCAGTGTTAGTATTGCCATCAGCTTCGGGTTCATATACTGTTTATTGTGATGCCTCGAGAGTGGGGATAGGTTGTGTGTTGATGCGGGAAGGTAAGGTAATTGCTTATGCTTCTCGGCAGTTGAAGCCACATGAGAAGAACTATCCTGTTCATGATTTGGAGCTAGCCGCCATTGTTCATGCCTTGAAGATTTGGAGGTACTATTTGTACGGCGTGTCTTGTGAGGTGTATACCGACCATCGTAGTCTCCAGCACTTATTCAAACAGAAAGATCTTAATTTGAGACAACGGAGATGGCTTGAGTTGCTTAAAGATTATGACATTACTATATTATATCATCCAGGGAAGGCCAATGTGGTGGCCGATGCTTTGAGCCGGAAGGCGGTCAGTATGGGGAGCTTGGCGTATATTTCAGTCGAAGAGAGGCCATTTGCTTATGATGTTCAGGTGCTAGCCAATCGGCTAGTGAGATTAGATATTTTGGAGCCCAGCAGAGTATTGGCTTGTGTTGTATCTCGGTCATCTCTATATGATCGTATTCATGAATGCCAGTATGATGATCCACATTTGGCTGTCCTTAGGGACAGGGTTCAGCATGATGATGCTAGAGATGTCACCATTGATAGTGACGGTGTATTGAGGATGCAGGCCGGATATGTGTGCCCAATATTGATGGCTTTCGTGAGTTGATTATGGAGGAGGCCCATAGCTCGCGGTATTCTATCCATCCAGGAGCCGCGAAGATGTATCAAGATTTGAAACAGCACTATTGGTGGAGAAAGGATGAAAATGGACATTGTCAGACATGTAGCACGGTGCCTCAACTATCAGCAGGTTAAGTACGAGCATCAGAGGCCCGGTGGTGTATTTCAGCGCATTGATATTCTTGAGTGGAAATGGGAGAGGGTCACTATGGACTTTGTTACTTGGACTCCCTCGGACGGCGAGGAAGTTTGATTCTGTATGGGTGATTATGGATAGACTGACCAAGTCAGCTCACTTCATTCCAGTTAGTACTACCTACTCATCGGAGCGGTTGGCAGCGATCTTTATTCGATAGATTGTTCGGTTGCATGGAATTCCAGTGTCTATCATATCCGATAGGGGTACTCAGTTCACTTCTCAGTTTTGGAGAGCACTTCAGCGAGAGATGGGTACGCGGGTTGAGTTGAGTACTGCATTTCACCCCCAGACAGACGGGCAGTCTGAGCGCACTATTTAGATTCTGGAGGATATGTTGCGAGCATGTGTGATTGACTTTGGTGGTTCATGGGATGAGTTCTTACCACTTGCCGAATTTGCCTATAACAACAGTTATCAGTCGAGTATTCAGATGGCCCCGTATGAGGCATTGTATGGCAGACGGTGTAGATCCACCGTGGGATGGTTTGAGCCTGGTGAGGATAGATTGATAGGGACCGAGTTAGTCCAAGATGCTCTGGGTAGAGCAAAGTTAATCCAGGAGAGGCTTCGTACAGCACAGTCTCGTTAGAAGAGTTATGCGGACCGTAGAGTTCGAGAGTTGTCTTTCATGGTTGGTGACAGAGTATTGTTGAAAGTTTCACCTATGAAGGGTGTCATGAGGTTTGGGAAGAAAGGGAAGTTGAGTCCCAGGTACATTGGTCCTTTTGAGATACTTAGGAGAGTTGGAGAGGTGGCATATGAGTTAGCCTTGCCGCCCAGCTTATCCAGCGTTCATCCAGTATTCCATGTGTCTATGCTCCGGAAGTACATTGGAGATCCGTCTCATGTATTAGACTTCAATACTATTCAGCTTGATGGTGATCTATCCTATGATGTGGAGCCTATTGCCATTTTGGGACGTCGGGTGAGAAAATTGAGGTCTAAGGAGATGGCATTAGTTAAGGTTCAGTGGAGAGGTCGACCCGTGGAGGAGGCCACTTGGGAGGTCGAGCGGGAGATGCGGAGCAGATATCCTCACTTGTTTGAGACTTCAGGTATGTTTCTTGACCCGCTCGAGGACAAGCGTTTGCTTAAGAGGGGGAGAATGTGACGACCTGGCCCGTCGTCACGGGAATTACCACCCCGTTATGTTTTAATTACATGTTTTATGATTTTATATCAGTGTTAGAGTCTATCGGGTGAGTTAGGAGTGAATTGGATTGAAAATGAGGCATATAGCCTTTTTGAAGGAAACTTGAATAAGGAAAGTCAACCCGGAGTTGACTATTTGGTTAGGGGGCTCGGAATCAGATTCTGATGATTCGGTTAGTTCCGGGAGGTGATTTGTGACTTAGGGGAGCGATCGGAATTGAATTTGGAGGCCCGGTGTAGAAATAGGCTTGAATTGGCTAAGGTTGAATTTTGGCGAAATCCGAACGGTAGGTGAAATTTTGATCCGGGGGTCGGAATGGAATTCCGACAATTCCTGTAGCTTTGTTAAGTGATTTTGGATATGTCCGCAAATCTTCAGGTCATTCGGACATCGTTTGGTCGGGTTTTTGATTGATTGTGTAATTCGGAATGTTTTAAGGAATTTAGGCTTGAATTCGATGTGAATTATGGGTTTTGATGTTGTTAGACGTGTTTTGAGGATTGGAGCAAGTTCGAATAAGGTATTAGGATGTGTTGGTGTGTTTGGATGGGGTCCCGGGGGCCTCGGGGTGTTTTCGGATGGCTAAACGGGAGAAAATGTGGAAAATTGTAGGGGAGTGTTCTGGTTCTGTTGTTTTCGCTCCTGCAGAAATGGGGGCGCAGGAGCGAGTCCGCAGAAGCGGACGAGGGGGCGCAGGAGCGCTTGTCTTCGCAGAAGCGGAAAAAAAGTCCGCTGAGGCGGCGTCGCAGGAGCGAAGGGTAGACCGCAGAAGCGGTCAAGAGGCAAAATATGGAGTCCGCAGAAGCGGGTGATTGATCGCATAGGCGAGTCTGCAGGAGCGGACACTTGATCGCAGAGGCAGAAAGGACCGCAGGGGCGGATGAAAATCCGCAGGAGCGGACTCGTAGGAGCGGCCCTTGGATCGCAGGTGCGGAAATGGCCAAATAGGCCTGGGTACGCAGAAGCGACCTATTGGTCGCAGAAGCGGTTCCGCAGGGGCGGAAAATTGTCCGTAGAAGCGAAAATCGCAGTGAGTTAAGTGTATTAGAAGTTAGAAAATTTCAGAAACATTTCACACATTTGGTTCTCGGCTTTAGAGGCGATTTGGGCGATTTTGAAGAGAAACTCAAGGGAAATCATGAGGTAATCAACTATGGACTTAAACTATGATTAGTATTGATAATATTATGCAATTATATCATGAAAATGGAGGAATTTGGGGTGATTCATGGAAGATTTAACCCTAGGCTTGAACTTTAGAAAATCAAGGTTTTGAATGGGCAAATGGAGTCCGAATTTGGTAAAATTGATATGCTTAGACTCGTATTGAGATGAGGGTTCCGAATATGTGACTTTCGTGATTTTTCGAGAAGCGTACCGAAAGTCGGGTTTTGACAACTTTGGAAATTTTGATGTAAATTGAGTTGTATTGATTGGGTGTCGTCCCATTGGCCTAATTTGTTGTGTTTCTACTGTATTTGATCAGATTCTACGCGTGCGGAGCTTGATTCTCGTGGCAAGGGCATTGCGGAGTAGTCGTCGCGCCGTATTACGGTGAGTAATAGATGTGGGTGATGACCAGCGGGTTCGAAACCCCGGTATACCACTTTGTGATGCTGTATAGCGGCGAGACACGTACTCTCTCGTGAGTGCGGGGTCGATTGTGATTGGGGACTATGGCTTAGTCCGACTTGTTGATACTTGTGTTATGACATTGGCTATTCTTGAGCCGTCGAACCTCCTTCTCGGATGGTTGCATACTATATATTGAGATATTGGCCACTCTTGAGCCGAGGAACCCCTTCTTGGGCGGTTGAGTATACTTGTGGGCCGTGAACCAGTTATTGGATCCCGCGAGGATCGTTATCATTGTCTTATCATTTTGACATGTTAGTTACTACCAGTCCGTAGCTATTTCTGTTATCATGCTATTTCCAATCTCTGGAGCTTGGTATTACTGTTTCCAACTGAAAAATGATCAAAAGGGTTTTCAAAACTACTTTTGAGCCTGCGAGGCTGTATTTGCATATTAGCTGACTGGTAGTGGATCGGGCTGTGCGCCGCAGCAGTATATATGTTGGATCGGATTGCACGCCGCAGTGATATTGTGCTTGGGCTGTAGGAGCCCCTCCGGAGTCTGAACCCCCACAGTGAGCACGGGTACCCAAATTGGATCGGGCTACGCGCCGTAGCGGTCATATCATGCATTGCATTGCATTTAGCTACATCTGCTAGCTGTTATACTGGTTTGCTGGTACTTGTTGGTACAGGTACAGTTGATATTGATTCTATGACAGGGTAGCTGATTATAGTTTTACATAGTGCTTTATTGCGGATTTCTTATCTGCGCTGTCTTACCCTTGTTTATTACCACCGAGTCTGGTAGTACTCATTTTACTCCCTGCACCTTGTGTGCAGATCCAGGTACCTCTCAGCAGACTTGATTCGGTAGCTACTTGGAGGCATTGTGCGGGATAGTCGAGGTAGCTGCAGAGTCCGCAGGACCCGATATTCCTTCCTACTGTCTCTTGATTTTGTATTGACTTTTCTTTCCGCACTTGGTATTTTGTAAACCTTTATACACTCATGTTTAGTAGAGGCTCATGACTCTTGACCCTTCGGTCTATGGGAGTTGATGTATTATGGGACTTGGTTCCCCGTTTTCGTTATATGTATCGTTGTTGCTTCGTGAATTAATATGCTTAAATAGGCTAGAACGAGCTTCTAGTTCCGTTGTTGATATTGATTGGTCAGGCTGGCTTAGCAATGTGTTGGGCGCCATCATGACCAGATTTGGGGTCGTGACAGGGTGATGACCAGCGGGTTCGAAACGTCGGTATATCACTTTGTGACATTGTATTGTGGCGAGACACGTACTCCTGTGAGTGCGGGATCGAATGTGATTGGGGACTATGGCATAGTCCAACCTGATAATACTATATTGTGTTGTTGGCTATTATTGAGCCGATGAACCTCCTACTTAGATGGTTGTAGATATCTTTGGGCTATGCGCCAGTTATCGGGATCCCGCAAGGATCGTTGCTGTTGTTTCTATGATATTGTCATGCTATTTTGATACCAGTCCTGAGCTATTGCTGTCTAAAATGGTTTTCCAAACTCTGGAATTTTTGAAACACTGTTTTCTACTAAAAATGATAAAAAGAGATTTCAAATACTATTTATGTGCCTGTGAGGCTTGCATTACATTATATATGACTGTAGTGGATCGGGCTGCGCGCCACAGCATATCATGATATTTTGCTTGGGCTGTAGGAGCCCTTCCGGAGTCTGAACCCCCACAGTGAGCACGGGTACCCAAATGGATCGGGCTACGTGCCGTAGTGGTCATATTCATGCATTGCATTGCATTTAGCTATACCTGTTATTCTGATAGCTGATATTGCTGGTTTCTGATATTGCTCATGTTCATAACTGATACATGATATTGTTGTATAGCCTTGCTTAGTGTTGTATTTGGTGTTCTTATCTTCACTGTCTTACCCGTACTTATTACCATTGAGTTGGAAGTACTCACACTACTCCCTACACCTTGTGTGCGGATCTAGGTACATCGCAGCATGGCTGATTCCACAACTAATTCAGTGATCATTCCGGACTGTCGAGGTAGCTGCTAGCGTCCGCAGGACCTGACATTTCCTTCTATCTTTACTTTCTTAGTCTATTCTACACTTGCACACAGTTGTATACACTATCACAGCTTTATATTCTAGTAGAGGCCCATGACTTATGACTCCTGATTCGGTGGGAGGTTTATACTGGTTTTAGGATATCTAATCCTGAGGTGTTGGATGCTATTTCATTATACTATTATTGATTATGCTTAAAAAGGGTAAAGTGTGAGCTGATAACTCTGTGTTATATTTGATTGGTCGGGATGGCCTAGCAATGTGCTGGGCGCCATCACGATCGGGTTTTGGGGTCGTGACAAGTTGGTATCAGAGCCTAGGTTACTAGGCCTCATGAGTCTTGAGCCGGTTGGTAGAGTCTTTTGGATCGGTATGGGGACGCCTGTACTTATCCTCGGGAGGATGCAAACCTTTAGGAAACACTTCACGATTCTTGAAATTCTTATCGTGCGTACTTGATTCAGCTTGAGATACAATTTTTGAAATTCCTCCCATACGTCTATGTACGCATCGAGCGCTCAGTAATATACTTGCCTTGATGGCTTGTGATTCCCCGATCGAGGGGCGTGATATAATCTCTGTGAGTTCATATTGGGCCAGTCGGGAGGACTTGAGGCTGGACCTTGTCTATGGCTTGAGCATCGAGGTGCTGATTTCGTGAGATGGTATTATGAAACTTATAGGATCGGTATTGCCTCTGATTGTGGAAATGGAAGCTTGATAATGGAGGAGCTGTTAGTTGTTCGACTCTTATTGTATTTTGTTGGGTAGCCCCGAGCTATGCGCATGGTGAATATTTATCATGTCGCTTAGTTGGAAGGTAAAGTACCTTACGTGTAGTAGAACGAGTTCAAACTCAGGAAGACTAAAGTGATTATGCTATGTGTATCCTGGTGGAAGGTGTTGTACTGAAATGCTAGATTGAGGCGAAGTAGGTGGGTTGATTCTAATGTGTAATTGAAAGGTATTTGATATGTGTTATGATTCGAGCAGGTGCAGCGCATGTTCATGTATCAAATTTGATAATATGATTCGTATATTATTGAGACTAATGTTGTTGATGCATTATGATATCTTGTCGAGTTGCGAATGTATTGTTAGGATGGTTTTTGGTGATTCTCTGGCAGTGGATAGGCCAAATTACAAAGGAAACTATGTCAAAAATTTTTAGAAAATTTGGGACTTAGAAAATGTTTTGTCACCTAAAGAATGGGCTTAACTGTTGTGTGTGAATGAATACAAGAGTTGCAAAAGAATTAATATTTCTGATGATTCGAGTCTCCGCCGAAGCTTGTAAATGACTTGAGTTTAATCTCACTATAACATTGTGGCATCATTTGCGTAAGAATGCTATGAGTGGCTAAAAGTGCTTTGATGTATGGCTCCGAGCCAAGTTGGGGAGGTTGTTATTGATTAACCGATTGCACTGTTGTGTGCTATGTTGGTTCTGTCTCTAGTCTGTTGGGAAAATTCATATAAAGGTTATGGTGCTTCGTAGATGTGAAGAAATACTAGGATGACTTGAACTGCTGTTGTTAGTAAAGAATGTTCGGTGTATAGAAAAGAAAGATAGCTAATTGTATCTGTATATAAGCATGTTCTGTGATGTCAGAGTTCTAACAAGGCACGAGTGGTTCTGTTCAATAAGACAATTGAATTACAGCTGAATAAGGGTGTATGACGCCCGAGAATGGTTTGCGGTGTTCAAGATTTTGCTTGTAACGGTCAGGTGTCTTAAGATTGTGTATGTGGCTAAAGACGGTGGTTTCGTTAGAAGGGATAAAGACTTGTGTTATATTATGTGAATGATGGGATTTTTTGTATCCTTATTGGAAGGTAATGATAACGAATTCAAAATCGCAGGAAGTTCTTCAAAACAAAGTATTGTAGAATGTGGTACTTCTGGGAAACATTGAGAGAGTATTCAGTGGCCTATGGGTCATAGACCGTGTGGTCTTATGTACGAGTCTCGTGGGGTAACATGAGTTGAGGTATTGTGGTGCTATAGTAAAGACTAATATTAAATTAAAGATGAATCAGAAAGGAAATTGGGTAAATGCAACAACTTGTTAATAAACCAAAATGGTATGATAAGGATACGATTAACTCCTGGTATGTATTTGAAGTAATGAGTCTTGCAAATATGGTGCAACAAAGCTCTTGAGTGCTGGCAGTTGCGTAGCTCGATGTGGGTAGAAGGACTCAGTCCTGGCAGTTAAACTTATGCAATGAATTGGAAGAAAGAGTTTGTGATGTGTTTTACCGTGGTTTGAAAATGAGTGTATTTCATGTTGGTATGCGAAGCTTGGAATGTGTAATAAGTTTTCTTCTATGTGGGATCATGAAAGTCCTTGACTAATTGAGGGCGTCGATGTTTGCGGCGTAGGTAAGGGGTAGAAGTTTCCATGTTATCTTAGTGTGGTATGGTATATGTGATGTGTTGTGGAAAGTTGATAATGGCATGTTCAAGGTTTTGAGATCAGTTCATAATATATGGGAAGTCATTAAAATTCTTGAGCAGCGCGAGCAGCTGCAGGTGATTTAAGAATCAATCTCTCTGGTGATTAAGGAAAACATGGTACTGCTATTCTAGTGATGTGGCAGGGTATATTGTCAAAAAGGACAATGTAATGTAAATTGATAATACCTAGTGGTATGGTGGTATTCTCTTGTTGGATCGGCTGTGATGATTGGGTTGTTGATGGCATAGGGAAATTTCTGAATGGCTTTCGTGGTATAAATGGATGCCTGATGTGTGTTTTGTATTCGTACGGTGTGGAATCAGACTTAGTGATTCATGTGTTATGTAGGTGTTGGAGACTAGAAGTTCTCGTAATCCGCCTATGTAGTGGTTGTATATCGTGTGTATCGGCACCGTTTAACAGTTATTGGAAATTGGAAGCCCTAGCGGCTCTCTCTTTGCTTGATATTATGAATTTGGGCTAGGATATTTGTATGCAGACTGGTTGTCATAAGTCGGGTTGTCTAGACTAATGTGATATGGACTATGTCAGAAATGGCACAAATTGCGTAACAGAGTGCATCAGATTATGCTCCAGCAGGGTAGTAGTACCCCAGGACCAGCGGACGACTGGTAGGTATTGCTTTGTCAGTTAGACCTTCATGGGGGATGTCAGTGCAGAGGTTTCTACCATTGATTCAGTTCCGGTATTGAGGAACTTTGTCGGATGCATTTCTTATGGCCGACCTTGAGGCTATATATATGTTTATCGCAATGAGCAACTTGACTCGATGTGCATTTCCTCTTGCGAGATTTATGCGTGGATCGGGTGGCACGCCGCCATGTGTTACTTGGATCGGGTGGCATGCCACCACGGGTATGGCATCTGGATCGGGTGGCACGCCGCCACGGGTATATTATTTGGATTGGGTTGCATGCCGCAACCGTATGATGTGGAGAATAGTTTTCTATATGTTACCTTGTATACAATACTTCCTAGTTTCTAAGGAAAGTTGGTGTTGGGTGTCGCTCGATGAATGGCGCATCGGTTATGTCCTTACAAGATTTGATGGCGCATATTAATTGTTGCCCCGTGGGTAAGGTTGATTGCTTGAGTTCAGACCTAAATGTGTGCGTGGCTGATTGTTTTGAGCATGATGAATTGAGGTGCTTCATGGATAATAGTGTTTGGATGGAATCATAAGTTGTGGCAAGGCCACATGATGTTATGACCTTTCGATGAGGATTCGAGTACTCTATTTCTATAATGCAAGATGGGATCTCGGTTCTATGTTATAATGGTACGGAGGAATTGAATTACAGCTCTTTTGTTTGAGTTAGTTGTCATGATTTGAGTGTGTTCAGACGTTTCTTATTGGAGCCTGTGTTGTGCTCGTCGTGGCTTAGTCCGGTGTTGAGGTGTCATATCACCAGTGTGGTGTGTTATAGTCGAGATGATTGTTGGAACCCTTAATGAGTGCGAGTATATATGATTCCAGCTAGTTAGAAAGGTAATATCGAAGTTTGGCTCTGAAATCTATTGTGGTATCAGTTAAAAAGGGAAATAGATTTATAAATGGTTGACCTAAGGGATGGGTTCGGTATATTGCGTGTTTCAGCTACCGTGGACAGTATATGAAGGTGTTGGAATAAGACTTTAGCTAATGAAAAAGGCTTTTTAGTTAGTATTTGGTTATCGTGGGCAATTGTTGTGATCAGAGGCCATCGTCTCGAGTGATTGGGTTGTTTGATACATCATATGATCTCACCCAGAGTGGCGAGTATGGGTTATTGCAGCGGGTTTGAGTGTATCCTGAGTATAGGCATAGGATTAGGGTTTGGCATATGATTTCAGAAAGTGCAATGTGGTTTATGGTTCAGATGGACTGTGAAATTCTAGCTATATGGTGTTATCGGACTTATGTGAGATAGGGTGACGTGGGATCACCACGAATATATACTTGGTAAGGTCATTCAACTATTGGATTGCTTCTAGTACAACTCTGGTACGCTCGAGGACGAGCGTTTGCTTAAGTGGGGGAGAATGTGATGACTCGGGCCGTCGTCACAAAAGTTACCACCTTATTACCCCTTCATTTATGTGTTTCATGTTTCTATATCTGTGTTAGAGTCTATCGGGTGAATTGGGAGTGATTCTAGTTGAAAATGAGGCATATAGCCTTTTTGAGTGAAGCTTGTTTATGAAAAGTCAACCCAGAGTTGACTATGTGGTTAGACGGCTCGGAATCGAATTCTGTTGATTTGGTTAGTTCCAGGAGGTGATTTGTGACCTAAGGGAGCGATCAGAATTGAATTTGGAGCTCCTGTGTAGGAATATGCTAGAATTGGCTAAGTTGGAATTTTGGCAGAATCCGATCGATAGGTGAGATTTGATCTGGGAGTCGGAATGGAATTACGACAGTTGCAGTAGCTTCATTAGGTGATTTTGGATATATCTGCAAATTTTCAGGTCATTCGGACATCGTGTGGTCGGGTTTTTGATTGGATGTTGGTTTCTGAAGTTTTAGATAAAACTTAGGCTTGAATCTACCTTGATTTGATGATTTCCGTGTTTAAGGGTGTGTTTTTATGATTGGAACAAGTTCGTATCGTGCTTTGGAGTAGGTTGGTGGTTTTCGCTGGGGTCCCGGGGGCCTCGGGTGAATCCGGGGGTCCGATCGGACCATTTCTTGCATTTTAGGAGTGTTGTTGGTTGCTGGTATTTATTGCAGACATATACTCTATGTGATCGCATAGGGGTGTTGCGATCGTATATAAGGATGAAATTGAGCCTCTGAGTTATTCTATGCGATCGCATAGACGGGGTTGCGATCGCATAGGTTTGGAATCTTGTTCTCTGCGATCGCATGGTTAAGGGTGTGATTGCATAGTGTATTGTGGCCCTAGGTCCCTGGATATCCTTTGTTCTACGCGATCGCGTTGCTGTAGTGTGATCGCATAGTAGTAATTTTAAGCCTGGAAGATTGTTCTATGCGATCGCAGTGATGGTGTACGATCGCATAGCATTAAATATGGAGATTAAAAAAATTTGTTCAATGCGATTGCAGCAATGGGATGCGATCACATAGGGTTAAAATATGTGGCAGAAGGGTTAAAATCATAACATTTCAGTCGCGAGCTATTAGTATTTTCCTCCATTTTTGAGTTCTTTGAGAGCCAAGTAGCAAAATTTGAAGGGGATTTCATCGGGAAAACATTGGAGGTAAGTTTTATGGTCTAAATACACGATTTTATTCTAGAATCTTCATCTATATCACTGAAAATGGAAGGATTAATGGGGGATTTTTACTCTAAGCCTAGGTTATGGTAAATCACTGATTTGAATGGGCAAACGGAGTCCGATTTTGATAAACTTTATATGCATGGACTCGTGTTGAGATAAGGATTCTAAAAATGTAACTCTTGTAATTTTTCGAGAAGCGTACCAAAGTCGGGTTTTGGCAACTTTGAGTTTTTTGGTGTAATTCGAGTTGTTTCGATTGAGTAATGTCCCTTTAGCCTATTTTGATGCGTTTCTATTGATTTTGATCAGATTCTGTACCCGTCGAGGCCAATTATCGTGGCAAGGGAATTGCGGACTAGTATTCGAGCCGAGTCGAGGTGAGTAATGGGTGTTGGTGATGACCAGCGGGTTTGAAACCCCGGTATATCACTTTATGATGCTGTTTTAAGGAGAGACACATACTCTCCTGTGAGTGTGGGGTCGAATGTGATTGGGGACTATGGCTTAGTCCGACCTGATAATACTATATTGTGTTGTTGGCTATTATTGAGCTGGTGAAACTCCTACTTGGATGGTTGTGGATATCTTTGGGCTATGAGCCAGTTATCGGGATCCCGCGAGGATTGTTGCTATTGTTTCTATGATATTGGCAAGCTATTTTGATACCAGTCCTGAGCTATTACTGTCTAAAATGGTTTTCCAAACTCTCGAATTTCTGAAACACTGTTTTCTACTGAAAATGATAAAAAGAGATTTCAAATACTATTTATGTGTCTGTGAGGCTTGCATTGCATTATAGATGACTGGTAGTGGATCGGGCTGCGCGCCTCAGCATATCATGATATTGTGCTTGGGTTGTAGGAGCCCCTCCGGAGTCTGAACCCCCACAGTGAGCACGGGTACCCAAATGGATCGGGCTACGCGCCGTAGCGGTCATATCCATGCATTGCATTGCATTTAGCTATACCTGTTATTCTGATAGCTGATATTAGTGGTTTCTGATATTGCTCATATTGATAACTGTTACAGGATATTGTTGTATAGCCTTGCTTAGTTTTATATTGGGTTTTCTTACCTTCGTTGTCTTACCCCTGCTTATTACTACTAAGTTGAAAGTACTCACATTACTCCTTGCACCTTATGTGCAGATCCAGGTACATCATAGCGGAGCTGAGTCTACGTCTTCTCAGAGAGCTTTACTTGGACAGGCGAGGTAGCTGCCAACGTCCACAGGACCAGACTCTCCAGTCTATCTTTACTTTCTTAGTCTATTCTACACTTGCACACAATTGTATACACTATCACAGCTTTATATTCTAGTAGATGCTCATGACTTTTGACTCCTGATTCGGTGGGAGGTTTATACTGGTTTTGGGATATCTAATCCCGATGTGTTGGATGCTATTTCATTATACTATCATTGATTATGCTTAAAAAGGGTAAAGTGTAAGCTGATAGCTCTGTGTTATAGTTGATTGGTCGGGCTGGCCTAGCAATGTGTTAGGTGCCATCACGACCGGGTTTTAGGGTCGTGACAGTAGAATTAGATGATATTTGTATGAAGCGCTCTGCCTTAAAACAAATTATCCGACACAATCTAGCGCTTGACAAAGCATGCCGCAAATTTGATTTAATCACGGGATCAAGATGTTCTTGCTGCACATCAAGGTGAAGGAGAGAATTTAGGAGGTTCAAATGGCCAAGAATTCCAGATGAAAAATCAAGGTCCAAAAGACGCACAAAATATTTCAGACGGAGAAGGCCAGGAAATTTTCACAAGAAAAATAGATGTTTTATTTGTCATAAGATTGGACATTTCGCTAAAAATTGTCCTCAATCAAGAAGATCTATCAAACTCATTGAAGTGATTGAAGATTACACTGAAATACATCTTGGAAAGGAGGAGGACCTTGAATCCATATTCTCTGTGGATGATGAACCTAATGAAGAAACTTTATTCTCTCTTGATATATATATAAAGATCAAGGCAATGATCATTACCAAAATTTCAGAACCAATGATCGAAGCTCGAGATGAGATCAATGCTCTCACAGTTGTTCCTCAAGTAGAACTCAAAGTCTATTAATCCAAGCGGGACAAACCAACTCGAGTTATTACTTTCATCGACACCGGATCTGCTTCCTCACTTATAAATCCGGCCTATTGTTCTCCCTAAAGATCAATGGGTACCGCATTTTAAGGATTTCAACACTGCATCAAATGCAATCTTGACCACAACTATCATTACAAAGCACCCTATTACCATTGAGTTCTTTCCAGGTTTGAAGTACATAACGAAGTTGCAAGGATCTAGTGTACCAGGAAAAGATCTTATTATTGGATTCGACATTTACAGACAGCTTAGAGATCAGCTCCAGATCAAGGCTAACGGGATAGCTTTTAAAAAGCAGTTCATACCTTATTTTGAGAGTCTAAAGCTATTCCAAATCACCAATGACGAACATATCAAAGAGATTGAGCAAAAGCTTATTGAACAATCATGTGCCGAATCCTATAAGGATTTCATGATGAAAGGGAAACGCCCGTTATGGAAAAAAGAAGAATTTTTTATCAAGCTCCCTGTCACGCCCCAAATCGAGGGACATGACCGGCGCCTGGCCGAGTTGCCCCAGTCAAGCGGACCTGGGTGCCTTTCATTCCCACGCGTTAACCCTGTGTTGATTGTTTCTCATTAACCAAATATTTTACCAATAATGACTGATTTCATAATGCATAAACATAGCCATGTGATTGATTCACTAACAAGTTCATAATTTATATTTACAACGCCCCATACATATACATAGGCCACAATCCCACAGTTTACATGTCTATGGAGCCTCTAGGATACAAAAAGGGGAAATACAATACTTGTCGGTAACAAGGCTCCGGCTATACCTTACAAAACCAAAATGAAATCTAAACCGAGTGGCATGAACCACACAAGGCCCCGAGGAAGAAAGGGGCTCACCAAAACGGGCAGTGGAAGGAGAAGGATACTACTGCCGATGAGCTGAAGTGCTTGCTACTGATCCACCTACAATCATGACACGAATGTAGCGCCCCCGGCAAAAGGGACGTCAGTACACTTGAATTGTACTGGTATGTATGGACAAACTTTGTCCCAAGTAAACTCAAGCCATTAAATTACATCAACAATTAATTAAGCCAGAGCCAACCATGTTTCCACATTTTCCTCATTTCAAATAATTCTCACACAAAGCACTTTCTACGATCAACCAATTTAACAATAACCAATCAATCACGTAAAGCACAAGTAGTCAAACAAAGGGGCAATCGGTGCCCCACAGGTTGCAAACTCTCCTGCTGTCTCCTTTCACAATTTCACATTATTGATTTTTGTATCAATTTTCAATAGCGATTTCGATCGCTTTCCATCCTAATTGCCCCTGACCACCCTTATTACCTCGGCCACCCTTATCACCCCAACCCACACCTTATTTCCCCACGTTGCGGCGCGCAACACGACCCCACCTTACAGTTGAAAACACAACAATTTCAAATAAGCAGATAAGGTACTACACACAATTTCAACAAGTTCAAATAAGCAACTTACACATTGGTTCATGTTCTCAATTTCTTCTCAAGCCAATATCAAAACCAAGTTACAAGTATTCCAAAATCGAAAATGCCCACATAATCATGTTCAACAATTTACCACAATTAAGGTGTTTCAAATTCCTTCCACAATAAGCCAAATATGCCATCACAATGGTTGTTCCCAATTCTTTACCAATCTCGATTACCTTTTTATCTTTCAATTCATATTTCATACCACACCACACGTAGTTCAACATCAATCAAATGCTCAACAAGGAAATCAAAGAATTACATAAAATTTCTCAATTTGACACATGCCAAAACGATTCGCACACATTTGGGCGATTTTACAAGAATCAAAATTAGCCATACATACCTGGTGATGAGTTTTCTTCCGTTAACTTCCTACTTTATGCTTACCCACGCTATCTTACTCTTGCCAACCTTGTTCTTGAAGACTCTTACTTCTACTCACTTCTTTTTACTAAAAATCAAGTTCAATAATCATGCATGAGTGTAAAAATTCTATTTTTAAAAGCTATTATATGCAAACCTCTCTTTACCCAATTAAAACTGAAAATCAAAGAAAATAGTTAGGGTTTTTACCTTGAAAAGATTGGGGATGTTGAATCCTTGCCCTAATATCCCTTGGAATTAAGATGGTTGGAACAATCTTTGAAGATGAAAGATTTCTCTCTCTAAAAACCCTCTCTTCTCTCTCTAATTTTGGTAAGATGATATGATAAAATGAAGAAGAAGTGTGTTATATTAAAGAAGAGATCGGGTCAAAATGTTACAAAAATCGGGGCCGGGGTCAATTATGCGGTGCACTATGCGACCGCAGAATCAACATGCGGTCCGCATAGTGATCGCAGAATTGCCCCAAATTTTACACAGGTTCTGTTAAGGAATGCGGCCAGAATGCGGTCCGCATGCTTGATCTGCGGTCGCAAAGTGCACCGCAGATTTGACATGCGATCGCATATCGACCGCACTTTTGACACGATTTTTGGGAAACTCTCCGGAACGTTTTGCGGCAAGAATGCGGTCCGCATGTCCAGGTTTGCGATCGCATTCTTGACCGCATATTGGACACTTTTCGGAAAAATTAATTCTCTACATTTTTGAAACTTAAATCACTACCAAGGGTCCGAACCGCTACGCATTCCTAACACATTATTCGGACCATGACACCACAGCTACTAGGTTTTATGCACAAAATTTTTTTTACGGGGCCTTACACTCCCTTTCAAGAAAAATGAAAATATCAATCCAACAAAAGCTAGTCATTCAGGGATGAATCCATATCATCTTCAGCTTGTAAAGAAAGAATGTGAAGAACTGCTAGAATTTGATATGATAAAGCCATCAGATTCATAGTGGGCATGCGAAGCATTTTATATCAACAAAAGAGCTAAGCAGACAAGAGAAAAACTCAGGTTAGTCATCAACTACCAGCCACTTAACCATTTACTCCAAGATGATAAGTCCCCTATCCCAAATAAACTCACCCTTTTCTCCCACTTAGCCAAGGCCAAATATTTTTCTAAGTTTGATTTAAAGTCAAGATTTTGGCAATAGGGAATCCACCCTGAAGAAAGACCCAAAATAGGATTTTGCATCCCCGATCATCATTTCAAATGGAAAGTCATGCCCTTCGGATTGAAAACTGCACATTCTTTGTTCCAAAAAGACATGATAAAAATATTCCAACCCATCCTCCATACCTCTTTAGTTTACAATGATGAAATCATGTTGTCTAGTGATACATTGAAAGAAAATATCAACTTGCTTCGTCAATTTGAGGCATTGATAACACAGTACGGGATCATGTTCTCAGCAAAAAAGATGATTCTTTACCAAAAGGAGATTGATTTTCTTGGATTCCATTTTTTCCAAGGTGAATACAGTCCAGGACCACATATATGTCAGGAATTACTCAAATTTTCGGATACCAACTTCACAACAAAGCAGATCCAATGATTTTTGGGCATAATAAATTATGTGACAGATTTTATCCCAAATATCTCTACATACATTTCTTCACTTCAAAAGATGTTCAAGAAAAATGCTCTGCCATGGGGAAAGAAACAAGATGACGCAGTCAAGAAAATAAAGGAAATTTCTAAAAATGTCAAGTCCCTCTATATCCCGTCGAATGGTAAGAAGATATTATAGACTGATGCCATCAATAAATATTGGAGTGTTGTTCTTTTTGAAGAAAAAATATGGCCAGAGGAAAATATGCACATACGCCAATAGAAAGTTCAAAGATGCCGAGCAACATTATCACTCCACTTTCAAGGAAATTCTTAAAGTAAAGAATGGAATCAAGAAATTCAATTTCTTCCTTATTCATAAAAAATTTCTAATAGAAATGGATATGAAGGCCTTCCCGAAGATGATTCAGCTAAATGCAAAAGTTATTCCCAATCCTCAGATTCTCAGGTGGGCTCAATGGTTCTCTCCATATAAGTTTCAAGTCAAGCACCAGAAAGGAAAGGATAATATTCTTGCAGATTTTCTATCCCAACCGGAAGAATCTCAAAGAGATTTTCCCCAGCAAAACTGAAATCAAAGGAAAAGCTAATTAGTCACATCTTTATATTTTCAAGTTTACCAGGAACAAGTATATTAAAGCTAACAGATCATCCACCGGAATTGTTCAGTCTCATGGATCCTTTGATCCATCAATTATTATTAAAAGAAGAACTCATTATGAGCTCCAGGTTTTCCAACAACATGGAGGATCCATTCTCAAGCCATATGGGGTCAATCCAAAATATCCGTTCTGCCATATATTCATAGCTCAAGCCAAGGATTTTCCACAAGAACTATTATGGTTTTTCTGGCACCTATGCCATCAGTATTATATTTTTATGGAATTCAAATGCAACGTCTTCAAGGATTTTGATAACATTGCACCAGCTCTTAAAATATTTTTGCTATGGTTTAAACCTAGAAGATACTGGATGAAATGTTTCAATGATTCCTACATAACAAAGGTGTTCATGTTTCATAGGCCAGTAAAGATTATTAATGTAAAAGTCCAGGCGCAAGAAGAGGCATCATTTTGGTACAAATTTCCCGTGTCCATTTTATCAATGGAAGAAGACTATAGCGAGGCACAAAGAATCCTTTTCTAGCAAAATAGGTGTATTCCGAAAGAGATATGGCCAAAAGATTGGGCAAGCTGGAATTATACAAGCAATTATCCTCACTGGAAAAGAGTCCGAGCAGCAGCAAAAGAATATCAAACCCCATACGAAGTCATCCGAGAAAAGATCACTCAAGACATATCCAGATTAAGGTTGCGGATTACATCGTTCAATCCAAAAGAGAAAGAGCATAGCGAAGAAGGGCCGTCAAATTCCAGGCGTTACTACACATGGTCTTTGAAAAGATGACTAGAAGACAACCCTAGAATCAATGAAGGATAATTACTTAAATCCCTGCTAATCCCACCATAATCCTAAATTAGCCACCAAACAACAATAAAAAATATCCTACCCATGTTAAGACAAATTTCCACATCTTTCCATACTATTCGGGCCCCACTTCAACTTGTTTTCACATGCTTCCACATGCCTCTATATGCTTCATCACGTGCAACACCATACTTTCACTTGGCATCACATGCTCCCACATACTTTCACATGCTACACCATGTATATTTCACCCCCTTTCACATGTTTTCAAGTGTTTTTTTAGTTATTTTGCCTAAAGTCCTTCCCATGTATAGAAAGACCTACTTGAAAGATAAGTTTGTCATGTAAGATAGGTTTATTTTATATTGAAAGTTTGTCTTGTAATAACCTACTATCCTTATATAAAGGAGGCCTTGTATTAGTTGTAGAATGATCTAGCAATCATCTTGTAAACCTTGTAAATCTTTTGTGAAATACTATATATGAGTACTTTCTAAATTTCTCTCTTGTTCTTTCTTTCGAATGGATGGAAAGGTCGGTCCATGTATGAAAAATAGAGTAAGAATACTCTAAGAAAGTTAGCCTATTGTAGTACGAAAGTTTTCTGAGTTATAAACAGCTAACATTGGTTATAGTACAAAAGTTTTCTAAGTTGTGTAGCTTGGCAAACCTTCCCTTATGGGTTGTTCAAGCCAGCCCCTTTTGTAGGAAAACTTTTGTGACTATAAACAAACTAAATGTTTGTGTAGCTTGGCAAGTGTCACGACCCCAAATCCGGTCGTGATGGCGCCCAGCACACTGCTAGGCCAGCCTGACCAATTAACAACAATCACGGAGCCATAAGCTCACTTTATCCAATTTAAGCATAACGGAAATAATTCAACAGTGATAGATATATTAAAAACAGGGAACCAAGTCCCAACACGTGCCAACTCCCATAGACCGAAGGGTCAAGAGTCATGAGCCTCTACAGAGTATACAAAGTGTAAATAGTGAATATAACCGTGCACAAGTGTGGGATGATCAGAACAAAAATACAGACAAACTGGAGAATCAGGTCCTGCGAACGCTGGCAGCTACCTCGACTGTCCAAAAGCACTCCCGAGCCGCAATAGAATCAGCTCTGCTGTGATGTACCTGGATCTGGCACCATAACCTTTATCAGAATTTTCCCAACATACTTAGAGACAAAGCCAACACAGCACACAACAGTGCAATCAGTTAATCAATAACAACCTCCCCAACTTGGCTCGGAGTCATACATCAAGGCACTTCTAGCTACTCATAGCATTCTTACTCAAATGATGCCACAAAGTTCTAGTTAGATTAAACTCAAGTCATTTACAAGCTTCGACGGAGATTCGAATCATCATAAATATTAACTCTTTTGCAATTCTTGCATTCATTCACACACAACAGTTACGCCCCCTCTTTAGGTGACAAAATCTTTTCTAAGTCCCAAATTTTCCAAAAATTTCGGCAGAGTTCCCTTTGTAAATTGGCCTATCCACCTGCCAGAGAATCACCAAAACCATCCTAGCAATACATTCACAACTCGACAAGACATCACAATGCATATCGACAACATTAGTCTCAATACTACACAAATCATATTATCATAATTGGTACATGAACATGCGTTGCACCTGCTCGAATCATAACACATATCAACTACCTTTCAATTACACATGAGAATCAATCCACCTACCTCGCCTCAATTTAGCATTTCAGCACAATACCTTCCACCAGGATACACATAGCATAATCATTTTAGTCTTCCTGAGTTTGAATTCGTTCCACTACACATAAGGCACTTTACCTTCCAATTAAGAGGCGAAGAAAATATTTCTCACGCCCATAGCTAGGGATACATATCAAATCACAATAAAGATCAACACCGATCGTATGAACTTCATAATACCGGCTCGCTAAATTAGTACCTTGGTGCTCAAGCCATAGATAAAGATCTGGCCTCAAGTCCTCCCGACTGGCCCAAAATGAATTCACGGAGATTATATCTCGCCCCTCGACCGGGGAAATCACAAGCCATAAGGCAATCATATTACTGGGCGCTCGATGCATACACATGCGTGTGGGAGGAATTTCAAAAATTATATCTCAAGCTGAATCAAGTACACACGATATGAATTCCAAGAAATGTGAAGTGTTTCCTAAAGGTTCGCAGCCTCCCGAGGATAAGTACAGGCGTCCCCGTACCGATCCACAAGACTCTACTAACCAGCTCAAGACTCGTGAGGCCTAGTAAACCTAGGCTCTGATACCAACTTGTCACGACCCCAAATCCGGTCGTGATGGCGCCCAGCACATTGCTAAGCCAGCCTGACCAATCAATATCAACAACGGAGCTATAAGCTCACTTTATCCAATTTAAGCATAACGGAAATAATTCAACAGTGATAGATATATTAAAAACAGGGAACCAAGTCCCAACATGTGCCAACTCCCATAGACCGAAAGGTCAAGAGTCATGAGCCTCTACAGAGTATACAAAGTGTAGATAGTGAATATAACTGTGCACAAGTGTGGGATGATAAGAACAAAAATACAGACAAGCTGGAGAATCAGGTCCTGCGAACGCTGGCAGCTACCTCGACTGTCCAAAAGCACTCCCGAGCCGCAATAGAATCAGCTCCACTGTGATGTACCTGGATCTGCACACAAGGTGCAGGGAGTCGGGTGTGAGTACTTCCAACTCAGCAGTAATAAAAGTAAATAATGTTGAAGGGAAGAAAACCACGATAGGCACTATCTCATGCTACACAATACATAACTATCTTTTTATTCCTTTCAAGCATATGTGAGTAGATTATTTAGAAATCTCAATTTTAGCTACTTTCTTTCATAATAATATACCAATACCTGGATACAATCTCAAGCAAGTCCGCACTCAAATCAGCCCCTCGGGCTCAGCACTCCTTATCAATTTACACCAGGAGATCTGGTCAATAAGGCAACTAATGCATGTGTGCCGATAATGTATGAGTGCTAAATGTTATGCCACGTAGTACACGTAAATCAATGTATGTATGCCATGCAATGCATATGACCGCTACGGCATGTAGCCCGATCCAATTTGGGTACCCGTGCTCACCGTGGGGGTTCAGACTCCGGAGGGGCTCCTACAGCCCAAGCACAATATTAATATCACACCTGCTGCGGCGCGCAGCCCGATCCGTATACCACTGCGGCGTGCAGTCCGATCCATGCATGTGTATGCATATGCTCACATGAAATGTCATGCCCTAACATATGGCCCTCGGCCCAATCAGCCTAACAAATAATCAAGAAAGCCCTACGGGCAACAATATCATATTAGCTCACAGCTAAAAATGTTATTAAGACCTTGTTCAAGTTTTTCATAACCTTATAAAAATACCGATTAGCAAAATACCATTTTAAACCTTAAATTTAGAATAAAATATGCACAGTGTTATTAAGACAATGATACCAATCCCTGAAGGATTCAAATAATCGGCATGAAGCCCAATCATGATAATTAGTCCAATTTATTTCAACAATTAGGTGTTATTATTTATTACGCGGGATGGACCAAGTCACGATCCCCAATGGTGCTCTACCCCACGCCCGTTATCCGGCGTGCAAGTCACCTCAATACAGCACTAAGATGTGCAAGTCCGGGGTTTACCAACCCTCAGGACATCATTTACAAGTATTACCCACCTCGAACCGACGAAAACTCATGCCCTCGACGCCTTAGCTCCTCGAACCGGCATCCACGCATGTCAAAACTAGCACAAATCAGCACAAATATATCAAAATAGGCTAATGGAACATAACCCAATCAAAACAACAACAACAACAACAACAACCCAGTATAATCCCACTTAGTGGGGTCTGGGGAGGGTAGTGTGTACGCAGACCTTACCCCTACCCCTAGGGTAGAGAGGCTGTTTCCAAATAGACCCCCGGCATCCTTCCCTCCAAGAACTTCCCACCTTGCTCTTGGGGAGACTCGAACTCACAACCTCTTGGTTGGAAGTGGGGGTTGCTTACCATCAGAGCAACCCCTCTTGTCTTAAGCATAACCCAATCAAAAGAACTCGAAAAATATCAAAAATCACGAAATGTGCAAAACCCGATCCCCGGGCCCACATCTCGAAAAATTTTGAAACTCATATTTCCAGAATCCTCGTCTCGCAAAATCGGAGTTCGATTGGCCTTTCAAAACCCAAATTTTCGTTTTCTATATCTCGGCCACAATCCTTCACAATTTCTACCCAAGTTCATGAAGATTGATGTAAATTCTACCATAAAATGATGTTTTTGTGTCAAGAAACTTACCTCCGATGAATACCCGATGATTTCCCAGCGTTTTCCCATGATTTCTTCTCTCTAGGGCTCAAAAATGGTGTTTTGGGCATATGAACCCGTGAGCCATCTGTTCTGCAATTTAATTTCACTGCCAGACAAATTTGATCATCGTGTTCGCGCGAGCTCCCACGCGTTCGCGATGCCCAGCATCATTTTACTCTTCGCGTTCGCGTTACCTATCACGTGTCCGCGATGCACTGATCCATTTTCCCTTCGCGAACGTGACATGCCCCCACGCGTTCGCGATGCACATTTCTTCAGCCATCCGGAGGTCCTTCTACGCGAACGCGACCTCCATCCACGCGAACGCGATGCTTCCCAGATTCCTTCTACACGATCGCGGCCGTCCTCCTCGCGAACGCGATGACCAAAGTGCCCCAGCCTACGCGAACGCGGGCCTTGCCCTCGCGAACGCGAAGGCTTAGCCTTCTGCGTAGTGATCTGCAATTTACAGCAGATTTTGCCAAGTTCAAAATGCCCGGATGATGGTCCGAATTCACCTCGAGGCCCCCGGGACCCCAACGAAAACCACCAACATACTCCAAAACACGATGCGAACTTGTTCCAATCATAAAAACACCATCCTAAACATCAAAATCACAAATTACACACGGATTCAAGCCTAAGTTTCTTCAAAGCTTTCAAAACTAACATTCAATCCAAAACCCGATCAAACGACGTCAGAATGACCTGAAAATTTGCAGACATATCCAAAATCACATAATGAAGCTACAGAAATTGTCGGAATTCCATTCCGACCCCCGGATCAAAATCTCACCTACCGTTCGGTTTCCGCCAAAATTCAACCTTAGCCAATTCAAGCTTATTTCTACACCAGGCCTCCAAATTCAATTCTGATTGCTCTCTTGATTCATAAATGATCCCCCGAAACTAGTTGAATCATCAGAATCCGATTCCGAGCAATCTAACTCGATAGTCAACTCTAGGTTGACTTTCCATATTCAAACTTCCTTCAAACATGCTATTTGCTTCATTTTCCATTCAATTCACTCCTAACTCACCCGATAGGTTCTAACACCGATATAGAAGCATAAGATATGTTAATGCAAGGTAACGGGGTGGAAATTTCCGTAACGACGGGCCGGGTCGTTACATTCTCCCCAACTTAAACAAACGCTCGTCCTCGAGCGGACTCGGAGTTGTACTAGAAGCCACCCAATAGCTGAATGACCTTACCAAGCATAATTTCAGGCGATCATACGTCACCCTATCTCACATAAGTCCGAAAACACCATATAGTCAAAATTTCACGGACCATCTGAACCATAAATCACATTGTACTTTCTGAAATCATATGCCAATTGCAAATCCCATGCCTATACTCAGGATACACTCGAATCCACTGCAATAACCCATATTCACTACTCCGGGTGAGATCATATGATGTATCGACAACCCAATCACTCGGGACGATAGTCTCTAATCACAACAACTGGCCATAATAACCGAATACTAGGTGAAAACCTCTTTCATTAGATAGAGTCTTATTCCAACACCTCCATATCCTGCCCCCGGCAGCTGAAGCACGCGATATACCGAACCCATCTCTTAGGTCAACCATTCGTGAATCCATTTCCCTTTTAAAACTGATACCACAATAGGTTTCGGAGCCAAACCTCGATTTTTTTACCTTTCTAACAAGCTAAGATCCAATATGCTCGTATTCATTAATGACTCCAACGGTCATTTCGATTATAACATACCGCACTGGTGATATGACACCTCAACACCGGCCTAAGCCACAACGAGCTCAACATAGGCTCCAATAGAAATGTCTGCACACACTCGAATCATGACAGCTCAATTTATGACAACTGTCTCCAGCAAATACAGCTGCAATTCAATTCCTCTGTGCCATCATAACATAGAACTGAGATCACGTCTCGCGTTATAGAAATAGAGTACCTGAATCCTCCTCGAGAGGTCATAACATCACGTAGCCTTGCCGTGATTCGTGATTCTATCCCAACATTATTACTCATGAAGCACCTCAAGCCACTAAGCTCAAAACGGTTAGCCACGCACAGCATCTAGGTCTTGAACCCAAGCAATCAACCTCACCCACGGTGAAACAATTAACGTATGCTATTAAATCCCGAAAGGACACAACCGATGTGTCATTCGCCAAGCGATACTTAAAACGATCCTTTCCTCAGAATCGAGGAAATATTGTATACCAGGTAGCATATAACTAACTATATTTTCACAATATTCTGTTGCGGCGTGCAACCCGCTCCAATGACATACCCGTGGCGGCGTGCCACCCGATCCAGATACCATACATGTGGCGGCGTACCACCCGATCCAAATAACCCATGGCGGCGTGCCACCCGATCCACGCATAAATCTCGCGAAAGGAAATGCATATCGAGTCGAATTTTCTCATTATAGCAAACATATATATATATAGCCTCAAGCTCGGCCACATGAAACGCATCTGACAACGTTTCTCAATACTGGAACTGAATCAATGGTAGAAACCTCTGCACTGATATCCGCCACGAAGGCCCAACCGACAAAGCAATACCCACCAGCCGTCTGCTGGTCCTGAGGTACAACTACCCCGCTGGAGCATACTCTAATGCACTCTGCTACACAATTTGTGCCATACCATCATAGTCTATATCACATTAGTCTAGACAACCTGGCCCAATGATGACCGGTCAGCAATCAAGTATCATAATCCAAATTCGTCATATCAAGTTGAGAGAGAAAGCCACTAGAGCTTCTAATTTTTGATAATCACAAAACGGTGCCGATGCACACGATATACAACCACTGCATAGGCGGATTAACGAGAACTTCAAGTCTCCTACACATATATAACACATGAATCACTATGCCTGATTCCGAATTCCACCGTACATATACGTAACGCACATTAAACGTCCATTCATACCACGACAGCCATTCAGAAATTTCACTATGCCATCAACGACTCAGTTATTATAGTCGATCCAACAAGAGAATACCATCATACCACTGAATATCATCAGTTTTCATTACCTTGTCCCCCCCTTTTTTTGGATCATATTCCCTGCCAAGTTAATAGAATAGTAGTACCATTTTCTTAAATTATCACAAAGATCGATTCTTAATTCACCTGCAGCTGTCCGCGCTGCTCAATAATTTTATTGACTTCTCATATATTATGAACTGATCTCAAAACCTAGAATATATCATATTACACTAAGACAACATGGAAATTCATATCCCTTTCCTCCGCCTCAACATCGGCGCACTCCACTAGTCAAGGACTTTCGTGATCCCATATAGAAGAAAACTCATTACACATTCCCAGCCTTGCATACCAACAGGAAAAATACACTCATTTTCAAACCACGGTATAACACATCGCAAACTCTTTCTCCCAATTACAATGAATAAATTAAACCGCCAGGACTGAGTCCTTATACCCATATCAAGTTACACAACTGCCAGCACTCAAGAGCTTTGCTGCACAATATCTGCAAGACTCATCACTCCAAACATATACCAGGAATTAATCGTATTCCTTATCATACCGCTTCGGTTTATTAACAAGTTGTTCCATTTACCCAGTTTCCTTTCTGATTCATCTCTAATTTCATATCAGTCTTTATTGTAGTACGACAATGCCTCAACCCTTTTTACCACACAAGACTCGTACACAAGACCACACTGTCTAAGCCCCATAGGCCACTGAATACTCTCCCAGTGTTCCCAGAAGTACCACGTTCTACCACACTTTATTTTGATGAACTTCCCGCGATTTTTAAATTGTTATCATTACTTCCCAATACGGATACGTAGAATCCCATCCTTCACATGATATAACACAAGCCTTGATCTTCTCTAACGAAACCGCCCACCTTTAGCCACATACACAAATCTTAAGGCACCTGACTGTTACAAGCAAAATCTTGAACACTGCAAAACCATTCTCGGGCATCATTCACCCTTATTCAGCTAAAATTCAACTGTCCTATTGAGTGGAACCACTCGTGTTTTGCTAGAACTTCTGATATCGCAGAACACGATTACTTACAGACACTATTAGCTATCACTCTTTTCTATACACCAAACATTCCTTACCAACATCAGTTCAAAACATCCTAGTATTTCTTCACATCTACGAAGCACCATAACCTTTATCATAATTTTCCCAACATACTTAGAGACAAAGCCAACACAGCACACAACAGTGCAATCAGTTAATCAATAACAACCTCCCCAACTTGGCTCGGAGTCATACATCAAGGCACTTCTAGCTACTCATAGCATTCTTACTCAAATGATGCCACAAAGTTCTAGTTAGATTAAACTCAAGTCATTTACAAGCTTCGGCGGAGATTCGAATCATCATAAATATTAACTCTTTTGCAATTCTTGCATTCATTCACACACAATAGTTATGCCCACTCTTTAGGTGACAATCTTTTCTAAGTCCCAAATTTTCCAAAAATTTCGGTAGAGTTTCCTTTGTAAATTGGCCTATCCACCTGCCAGAGAATCACCAAAACCATCCTAGCAATACATTCACAACTCGACAAGACATCACAATGCATATCGACAACATAAGTCTCAATACTACACAAATCATATTATCATAATTGGTACATGAACATGCGTTGTACCTGCTCGAATCATAACACATATCAACTACCTTTCAATTACACATGAGAATCAATCCACCTACCTCGCCTCAATTTAGCATTTCAACACAATACCTTCCACCAGGATACACATAGCATAATCATTTTAGTCTTCCTGAGTTTGAACTCGTTCCGCTACACATAAGGCACTTTACCTTCCAATTAAGAGGCGATGAAAATATTTCTCACGCCCAAAGCTAGGGCTACATATCAAATCACAATAAAGATCAACACCGATCGTATGAACTTCATAATACCGGCTCGCTAAATTAGTACCTTGGTGCTCAAGCCATAAACAAAGATCTGGCCTCAAGTCCTCCCGACTGGCCCAACATGAATTCACGGAGATTATATCTCGCCCCTCGACCGGGGAAATCACAAGCCATAAGGCAATCATATTACTGGGCGCTCGATGCATACACATGCGTGTGGAAGGAATTTCAAAAATTATATCTCAAGCTGAATCAAGTACGCACGATATGAATTCCAAGAAATGTGAAGTGTTTCCTAAAGGTTCGCAGCCTCCCGAGGATAAGTACGGGCGTCCCCGTACCGATCCACAAGACTCTACTAACCGGCTCAAGACTCATGAGGCCTAGTAAACCTAGGCTCTGATACCAACTTGTCACGACCCCAAATCCGGTCGTGATGGCGCCCAACACACTGCTAGGCCAGCCCGACCAATTAACAACAATCACGGAGCCATAAGCTCATTTTATCCAATTTAAGCACAACAGTGATAGATATATTAAAAACAAGGAACCAAGTCCCAACACGTGCCAACTCCCATAGACCGAAGGGTCAAGAGTCATGAGCCTCTACAGAGTATACAAAGTGTAAATAGTGAATATAACCGTGCACAAGTGTGGGATGATCAGAACAAAAATACAGACAAACTGGAGAATCAGGTCCTGCGAACGCTGGCAGCTACCTCGACTGTCCAAAAGCACTCCCGAGCCGCAATAGAATCAGCTCCACTGTGATGTACCTGGATCTGCACACAAGGTGCAGGGAGTCGGGTGTGAGTACTTCCAACTCAGCAGTAATAAAAGTAAATAATGCTGAAGGGAAGAAAACCACGATAGGCACTATCTCATGCTACACAATACGGAACTATCTTTTTATTCCTTTCAAGCATATGTGAGTAGATTATTTAGAAATCTCAATTTTAGCTACTTTCTTTCATAATAATATACCAATACCCGGATACAATCTCAAGCAGTGCAAGTCCGCACTCAAATCAGCCCCTCGGGCTCAGCACTCCTTATCAATTTACACCAGGAGATCTGGTCAATAAGGCAACTAATGCATGTGTGCCAGTAATGTATGAGTGCTAAATGTTATGCCACGTAGTACACGTAAACCAATGTATGTATGCCATGCAATGCATATGACCGCTACGGCGTGTAGCCCGATCCAATTTGGGTACCCGTGCTCACTGTGGGGGTTCGGACTCCGGAGGGGCTCCTACCGCCCAAGCACAATATTAATATCACACCTGCTGCGGCGCGCAGCCCGATCCGTATACCACTGCGGCGTGCAGTCCGATCCATGCATGTGTATGCATATGCTCACATGAAATGTCATGCCCTAACATATGGCCCTCGGCCCAATCAGTCTAACAAATAATCAAGAAAGCCCTACGGGCAACAATATCATATCAGCTCACAGCTAAAAATGTTATTAAGACCTTGTTCAAGTTTTTCATAACCTTATAAAAATACTGATTAGCAAAATACCATTTTAAACCTTAAATTTAGAATAAAATATGCACAGTGTTATCAAGACAATGATACCAATCCCTGAAGGATTCAAATAATCGGCACGAAGCCCAATCATGATAATTAGTCCAATTCATTTCAACAATTAGGTGTTATTATTTATTATGCGGGACGGACCAAGTCACGATCCCCAATGGTGCTCTACCCCATGCCCGTTATCCGGCGTGCAAGTCACCTCAACACAGCACTAAGATGTGCAAGTCCGGGGTTTGCCAACCCTCAAGACATCATTTACAAGTATTACCCACCTCGAACCGACGAAAACTCATGCCCTCGACGCCTTAGCTCCTCGAACCGGTATCCACGCACGTCAAAAAAAGCACAAATCAGCACAAATATATCAAAATAGGCTAATGGAACATAACCCAATCGAAAGAACTCGAAAAATATCAAAAATCACGAAATTTGCAAAACCCGAGCCTCGGGCCCACATCTCGAAAAATTTCGAAACTCAGATTTCCAGAATCCTCGTCTCTCCACGAGTTCGTACATATAAAATTTACCAAAATCAGAGTTCGATTGGCCTTTCAAAACCCAAATTTTCGTTTTCTATATCTAGGCCACAATCCTTCACAATTTCTACCCAAGTTCATGAAGATTGATGTTAATTCTACCATACAATGATGTTTTTGTGTCAAGAAACTTACCTCCGATGAATACCCGATGAATACCCGATGATTTCCCAGCGTTTTCCCGTGATTTCTTCTCTCTAGGGCTCAAAAATGGTGTTTTGGGTATATGAACCCGTGAGCCATCTGTTCTGCAATTTAATTTCACTGCCAGACAAATTTGCTTTTCGCGTTCGCGTGAGCTCCCACGCGTTCGCGATGCCCAGCATCATTTTACTCTTTGCGTTCGCGTTACCTATCACGCGTCCGCGATGCACTGATCCATTTTCCCTTCGCGAACGCGACATGCCCCCACGCGTTCGCGATACACATTTCTTCAACCATCCGGAGGTCCTTCTACGCGAACGCGGCCTCCATTCACGCGAACGCGATGCTTCCCAGATTCCTTCTACGCGATCGCGGCCGTCTTCCTCGCGAACGCGATGACCAAAGTGCCCCAGCCTACGTGAACGCAGGCCTTGCCCTCGCGAACGCGAAGGCTTAGCCTTCTGCGCAGTGATCTGCAATTTACAGCAGATTTTGCCAAGTTCAAAATGCCCGGATGATGGTCCGGATTCACCCCGAGGCCCCCGAGACCCCAACGAAAACCACCAACATACTCCAAAACACGATGCAAACTTGTTCCAATCATAAAAACACCATCCTAAACATCAAAATCACCAATTACACACGGATTCAAGCCTAAGTTTCTTCAAAGCTTTCAAAACTAACATTCAATCCAAAACCCGATCAAACGACGTCCGAATGACCTGAAAATTTGCAGATGTATCCAAAATCACATAACGAAGCTACAGAAATTGTCGGAATTCCATTCTGACCCCCGGATCAAAATCTCACCTACCGTTCGGTTTCCGCCAAAATTCAACCTTAGCCAATTCAAGCCTATTTCTACACCGGGCCTCCAAATTCAATTCTGATTGCTCTCCTAAGTCATAAATGATCCCCCGAAACTAGTCAAATCATCAGAATTCGATTCCGAGCACTCTAATTCAATAGTCAACTCTAGGTTGACTTTCCATATTCAAACTTCCTTCAAACATTCTATTTGCTTCATTTTCCATTCAATTCACTCCTAACTCACCCGATAGGTTCTAACACTGATATAGAAGCATAAAATATGTTAATGCAAGGTAACGGGGTGAAAATTCCCTTAACGACGGGCCAGGTCGTTACAGCAAGTCATCCCTTATGCGTTGTTGAAGCAAGCCCATTTTGTAGGGAAACTTTTGTATCTATGGTATAGTTTGCTTTCTTGAAGTCTCTTGCTCTGTCCCTTTATATTGTGGTATCATTTTTCATACTTAATTGATTTTTAAGACATTTTCACCCCATTTTCAAAACACAACTCCTTTGGGCGATTTTTCAAGAATAAGCCTTCTTCCAAATCAATTGTAAGTTAATTTTTACTCTTTCTTTCAATCATTAACATCATTTAATATGTTTTAAACTTAAAATAAAGTATTTTCATGGTTGAAATTGGGGGTTTTGGGTAGAACCTAGGTTTTTCTAAAAATTAGGGATTTGGACCTTAATTTGAAGTCCGATTTCAAAACAAATTACATATTCGAGTTCGTGGGGGAATGGGTAATCAGATTTTGGTTCGAACATTAGGTTTTGACCACGTGGGTCCGGGGCAATTTTGGAATTTTGGTAAAACTTTGAGAAATTCATTTTTATGCATTCAAATTGATTCATTTAGGGTTTATTAAAGTAATTAAGTAATTTGTGGCTAGATGCGAGCGAATTGGAGGTGGAAACGTGGGATACAGATATAGTTGAGGTTTGAGTGGAATTCAAGGCATCGAGGTAAGTGTTTGGTTTAACCCTAGCTTGAGGGAATATGAGTTGAGTCTTATTTGCTATGTGGTAATTGTCGAGTACGATATGTAGGTATGGTGACAAGTATCTACACATTGGTGTCTAGCATGACCGTGAGTCTTTAAATTGTGAATAGATTGATTTCGTTGTGTTTCTCTTGCCTTGGTGATGATTCCTATTTGTTGAGAAAGTTTGTGAAAGGAAATTGTGACCTATGAACAACGAGGAGCATTGGCTCAAGTTATATTACAATTGTGAACGTATATGAAATGGTTGAACCCTTTGGAGCATTGGCTTAAGTGATAACGTGAGATATGAAATAAAAGTGAAAGGAAGAGAAAGAGTATTTTAATTGTTCTCTTGTCAGGATATTGTTGCTCATTGATTATTTTCTCTTACCGGGACGTTGAGATTATTGATGTTGTACCCTTACGGAGATTTAGTTATTTTAATTGTGTCCCCTTGCTAGGATTTCTATTATTATATTTTTTTATTCCATTGCCCCTTGTTTGTGATTGTGTTTGGGTGAGGAAGAGTGTGAAGCACGAAGGGTGATGCCGTGAATTGTTTGTTTATTTTGAGGAAAGTCTTTAAAGCACGAAGGGTGATGCCGTGCATTGTTTGTTTATTGTGAGGAAAGTCTATAAAGCACGAATGGTGATGTCGTGCATTGTTTGATTATTATGAGGAAAGCGAGTAAAGCACGAAGGGTGATGTCATGCGGTATGATGTACTATTCTACGCCGATTCTATTGATTATATGTGAGGAAAGAGAGTAACAGCAGGAAGGGTGATGCCGTGCACATTTGATTATATTATTGCTTGGTAAGGACGAGAGTAAAAGCACGAAGGGTGATGCCATGCACTTATTCTCGTTTGTTATGATTTCTTATTGCTAACAATTCAAGTGCATTAATTGTCTTATTCTACTATTACTGTGATTTTTTATGTTGACATTTCCCTTTATTGTGTTACTTGTTATTATTGAATTATGGTATCCTTGTGCAATGTTTTACCTTGAATTTATATCATAATTGCTACATGTTTATGTGACTTAATTGCTGCTTGACATTCGACATATTAAATAAAATTTTCCTAATTGCTCCTTAAATCCCATAATTAATTGCTACTTGTCATTATTTGTTTCCCTCAGTGAATTATAATTATTGTGTACTTGTTGTCTTATGAATTCGTATTAATGTTGAGTTTATTAGAGTAAATTCCATTTGGAAGAATCGTTGATATAATAAAATGGGAGCGGGTTGTACGCTCACCATGAAATTTGATGAAATGGGAGCGGGTGGTACGCCTACCACGGAAACATTGAGCAATGGGATCGGGTTGCACGCCTGCAACAAGATGTGTGCATATAGTGAAATTTGCTTTTATTTTCCTTATCTATGTTAGAGATTATTTATTGATGTTCCTTATTATTCTCTTGAATTTCTGTATTATCTGTTATCGCTGAAGCATGTTCCCTCCCCATTTAAAATGGCTACTCTTGTTACTTTCCTGCTGTATGCTACTTGCACGATGCTTTGCCGTTCTATTGCTAAAAGCCATGCACCGCCATGCAGTCCGACCCGACCCGCGCCCAAGCCCCAAGTCCAAGTCCAAGTCTTTGATATATATATATATATATATATATATATATATATATATATATATATATATATATATATATATATATATATATATACATACATATATACATATAGATATAACTGTACAAGTTTATATGGTAGTCCTGTCTAACCTCGTCTCTACTTTACCGAGGTTAGGCTAGGCACTTACCAGCACATGGGGTCGGGTGTGCTGATACTACACTCTGTGCTCTTTTGCACAGATCCAGGTATATACAACATTGGTAGCTCGGGAGCAAGCCTTCAGTCCTCCGAGACACCGAGGTAGCCTTGCAGGCGTCCGCAGGTCTGGTGTCTCCTCTATCTTTATTTATGTTCTGTTATCTCTTGTATTCGAGACAAAAAATGATCAAACGGTTGTACGTAGTAATCTTAGTAGTCCGTGAATGTTATTACACCAGTTCTAGGTAGAGGCATATGTGGATCTTCCTTATTATCTTAGTTTATTTCGTTTAAGTCTTCCGCTTAATTATGAATTCTGTTGTTATTTAATTATTTATTTCCTGCTAATTTAATTGGTAAAAATGGATCTAAAACAAAAGTACTTATGGATTCTAAAAGTGTGGCTTGCCTTGCTTCTACGAGTAGGCGCCATCATGACCCCCGAGGGTGGAAAATCCGGGTCGTGGCACATCCATTCTAACATATTAATAATACTCCCCCTTGGATGTCCATCTAAAAGATAATGTGCCTCGTTGAAACCTTACTAGAAAAAACTAGTGGGAAAAAGCCTAGTGAAGGAAAAAGAGTATGCATATCTTGTAATACGCATTGAGTGTTGCCTCATTAAAAACCTTACTAGAAAAATCCACTTGAGACAAAACCTTGGTTAAGAGAAAAAGAGTACAGCGCATATTAGACTCCCCCTAACGATAGCTTTATTTGATATATCGGAGATGACACATTCCAATCTTATGTCTCAGCTTCTCAAATATTGATGTTGGTAATTCCTTAGTGAATAAATCTGCTAGATTTTCACTTGAGATTTGTTGAACATCTATCTCACCATTTTGTTGAAGATCATGTGTGAAAAAAACGTTTGGTAAAATGTACTTTGTTCTGTCTCTTTTGATATATCCTCCTTTAAGTTGAGCTATGCAAGCAATACTGTCTTCATATAATATCGTTGGAATATTCATTTTTAAAGAAAGACCACACTATTGTTGAATATGTTGAGTATTGATCTCAACCATACACATTCTCGACTAGCTTCATGAATAGCTATTATCTCTGCATGATAGGAAGATGTAGCAGCTAAAGTCTGTTTTATTGAACACCATAAAATAGTTGTACCCCTACAAGTAAATAGGTAGCCTATTTGAAATCGGGCTTTATGTGGGTCAGACAAATAACATGCATCTGCATAACCAATTATCATTAAATTAAATTCATAAGAATAAAATAATCCCATATCAATAGTCCCTCAGAGGTATCTAAAAATATTCTTAACACCATTCCGGCGTCTTGTTGTTGGAAAGGAACTAATCTTGCTAATAAACTTACTGCAAAAGTTATATCTGGTCGAGTATTATTTGCAAGATACATTAGTGTCCCAATTGCACTAAGATATGGAGTTTCTTCACAAAGAAGCTCTCCACCATTTTCATGAGGTCGGAATAGATCTTTATTTATATCAAGTGATCTCACAACCATCGGGGTACTCAATGGATGTGCTTTATCCATATAAAAACGATTTAGGATCTATTCGGTTAAGTTGATTGATGGAAAAAAATTTCATCTTTCGTATGCTCAATTTGTAGACCAAGACAAAATTTTGTCTTTCCAAGATCTTTCATTTTAAACTCTTACTTCAAACAGTTCTACTGCTTTTGGAAGTTCCCCAGTAGTTCCAATGATATTTAGATCATCAACATACACAATGATTATAACAAATTCCGATTCAGGCCTTCTTATAAATACACATGGATAAATTGGATCGTTCTTATACCCTTCTTTCAGCAAATACTCACTCAGGCGATTATACCATATTCACCTTGATTGTTTTAATCCGTATAAGAATTTTTGAAGCATTATTGAACAAGTTTCCCAAAATTTTTTAATTAGTTTCAAGAATTTTAAGCCTTCGGAGATTTTTATATAAGTTTCGTTATCTAATGTGCCATACAAATAGGTTGTGACAACATCCGTTAGATGCATATCAAGTTTTTCATGGACTGTTTATAAGATACCTGAAAGTGATTGCATTCACCACAGGAGAATATGTCTCCATATAATCAACACTAGGTCTTTGCAAAAATCCTTGTTCCACAAGTCGTGGTTTATATCTAACGACTTCATTTTTACCATTTTGTTTTCGCACAAAAACTCATTTGTATCCCACTGGATTTATTCCTTCAGGTGTTCAGACTATACATCTGGTTACTTTACGTTTTTCAAGTGATGCTAATTCTTCCTGGATAGCATCTTTCCATTTTGGTCAATCATTTCTCTGTCTACATTCATCGACAAATCTTGGTTCAAGATCATCATCTTGTTGCATTATTTCAACAGCAACAATATAATCAGAAATGTTGTTGACAATAATATTATTTTGATTCCACCTTTTTTGCCATAGAGACATAACTTATTGAGATCTCTTCATTATTATAATTTTTAGGTACCCGGACCTCCTCTGAGGTCTTATCATTTATTATGTCACAAGGCTCTTTTTTAGAAATTGCCTCTATATTATAATCTCCTAGATCATTTGCTTATTTTCGTTTTCGAGGATTTTTATCTTTGAAACCAATTGGTCTACCATGTTTCAAGCGTGTCTCAAACTCATTTGTATTTATAGAATGTCCAACCGGGACATCAATCCGAATAGGAGCACTAGCAGCTGGAATATATGATTTAGTCACCCTTGGTAGGTTAGTGAATGCATCTAGCACTTGATTTGCAAATAAATTATCTTTTGAACCTCATGTTCACATTGCTTTGTTCGAGGATCTAAATGAGATAGTGATAATGCATTCCAATCTATCTCTTTTTGTAATTGCTTCTTTCCTCCCCCTAATATTGGGTATACTGATTCATCAAAATGGCAATCAACAAATCTTATCGTAAATAAATCTCCAGTCATAGGTTCCAAATATTTTATAATATGAGGAGATTTATACCCAAAATATATCCCCAATCTTCTTTGGGGTCTCATCTTTGTACGTTGTGGTTGAGTAATTAGAACATATATTGCACATTCAAATATTCTAAGATGGAAAATATTTGGCTCCTGACCAAAAGCCAATTATATTGGGAAGACTTTGTGATAACGTGTAGGTCTAATCCGCATAAGAGCTGTTGCAAGCAAAATAGAATGGCCCCATGCTGAAATGAGAAGTTTTATTCTCATATGCATTGGTTTAGCAATTAATTGGAGGCGTTTGATCAATGATTCTGTTAGACCATTTTGAGAAACTGGATGCTCAATTGTTATCCCAGTTGATGTGCAATAATCGCTAAAGGCCTGAGACATAAATTCACCGGTATTATCAAGATGAAGTTTCTTAATTGCATAATATGGAAACTGTGCTCTTAATCTTATTAATTGAGTTAGTAACCTCGCAAATTCCAAATTACGTGTTGATAATAAGAACACATGACCATCTTGTAGATGCATCTATCAAAATTATATAATATCTGAATGGTCCACATGTAGGGCGTATGGGCCCACATATATCACCTTGTATACGTTTCAAAAATGATGGAGATTGAACTCCAACTTTAATTACTGATGGTCTAATAATCAGTTTTCCTTGAGAACATGCAACACAAGATAATTCTTTAGTTTGAAGAATCTTCTAGTTCTTCAGTGAATGACCATGTGAATTCTCAATTATTTTGCGCATCATATTATAACCAGGATGGCCCAACTGGTCATGCCAAATAATAAAATCATTAGTAAACTTCTTATTTACTATGGCATGTAATTCAACTATACTAATATTCGTGTAGTATAATCCAAAGGAAAAAGCAGGAAGCTTTTCAAGCACATACTTTTTTCGCTTTTATTGTAGTACTATAAAGGTATTCGACCTTCCGTTCATTGGTAGTCTCAATATGATAGCCATTTTGGCGAATATCTTTGAAACTCAACAAATTTCTTTGAGACCTACTACAGTATAATGCATTACTAACAACCAATATAGTTCCTTCTGATAGTAATACAGTAGCTCTTCCATAGCTTTCAATTAATTTTGTACTATAAGATATTGTAATTATATTGGCTTCTTTATTATTAAATAAGAGAAATATCTCTTATCTTTTAATATAGTGTGCATCGTAGCACTATCCAAAAGATATATTTCTTCTTTAATCTGCGTCTTATTCTTCAAGAAGAAAAAAAATACATCATAAGTTATATTAAAAATTTTAAGAACAAAAGAAGCCACATTTTGGAAATTAAATACTAACAACATAAAAAAATTTATTCAAAATTTGAGCTTCATAGAAAGAAATACATTTATTCTTATAATTTTTTCCAATAATAAGTCTTCAGTTATGATGCTCAAAGAAGTCTCCAACTTCTAAATGAGTAATATCTGCAAGGCCTTCAAAATATCATCTTTATAGGCAAGATTTGCATCAACTTTATCATGATTATTCATAGGGGCGCCTCAACATCATTTTGAAAGGTCAAGTGAGTCTTAACTTTATTTTTGTTTCCATTTTATAGAGGCTTGATAAAGTTTGACAAAATATTCCGGCGTACGTCAAATTCATGCCTATTGATTTTTCAAACCATATCGGTGGACATTATTACCTTTGTCTTTTGAAGGATTATTCTAAAAACCCTTATTGTTCTCTTGTTTATAATAACACCAGCATGGTGATTATCATTTTGTTTCTTTCCATGCCCACATATATTATACGACAATGATTATTATTTTGTCTTCTTTCAAACTTTTTATTTATCGCTATCACAATTGCTTCTGGGAATGGAGTTGATCCGATACTGGGACGGACGTCATGATTTTTCATTAAAAATTACTTTCACATTGCTATTATTATATCATCAATATGGGCCAATAAGACCTGAACCCAATGTAAATACACATATGAGATGTGTTAGGTCATAATATGACGGGACTTTAACCTAATATCTTATCATCATGGTGCACCAAGACTTGAACATGTTGTCTTATCCTCATAGTGCAGTGGGACTTGAAGCCACTGTCTTATGCTCATCTAATATTTATCACAAATTATCTCATTCTCTTTAGAGAATGGAAAGAGAATGGAACATAATTTTAGATCACCACAAATTCGATTATTGATAAATTTAATATAGTAAAAAAAATACTCCAAATTAATTTATATTATAAAGACTTACTTTTTTTTAATTATAAAAGTAGCATGCCTTAAATATGTCGGATATAAATTTACACATGTCATGAAGGCATGTAAGCAATCAAAATAATTTTTACATATTCTAGTTAAACTCACCTTTTAGTATTGCCAAATATTAAAGCTATTGTTTAAAGGATTTCATATTCTTAATCTGAAGAGAAAAATATTAACTATATTACTAGGATATGAATAGTTAGCAATAGAACTACTAGAATAGATTAAATCAAGATGACATCATCGTTACCCTTTTAGAATATGTAAGCATACATATCTGAGTTCTTTAAACCAAATGTTACTTCTAATATATATAAACAAGAAGCATCGAATAAATATTAAGCCTACATATTCTATGTGATTATTTATCATATTTATATGGCACTTGTATTAAGATATTATATCACGAGATTCTATCAGTTTCATGCAAGGCAAGCATTGTAATGATATCTAAAGCTAAGTCATGCATATTCTGACATGTTATAAAATTTAAATTATAGCCCAAAAATTTAAGAAGATGATACCGATTGAAGATAATCCAGTTGGTTGAGACTCGTGCTAATAACGTATTAAGAAATGAAAGCAAAATAAAACAATATAGTAATAGAGACAAGATATATAGGAGGAAAATGTAGAAGTTCTTATTCAAGTGTGTTTCTTGTGTCTTCTTCATAGGATAAAGAGTACTTGTTTATAGGATATAAGATAGAAAAAATTATAAGAAAATACACTTGACATCACACCATAACAAAAAATAGCCCATATTTTTAAGATTTACCCTACCTAGCCCATATTGTACATATTTTGAAAGCACTAGCAAATAGAGTTAAATTTGTATTCTCACAAACATTGTATTCACTCTCGTTTCTTCTCACACCTTCTACATATGCTTCAAAGGGCCATCTGCTATTACTGTTTCTCCCATGTATCATCTGGTTGCAATGTAAGAAAATTGAAGAGTAGAATTTCAATCATTGAAGGCTATTCAAAACTTTGCTTTTGAAAATTGAATTTTTTGAGTTTGTTAGTTGCTTGAATTGTGTGTTGTTCTAATTGATTGAAAATATCGGAAGGAGTCCAAACTTTCAATTTGAAGTTGTCACGACCCGGATTTCCCACCATCGGGAGTCATGATGGCGCATACTAGTGGAAGCTAGGCAAGCCAATGCTTACTTATATTTTTATTAATTACAACTCTCTTCTTAAGACTTTAAATAAAATCATGTAATTACACCGGAATAATTCAACTTAGCGGAAGACTAAGTAAATTTTACTAAATACGATACAGAAAATCCAAACATGATACACTACCCAAGACTGGTATCACAATACTCACAAACTTCTAAGAATAACACACATAATTGTCTGAAAGAAATATAAGCTTCTTTATCTCGAATACATGAGATAACAGAATGAAATACATAGATAGAGGAGACAACGGGTCCTGCGGACGCATGCAAGGCTACCTCGAAGTCTCAGTAGTCGGAATATCCACAATTGTGCTACTGCCGCTGCTGCTGCCCGTAACATGTATCTGCGCAAAAAAAGCGCAGAGTGTAGTATCAGCACAACCGACCCCATGTGCTGGTAAGCGCCTGGTCTATCTCGGTGAAGTAGTGACGAGGCTAGGACCAGACACCCACATAAACCTATACAGTTGGGATATATAAATATACAACAACAGAAAAACATTATCGAACATTTATAAGAAAAGAATCTGCTCTGAATTAACAATCAATAATTCATAATATCCGAAGTAATCTGAACAATGGAACAAAACTTAATTTCATGTCCCAATTCATTTTCATTGCATATCTTGTGGTAGGCATACCACTCGCTCCCAAATTTAACACTAGGCTACTAGCAACTATGGCCAATGCCAAGATTCAAATAACTTTGTGGTCGGCATGCCACACGATCCGATTTCTTATTATATAAGTGGTCCGTGTGCCACACGATCCAAATTCTTTAATATGTAGGTGGTCGGCATGTCATACGATCCCAATTCTTTAATAATGTATATTACCGGCATTAAACCAATTATCTCTGACCAACAGTAAGTATATAAAAGTATTACGGGTATTAAATCAATAATCTTCACTTTCAACAATATTTATATTACCGTTGTAAAACCAATAAATGATAATAAATCAACAATATATCTCTTTTACCGGTGTGACACCAATAACTCTTAATCAATAATTTATATATATTACCGGTATAAAACCAATAATAATTTCCTTTCAAATAATCACATAGGATTAATAAGAATTTAATCCATTTGAGACCCACGGTCATGCTCGACCCCCTACGTATAGATACTCGTCACCATGCCTATACGTCGGACTCCACATATAATAATTTACACATAACACAATTCATATTCCCTCAAGCTAGGATAGAACAAACACTTACCACGAAAGTTTACGAACAATTCAATCCGTAGCAATGCCTTTTCCTTTCGAATTTGGCTCCAATCCAATCATATCTATACACAATTGATTTAAAATCATCAATACTACTCAACAAACTAGTTCATATGGTCAAATATAATTTTTACAACATTCTGCCTGGAATAGTGAAAATCAACCCCGGGCCCACATGATCGAAACTCGAGTTTCGAACCAATATAAATTCGCCCAATCATCCACAAGTTCAAATATACAATTTGTTCTTAAGTACGACCCAAAACGAGGTCTAGATCGCAAATTCTTTGAAAACCCTAACTATACTCATTTCTCTAATTTTTCTACCCATTTACATATATTTAGGCCTAGGAATTCAAATAATATTGATGGAAAACTAAGAAAACGAGTCAAGAATCACTTACCCAAGAAGTTTGATGAAGAATTGCTCAAAAATCGCCCAAGAAGCTGTGGAAAAGAGAGAGTTTGAGAAATGGGATGAAATTCTCATTTCTGTTCTGTTTTTGGGAATTTAATTCACTGGGTAGGAATTTATTCATCGCGTTCGCGATGAAGAAAATATGGTATGCATCGCGTTCGTGTAGGGCGAGTTGCGAACGCGAAGAAAAGATTCCCGGGGCTTCAATTTTGGCCTACGCGAAAGTGAGCTCAGCCACGCGAACGCGTAAAGAAAAGGCTGGCTTCAATTTTTTTATGCTACGTGAATGCGAGAAGGCGTTCGTGTTCGCGTTGAAGGGACAAACTGGGCATCGCGAATGCGACCAATAGGACGCGAACGCGATGAAGAAATGTCTGCTGCAGATTTTCTGCAATTTTTCTAAGTTCAAAATCATCCCGATACCTATCCGAAACTCACCCGAACCCTCGGGGATTCAAACCAAATATGTACACTGACTCAAAAATATCATACAAACTTGCTCGGGCGATCAAATCGCCAAAATAACATCAAAATCAATGAATTGAGCCTTAAAACTCAAGAATTCTTTCAAAATTTCATAACTTCCAAAATTTCCAATTTAAGCCCAAACATGTCAAACAACGTCCGTTTTCAACCAAACTTTACAGGAAGCGCTTAACCAACATATATGACCTGTACCGGGCATCGGAACCAAAATATGAGCCCGATACCATTACGTTTTAATCAAATTTCAGTTTTATTTTCGTTAAACATTTTCAGAAAACAATTTAACAGAAAAATTCTTTTACCGGGGTTCTAGACCTCGGATTTCGATTTCGGGCATACGCCCGAGTTCCATATTTTCTTACGGATTTTCTGAGACCGTCAAATCACGGGTCCAGGTCTGTTTACCAAAAATATTGACCAAAGTCAACCATATCAATATTAATATCAAAATTCTTCAAATTTTTCACATATTTCATATATTTCAACATAAAAATTTTCCAGCTTCGCGCCCGAACTGCACACGCAAATCGAGGCAACTATAAATAAGATTTTCAAGGCCTCAGAAGCTCGAAATGATTAAGAAAATAAGTGATGATCCTTTGGGTCATCACAAAAGTGATTTTGAGTAGATTTGAACAAGATTTGAGTTAAATTTTAGAAAAAACGCAAGGAAGAAAACGTATTCAGTTTTTTGTATAATTATGTATAATCTTGTATAATATTGTATATGGGTTTATAAACACATCTTATACACTATTATACCTTTTATACACCTTTATACAAGTGTCTGTAGACGAATTTCTTCTATGATTTTCAGTTATAATTCTTGTTCAAAACAGTTCAAATCTCCATTAAATGACTTCAAATTTTATATACAACCTCCTCATATCATTTATAATAATTCTAAATAACCCCCACTCTAAATTTCTCACAAAATCAAGTTCAGAATCTAAACTCACCTATTTAAGCTTGTTAAAATCTAATTTTTACCATTTAAATGGATTTTGTTTGTTGAACTAATATTTGAGTTATAATTGCTGATTCGAAAATTAGCTTAAAAGCTTGAGTAATCTTTTTTAAAAATTAAATAATAATTTTGAGAATTTATTGTAGTTGGATGTAGAATCTTAGCCTATTATTTTTGGGTTAGTTAGTTGTAAACTGAAATATGGGCTCTAAAACTGAAAAGTAGGGATCCCAGTTATTGATATGTGAAATTTTCCCTATAAGATACATGAAAGGTTACAAGAATACACCTAAATATTACAAATATTAAGTGATGAATGAACTACTCTAGTAGTGTTCAATGGACATAGGGACATCCCGACTAATTTTGTGGCCTAAATCCAAACTTTATGAGGGGCCTTTACTTTTTAAATTATTTATTTGATGTCTTTTTTTAAACTTTTCTTAGATACAAAGTTATCAATATTTTTTTTTATAAGAATAACCCCTAATAAGTATTTCTTAATTAACAATATAGCTAATCAATTTAACCTTTTTATGACATTGTTGTGCTTAGGCAAGATTTTATTAATTTTTATTTTGAAAACTTGTTTCTGCTGAATCAACAGTAACATGAGTTATACACGTTATTCCATAAGCAATTTAGGTATTTAGAAAAGAATTAGATTTTTCAACTGATTAAGTGTCACGACCCGGATTTTCCCCCAACATCGGGATCGTGATGGCGCCTACTCGTGGTAGCTAGGCAAGCCACCGTATTCATACTATCCTGTTTTTAACACAATTTTAATTAAATAAATGCGGAATACTTTATCGAAATGGAAATAACAAAACACAAGGTGAAAATCATACTGAAATCCTCTACCCAAGACGTAGAGTCACCAACTCACAAACTACTATAGAATACTACACATAAAAGTCTGAAAGAAATATAACACAATTCTGTTTGTCTCGGAACAAAGAGACTCCAGCTAATAACATAAATAAAGAGAGAGACGCCGGGCTTGCGGACGCCTGCAAGCTACCTCGGTCTCAAATATGATCAACTCCCACGCAATCTACTTACTGCTGCTGCTGCTCCTGATCGTAACCTGGACCTGTGCAAAAATGCACAGAAGTGTAGCATCAGCACAACCGACCCCATGTGCGTGCTGGTAAGTGCCTGGCCTATCCCGGCGAAGTAGTGACAAGCCTAGGACCAGACACCCACATAAACCTGTGCAATTCAATATATATATGTATACCACAGAATAATAAGAAATAACCAAGTATTAACACAATAAGGAATATCTCAAAGAATTCAACAATTAACCACGGTTAATAAATTCACAAGGAAGAACAAAGTATAATGTAAACACAAGTAATATCAATTCAAGAAATAGCAAGCAGTTGCACGGCATCACCCTTCGTGCTTTTACTCTCATCCTCACCAAATAAGCAAATAAAGTACACGGCATCACCCTTCGTGCTTTTACTCTCATCCTCACATCCATAGTACGGCATGATCCTTCGTACATGGTTCAATAACGAGGCACGGCATGATCCTTCGTGCATAATCAATAAATAAGCATGGCACGGCATTAACCTTCGTGCATAAATAAATAAACATGGCACGGCATCACCCTTCGTGCATTATCACTCTTCCTCACCCAAATAACAATCACAGTTAAGGGCAAAGAAAGAAACAATAATTCATAAACCGTCCCATCAAGGGCAATCAATAATTATCTTCACAACAAGTCCCAACAAGGGAGAACAATAACAATTCATCTGTAATATATCTCAAAATAATCATTTTTCAACGACTCACGGTCATACTAGACGCCAGTGTATGGATGCTCGTCACCACAACCCATACACCGCACTCAATCACATAACACATAGCACATAATCCTATTCCCTCAAGCTAGGATAGAACAAACACTTACCTCGAATGCTTATGAACAATTCACTCCGTGGAAATGTCTTTTCTTTCAATTTGGCTCCAATCCAACCGTATCTATACACAATTGATTTAATATCATCAATTCTACTCAACAAACTAATTCTTAAGACCAAATACAACTTTTACAACATTCTGCCCGGAATAGTGAATTTCAACCTCGGGCCCACATGGTCGGAATTCGGGGTTAGGACCAAAATCCGGTTACCCATCCCCCCACGAGTTCATGTATATAATTTGTTTCAAAATCGGACCTCAATTCGAGGTCCAATTCCCCAATTTATGAAAAACCCTATTTTCTAATAAAAACAAGAATTCTACCATGAAAATCATTGATTTTTAATGAAAAACATGTTTAATGATGCTAGGAATTGAAAGAATTAAGTAAAAAGTGACTTACAATCGTTTTGATGAAGAAGAATTCCTTGAAGAATCGCAAATGGGTGTTTTGGTTTTGTAAAAAGTGAAGAAATGACTGAAATTCGTGTTTTTCAGGTCTCTGTGTTCGCATTTGCGAACATGGGTTCGCAATTGCGAACCCCGACCAATTTCCGGAGTTTGAAAAATAAGCTAAGGCTGGGAAGTTCGCATTTGCGAACATTTGTTCGCATTTGCGAACACTGGCAGACAAAGGGATGTTCGCATTTGCGAACTAATGTTCGCATTTGCGAACACATGCTGTATAAGGCAGTGTTCGCATTTGCGAACAATGGTTCGCATTTGCGAACCAAGGAAGTATGGGGAATGTTCGCATTTGCGAACTTTTGTTCGCATTTGCGAACATAGGCTGGCACTGGGGACCTTCGCAAATGCGAACAATTGTTCGCATTTGTGAACAAGGCTGGGCCAAAGGGGGCTTCGCATTTGCGATAAAGGTTCGCATTTGCGAGCCTGTCCCCTTCGCAATTGCGAGAAATACTTCGCAATTGCGAAGCCAACAGCTGGGTGAAAAACCAGCAGTTCAAAAATTCAGAATTTCATCCAACGGCCTATCAAATCTTTACCCGAGCCTCCCGGGCCCCAAACCAAACATGTACATAACCTCAAAAACACATTATGGACTTGTTCGTGCGATCACATCGCCAATATCACTTCGTTTTAATCAAATCAAGCCTCAAACTCATGATTTTCATACTTTTGATTTTCAAAACTTCTTAACTTGGAACTCAAGGTCCAAAACATCTCAAACGACATCCAAATGTCACCAAACTTTACAGAAATCACATATATAATATTTAAGACTTGTACCGGGCGTCGGAACCAAAATACGAGCCCGATACCGAGGTCAATTAATTTATTTCCTTTAATAATTACATCAAAAATAATTTCACATAAAAATTCATAACTTGGGCTCTAGGCCTCAGAATTCGACTCCGGACGCATGTCCAAGTCCCATATTTTTCTACGGACCTCTCGGGACCATCCAATCTCGAGTCCGGATCCGTTTACCAAAAATGTTGACCGAAGTCAACCATATCAATATTAATATCATTTTTATCCAAATTTCTCATAAAATTCATATTTTCTATCACAAAATCTTTCCGGTTACATGCTCGGATCGTGCACGTAAATCGAGGCAACATAGAATGAGGTTTTCAAGGCCTCAGAAGCTCGAAATGATTAATTAAATAAGTGATGACCCTTTGGGTCGTCACAATCTCCACTTCTAAAACAACCATTCGTCCTCGAACGGACAAAAGAAAGAAGTACCTGAGTCAGGAAATAAGTGTGGGTAGCGGCTCCGCATATCAGACTCGGACTCCCAGGTCGATGCCTCAGGAGGCTGACCTCTCCACTGAACACGTACAGAAGGATAACTCTTCGACCTCAACCGTCGAACCTGCCGGTCTAGAATAGCCACCGGCTCCTCCTCGTAAGATAGATCATTGTCCAATTGGGACAGTACTGAAGTCTAACACATGTGTGGGATCGCCGTGGTATCTCCGAAGCATAGATACGTGAAAAGCTGGATGCACGGCTGATAAGCTAGGCGGCAAAGCTAATCTGTAAGCCACCCCTCCCACTCTGTCTAGAATCTCAAATGGACCAATATACCTAGGGCCGAGCTTGCCCTTCTTTCCAAACCTCATCACGCCCTTCATAGGCGACACCCGGAGCAATACTCGTTCACCAACCATGAAATCTACATCTCGAACCTTACGATCCGCATAAGTCTTCTGCCTGGACTGAGCTGAACGCAATCTCTCCTGAATAGTCTTGACCTTATCCAAGGCCTCCCGAACTAAGTCTGTACCCAACAACCGAGCCTCTCCCGGTTCAAACCATCCAACTGGTGATCGACATCGCCTACCATACAACGCCTCATACGGAGCCATCCGGATGCTAGATTGGTAACTGTTATTGTAGGCGAACTCTGCTAATGGTAGAAACTGGTCCCACGAGCCTCCGAAATCAATAACACAGGCTCGAATCATGTCCTCAAGAATCTGAATAGTTCTCTCGGACTGGCCATCCGTCTGAGGATGAAATGTTGTACTCAACTGAACCTGAGTGCCTAACTCCTGCTGAACCGATCTCCAGAACCGCGAGGTAAACTGCGTACCCCGATCAGAGATAATAGATACTGGCACCCCATGGAGACGAACAATCTCCCTAATGTAAACCTCCGCTAACCTCTCCGACGAGTAGGAGACGGACACTGGAATAAAGTGTGCTGATTTGGTCAGTCTATCAACAATGACCCAAATAGCATCAAATTTCCTCCGAGTCAAAGGAAGTCCAATAACGAAGTCCATAGTGATCCGCTCCCATTTCCACTCGGGAATTTCAATCTTCTGGAATACACCACCAGGTCTCTGGTGCTCATATTTCACCTGCTGACAATTTAGACACCGAGCGACATACGCAACGATATCTTTCTTCATTCTGCGCCACCAATAGTGTTGCCGTAAGTCCTGGTACATCTTCGCGGCGCCCGGGTGAATAGAATACCGCGAACTGTGGGCCTCTGCTAAGATCAACTCTCGAATTCCTTCGACATTGGGCACACAAACTCGACCCTGCAATTTCAAAACCCCATCATCATCTAGATTTACCTGTGTGGCACCTCCCCGCTATACTGCATCTCTCAACTCACGCAAATGAGGATCATCAAATTGCCTCTCACGGATACGCTCTAATAAAGACGAACGAGCGACCGTGCAGGCTAACACTCTGCTAGGCTCGGAAATGTCTAATCTCACGAACCGGTTGGCTAAGGCCTGGACATCTAGAGCTAATGGTCTCTGATTGACCGGAATATATGCAAGACTACCCATGCTGGCATACTTTCTACTCAATGCATCGGCCACCACATTGGCCTTACCTGGGTGATATAATATAGTAACATCATAGTCTTTTAGCAACTCTAACCATCTCCGCTGTCGTAGATTCAACTCCTTCGTTTTGAACAAATACTGTAAGCTTTTGTGATCAGTGTACACCTCACATGTCACACCATATAGATAATGCCTCCAGATCTTTAAGGCATGAACCACTGCTGCTAACTCAAGATCATGAACTGGATAATTCTTCTCATGTATCTTTAACTGCCTCGAAGCATAAGCGATAACCTTACCATCCCGCATCAATACCGCTCCAAGCCCTGTACGAGATGCGTCACAATAAACTGTATAAGGCCCTGTACCTGTAGGTAGTATCAACACTGGCGCGGTGGTCAAGGCTGTCTTGAGCTTCTGAAAGCTCGCCTCACACTCCTCTGACCACTGGAACTGGACACCCTTCTGGGTCAACCCGGTCATCGGGGCTGCAATAGAAGAAAACCCCTCTACAAATCGACGGTAGTAACCTGCTAATCCCAAGAAACTCCGGATCTCGGTCACTGAAGCTGGTCGAGGCCAATTCTGGACTGCCTCAATCTTCTTTGGGTCTACCCGAATACCTTCCACTGATACAATGTGACCCAGAAATGCTACCGAACTCAGCCAGAACTCACATTTAGAAAATTTGGCATATAGCTGGTTATCTTTCAGAGTCTGAAGAACCACTCTGAGGTGCTGCTCGTGCTCTTCCTGGCTGCGGGAGTACACCGGGATGTCATCTATGAAGACTATCACGAACAGATCTAAGTAAGGCCTGAATACCCGATTCATCAACTCCATGAATGCTGCTGGGGCATTGGTCAACCCGAAGGACATGACCAAGAACTCATAATGCCCATATCTAGAGCGAAAGGCTGTCTTAGGAATGTCAGCCGCCCTGATCTTCAGCTGATGGTAGCCTGACCTCAAGTCTATCTTAGAAAATACCCTCGCTCCCTGGAGTTGGTCAAACAAATCATCAATCCTCGGCAGTGGATATTTATTTTTGATAGTCACCTTGTTTAACTGCCGGTAATCAATACACATCCGCATCGAGCCATCCTTCTTCTTTACAAATAATACAGGTGCTCCCCAGGGGGAAACACTGGGCCTGATAAAGCCTTTCTCAAGAAAGTCTTGCAACCGATCTTTCAACTCTTTTAATTCCGGCGGGGCCATACGATAGGGTGGAATAGAGATAGGCTGAGTGCCCGGTGCCAGATCAATACAGAAATCAATATCCCTGTCGGGTGGCATGCCCGGCAGGTCTGAAGGAAAAACCTCCGGAAACTCCGGTGCAATAGGGACCGACTCAATGGAAGGAACTTCTATGCTGGAATCACGAACATAAGCCAAATAAGCTAGACACCCCTTCTCGACCATACGTCGAGCCTTAACATAGGAAATAACAGTGCGAACGGAGTGGCTTGAGGTACCTTTCCACTCTAGTCGGGGTGATTCTGGCAAGGCTAAGGTGACAGTCTTAGCATGACAATCAAGAATAGCATGGTATGGGGACAACCAGTCCATCCCCAATATGACATCAAAATCTACCATATCCAAGAGCAACGGATCAACACGGGTCTCAAGACCCCCAAATATAACTACGCACGAACGATGCACCCGATCGACTACAATGGCGTCGCCCACTGGTGTAGCCACATAAACTGGAATATCCAGAGCATAGCTGGGCACGGCCAAATACGGTGCGAAGTAGGAAGACACATAGGAATATGTAGATCCAGGGTCAAATAATACTGAAGCACCTCTGCCACACACAAGAATAGTACCTGTAATCACGGCATCTGATGCCTCTGCCTCTGGCCTGGCCGGTAAAGCATAGAATCGGGGATCTGCACCTCCCCTCTGAGCTGCGTCTCTAGGACGACCATCAACTGGCTGACCTCTACCTCTGGCTGGACGGTCTCCACCTCTACGGTCTCGACCTCCACCTCTATAATCTCTACCCCCGCCTCTGGCTGGCTGGGTAGGCCGAGGGTCAGCTGGGGCCCGAATCATAGGACGAGGACCTCGCTGCTGAGAGTTGCCCGCTGCTAAAGGGCAATACCTAATAAAATGACCTGGGTCACCATAACCGTAGCAACTCTTAGACTGATAGGGCTGCTGGCCCTGACGACCTGAATGGCCTCCACGAACACTCTGAAGAGGCCGAGCATTAATAGGAGACTGGTCTGAATAATGCCCCCGAGAACCACGATCACCTGATCCACCCTGTGAAGCCTGAAGGGCGGAATGAAAAGGCCTGGAGGATTGGCCTCTATCAAAGGATTCTCTGCTACCAGAGGAAGAACCACCAAATCTACCCGAATGACGAGGCCTCTTATCTGAAGAATAACCGCCTCCCCTAGCAAGAGCCATCTCAACTCCGCGTGCTGCATTGGCTGCCTCCTGAAATGATATGTCACTCCCCACGCCCATAGCCATCCGGAGTCTAATCGGCTGATTAAGCCCATCTATAAATCCGCGGACCCTCTCCCGCTCGGTGGGAAGTATCACCACCGCACGACGAGCCAAGTCGATAAATCTCGTCTCATACCGTGTAACTCGTCATAGTGCCTCGATGGAGGCGCTCAAGCCGCCTCCGAAGTACATCCCTCCGAGTAGCGAGGGAGAAACTTCTCCATAAATAGTTCCGCGAACCGATCCCATGATAAAGCCGGGGACCCCGCCGGTCGAGTCAAGCAATAATCTCTCCACCAAGTCTTGGCGGATCCTGCAAGTCCGAAGGTACGAAGTCAACTCCGTTTGTCTCCACGATCCCCATAGTCTTGAGAATCTCATGGCAACTAAATAAGAAGTCCCGAGGATCCTCTGATGCGGCTCCACCGAATGTAGTGGTAAATAACTTGGAGAACCGATCAAGTCTCCATAACGAATCGGAAGTCATGGCCAGCTCCATCAACGGCATGAGCCGTGGTACTCGACCGAGTGGCCGCGGCTAGCTGGATTACCGGTGCTCGAGGTCGAGGAGCTACCGGCTCGGAGTACGAGCAATAGGAGTCCGGGCCCCTCCTCCGGCCTGAGAATGGCCGGGGCAACCGATAATAAACCCGCTCCGGCAATGTCGTCCATAAATCCCGCTATTCCGACCAAAGCATCCCGGAGATCCGGGGTAAATAAAGCCTCTCCTGGGACCTGAGCTGGGCCCACCGGAGCTGCTGGAACCGGAACCTCCTCGTCAATCTCAATATGAGGCTCCACCTCCGGAGTAGCTGCCTGGGGCTGAGCTCTACCCCTACCACGGCCTCTGATACGGCCTTGGCCCCTGCCCCTCACGGGAGCTGCCTGGGGCTCGGGCTGTTGGTCAGCGGACGAAGAAGCGCGTGTCCTTACCATTTGCGAAAGGACAGAATAGAAATTCAATCAGTAATTGAGGAACAAGTCGCACGACAAGAAAGAACAAATGAGAGACTCTTTCCTAACTCAATAGACTCTGGAGGACAAGTACGGACGTCTCCGTACCTACCTCTCAAACTCTACTAAGCTTGTTCGTGAGTGGTGAGACCTATGTAACCTAGAGCTCTGATACCAACTTGTCACGACCCGGATTTTCCCCCAACATCGGGATCGTGATGGCGCCTACTCGTGGTAGCTAGGCAAGCCACCGTATTCATACTATCCTGTTTTTAACACAATTTTAATTAAATAAATGCGGAATACTTTATCGAAACGGAAATAACAAAACACAAGGTGAAAATCATACTGAAATCCTCTACCCAAGACGTGGAGTCACCAACTCACAAACTACTATGGAATACTACACATAAAAGTCCGAAAGAAATATAACACAATTCTGTTTGTCTCGGAACAAAGAGACTCCAGCTAATAACATAAATAAAGAGAGAGACGCCGGGCCTGCGGACGTCTGCAAGCTACCTCGGTCTCAAATATGATCAACTCCCACGCAATCTATTTACTGCTGCTGCTGCTCCTGATCGTAACCCGGACCTGTGCAAAAACGCACAGAAGTGTAGCATCAGCACAACCGACCCCATGTGCTGGTAAGTGCCTGGCCTATCCCGGCGAAGTAGTGACAAGCCTAGGACCATACACCCACATAAACCTGTGCAATTCAATATATATATGTATACCACAGAATAATAAGAAATAACCAAGTATTAACACAATAAGGAATATCTCAAAGAATTCAACAATTAACCACGGTTAATAAATTCACAAGGAAGAACAAAGTATAATGTAAACACAAGTAATATCAATTCAAGAAATAGCAAGCAGTTGCACGGCATCACCCTTCGTGCTTTTACTCTCATCCTCACAAAATAAGCAAATAAAGTACACGGCATCACCCTTCGTGCTTTTACTCTCATCCTCACATCCATAGTACGGCATGATCCTTCGTACATGGTTCAATAACAGGGCACGGCATGATCCTTCGTGCATAATCAATAAATAAACATGGCACGGCATTAACCTTCGTGCATAAATAAATAAACATGGCACGGCATCACCCTTCGTGCATTATCACTCTTCCTCACCCAAATAACAATCACGGTTAAGGGCAAAGAAAGAAACAGTAATTCATAAACCGTCCCATCAAGGGCAATCAATAATTATCTTCACAACAAGTCCCAACAAGGGAGAACAATAACAATTCATCCGTAATATATCTCAAAATAATCATTTTTCAACGACTCACGGTCATACTAGACGCCAGTGTATGGATGCTCGTCACCACAGCCCATACACCGCACTCAATCACATAACACATAGCACATAATCCTATTCCCTCAAGCTAGGATAGAACAAACACTTACCTCGAATGCTTATGAATAATTCACTCCGTGGAAATGTCTTTTCTTTCAATTTGGCTCCAATCCAACCGTATCTATACACAATTGATTTAATATCATCAATTCTACTCAACAAAGTAATTCTTAAGACCAAATACAACTTTTACAACATTCGGCCGGAATAGTGAATTTCAACCCCGGGCCCACATGGTCGGAATTCGGGGTTAGGACCAAAATCCGGTTACCCATCCCCCCACGAGTTCATGTATATAATTTGTTTCAAAATCGGACCTCAATTCGAGGTCCAATTCCCCAATTTATGAAAAACCCTATTTTCTAATAAAAACACGAATTCTACCATGAAAATCATTGATTTTTAATGAAAAACATGTTTAATGATGCTAGTAATTGAAAGAATTAAGTAAAAAGTGACTTGCAATCGTTTTGATGAAGAAGAATTCCTTGAAGAATCGCAAATGGGTGTTTTGGTTTTGTAAAAAGTGAAGAAATGACCGAAATTCGTGTTTTTCAGGTCTCTGTGTTCGCATTTGCGAACATGGGTTCGCAATTGCGAACCCCGACCAATTTCTGGAGTTTGAAAAATAAGCTAAGGCTGGGAAGTTCGCATTTGCGAACATTTGTTCGCATTTGCGATCACTGGCAGACAAAGGGGTGTTCGCATTTGCGAACTAATGTTCGCATTTGCGAACACATGCTGTATAAGGCAGTGTTCGCATTTGCGAACCAAGGCAGTATGGGATAGGTTCGCATTTGCGAACTATTGTTCGCATTTGCGAACATAGGCAGCACTGGGGAGCTTCGCAAATGCGAACAATTGTTCACATTTGCGAACAAGGCTGGGCCAAAGGGGGCTTCGCATTTGCGATAAAGGTTCGCATTTGCGAGCTTGTCCCCTTCGCAATTGCGAGAAATACTTCGCAATTGCGAAGCCAACAGCTGGGTGAAAAACCAGCAGTTCAAAAATTCAGAATTTCATCCAACGGCCTATCAAATCTTTACCCGAGCCTCCCGGGCCCCAAACCAAACATGTACATAACCTCAAAAACACATTATGGACTTGTTCGTGCGATCACATCGCCAATATCACTTCGTTTTAATCAAATCAAGCCTCAAACTCCATGATTTTCATACTTTTGATTTTCAAAACTTCTTAACTTGGAACTCAAGGTCCAAAACATCTCAAACGACATCCAAATGTCACCAAACTTTACGGAAATCACATATATAATATTTAAGACTTGTACCGGGCGTCGGAACCAAAATACGAGCCCGATACCAAGGTCAATTAATTTATTTCCTTTAATAATTACATCAAAAACAATTTCACATAAAAATTCATAACTTGGGCTCTAGGCCTCAGAATTCGACTCCGGACGCATGTCCAAGTCCCATATTTTCCTACGGACCTCTCGGGACCATCCAATCTCGGGTCCGGATCCGTTTACCAAAAATGTTGACCGAAGTCAACCATATCAATATTAATATCATTTTTATCCAAATTTCTCACAGAATTCATATTTTCTATCACAAAATCTTTCCGGCTACATGCTCGGATCGTGCACGTAAATCGAGGTAACATAGAATGAGGTTTTCAAGGCCTCAGAAGCTCGAAATGATTAATTAAATAAGTGATGACCCTTTGGGTCGTCACATTAAGTGTATCAATTCAACTGTTATCTTCTAATTATACTATTCTTTTAGTGCTTTTAATTCCGAAATAAAGGGGACTAAACAGGAACAAGAGGGATCCACTGGGGTGAAGTCGTAACAAGGTAGCCGTAGGGAAACCTGTGGCTGGATTGCAGAAAATAAATCTAAACCATTAATATCGAATTGATTATTTTGCTTTAAGGAACATTCAAGATTAAGGTAATATTTTTTTCAAATTTTCAACATCTAGTGATCTTAGTATTTACTATCAAATAAAAACCAAAAATATTTTCATATGCTTCGAATTGTTCAAATCTATTTTAAAGTAAAAAATAGTCTTGTCTATTATGTATAAAAGTAATAAACTCTAAAAGACTATTCGAAAGATTTTGAGATTTCATTATCAACATTCACATCAAATTATTACTTCCTATATATCAGACATTTCTTACAAAATTCGGGTTCAATACTCATTTCAAGTATAATTCCCTTGATAGAATCATAACAATTTTAAATTCTTCTTCTCTATATTTGTTAAATAAAGAAATCAAACCTGTACATAATCTACTAAGTATAATAAAAATAGGACCTTCACAAATATGAGGCCTAAAGCTATTAATTTAGTTGCTTTACGAGAGACCAAAACCTAAATAGACATCCCGTCTAACATATTCATAACAAGATTTGTTTTATTAAAATAAAATTCTTTTAGTAAGTTTTATGTCTAGTTTAAGTAACCAAATAAAAGACCAAAAAGGAAAAACCAAATAAAAGAGGAACTTGAGACCTTCCCAAGATCTCACTCCGTTACATTTGCTCCGTACATTCCCATTGTTCCTCCGGAGATCGGACGATTCCCGCCGTCCGATCTCAGTTCATTTTCAGATCCGTAACCCCAATTTACTGTAAGTTTCTTTTATTCTGTTTAAATCATTTTTCTGTCCAATTATGTTGATATGTCAATGAAAGCCATGAGATTTATATGTGAAAAAATTGCTGTATTCATATAATTCTGACATGTTTGATGATATTCCTAAATGGGTTTATGTGAAAATCGTCATTCTTGATGAAAGTAACATTCTTGGTAAAATTGTGTATTTTCTCAATGCAATTTATGGTAGAAAATAATCAAAATGAGATTACTAAATTGAAGATTTTACCTAAATGATTTGCTTGCATATAATTGTTAGTTGAAATCACACACATATATAGGTTTTTAGAGTATACAAAATTTATGATGGAATTGTTCAGTTAGCTGAGAGACATTTGTGTTTTTTTTTAAAAAAGCAATACTGATGAAGCTGAGCTTAGTTGAATCGTCTTTTATAAAGTTATGTTGCTTAGTTCTCTTTGTTTTGTTTCGATCTTACTGAAATTCCAGTCTTTTGGTTGTTTTCAGTTGTCAGCGTTATTTTCTTTGGTTTAATTCCAGGGATTTGGCACATTTTATAGCATTAAGTTGGACAAATCTTAAGATCTTTCTTGTCTTTAGAAATGGAATCTCATGCTTTGATTAACCTGTGTATGCACCTGATTTTGTGTTTATGATGTAAGCTATTGACATAAATTCTCATTTCAAATTAACTCTTCCTCACATCTGATTTTCAGTTCTTGTATTTCAGTTATTGTAAGGTTTATTTAAAGTATAGTACATTATGCACTGAAAATATATTTATATATACACAATAATTAGTAAGCTTTGAAAAACTTAACGACTTAAATTTAGCTTACTAATTTTGTTGCATTCTGATCAATTAAGTTAGTATTGTTCGTTAAAAAGGTCCAATTTTTTGCCAAATTCAGTTCCATAATTGGTTATTAAAATTAATGGGTAATTGGTTAGCGGGATTTTCTATAAGCTGCTCTGGCTCAAGCAAAGGGTTGGTTTGGCTCTTGTTAAACAGCCCACCCTTTACCACAAAAATTCTCACTCTCTTTATCAGGAATAGAATTCATTATTCTTTACTATCATCAAACTAGTGTTATATTTCCATTTCATAACGTGTAATTTTATAATGTTATGTGCTCTGCTATACCTGTACCTGATTTCTTTGGTGCTGTCCAAACAGACGAGGTTTCTTGAGCTCAAAATTTAGCTGCTATGGGATCTGATGGTCAAAATTGGTATTTGGATTTGGCCTATGACCAATGGACTCCTCTGTCTGTCTCTGGTCCGAGACCAGCTGCACGCTACAAGGTTCCCCTACTTCTATATTTTTATATTAACCTATATGATCACATCGTGCAAGATCTTGTGTTGGTTATGCCATTCTTGACTTCTTTTCTTCTTCCATTCAAGCTTTATAGCACAGTGTTGTCATGCATATTCTTATTCTTTTACAACGACAACAACAACATATCCAGTATTATCCCACGCTGTGGGGTTTGGGGATAGTAGTGTATACGCAGATCGTACTCCTACCTTGTGAGGATAGAGAGATTGTTTCCAATAGACCCTCGGCTCAGGAAAGCATAAGCAGCACACTAATAAAAATATTGACAAGAAGGAACAATACCAAAAAGCCATATAAAGCCAACAAGATAGTAAGGTGATCGACAATGAAAGATAACAATGGTTAGTCGTAAAAACCTACTACCAACAACAAGCGAAACTGCGTGCCAGTACTAATGTATGAATGCTATGGACTACCTACTATACTACCCTAATCCTCTGCCACCATACCTTCCTATTAAGGGTCATGGTCTCGGTCAATTGAAGCTGCGCCATGTGTTGCCTAATCACCTCTCCTCAACTCTTCTTTGGTCTACCTCTACCTCTACACAGGCCCTCCAATGTCAACCTCTCACTCCTCCTCACCGCGTCTGTGCTCCTCCTCCTCACACGACCAAACCACCTAAGCCGTGCTTCTCGCATATTGTCCTCAATAGGGACCACACCCACCTTGTCGCGAATAACCTCATTTCTGATCCTATCTAACCTGGTGTGCCCGCACATTCATCTCAACATTCTCATCTCTCCTACCTTCATCTTCTGGACATGAGCAATCTTGAATGGCCATACTCAACCCCATTGTTGGTCTGACCACCACTTTGTAGAACTTACCCTTAAATTTTGAAGCATCTTCTTGTCACACAAAACACCGGAAGTGAGTTTCCATTTCATCCATCTCGGCCCAATATGATATGTGACATCTTCATCAATCTCCCCATCCCCGAATAGTTGACCCAATGTACTTAAAACTTCCTCTCCTAGGGATAACCTGCGAGTCCAGCCTCACCCCCTTCCCCTCCTTGAATCTCGCCACTGAACTTCACTCCAAGTGTTCTGTCTTGGTTTTGCTCAACTTGAAACCTTTAAATTCTTGCGCCTGCCTCCATACCTCTAATTGCACGTTTAGACCGTCTCGCGTCTCATCAGTCAATACAATATCATCTGCAAATAGCATCCACCACGGCACCTCCCCTTAGATATGGCACGTCAGTACATCTATTGTCAGAGCAAACAAAAAAGGGCGTGACACTCCTGATGCAACCCATCATGACCGGGAAATGGTCCGAGTCCCCACCCACCGTCCTCACTCTCTTTACTCCATCATACATGTCCTTAATCAACCTAACGTAAGCAACATGTACATGTACACTTCAACAAAACCTCCCTCGGGAACTTTATCGTACGCCTTTTCTAAGTCAATGAGCACCAAATGCAAGTCCTTTTTCTCCCTATACTGCTCCATTAATCTCCTAACAAGGTGGATGACTTTTGTTGTTGAACGCCCCGGCATAAACCCAAACTGGTTCTCGAAAATAGACACACTCCTCCTCACCCTTAACTCTACCACTCTCCTCCAGACTTTCATCGTATAGCTAAGCAGCTACTTCTATTTTTTGTGGGTCTTCTGATTATATCATAGGATATTACTTCTTATACGACTTTCTTATTGCACTGTAGCATGCAGCTGCCACAGTTGATGGAAAATTATACATCATTGGTGGAAGCCGTAATGGACGATACCTGTCTGACATTCAGGTATTTGATCAATCTTATGATCAGTTTTTCTTGTTTGACAATTCCAAGTATTTTGCGGGTTTTATAATAATTTTTGATTTCACGTGCACTGATATTGTTTTCTTTCTTTAATTAATTCCATTCCACAGGTTTTTGATCTAAAAAGTTTGTCATGGTCCATTATAAAGTTGAATTCTGCAGTTCTTCCAGCTACCTCTGGCCACAATATGGTGAGAATTGACCTAATATTATTATGTTCTAATTGCTTTATTTGCTGGATCTGTTTTTTTTTCTCCTTCAATTTTATATGTTTGTTCAGTCAGGTAATTTCCATTTCACTCGCTCTAGCTAATAATCCACTGATGTATGATTTGTCTTCTATTCTTCTTGTTTTGGTGCTGCTCTTTGACGTTGTGGCAGATTAAGTGGGAAAATAAACTTTTATTTCTTGCTGGTCACTCAAAGGATGTTTCTGATACAGTAACAGGTTTGTTGTCCTTTGGAGCCTTTTAAAAAGAGGAAGTGATGCTTATTCATCTTAACTTCAAATTGTCTCGTTGTATCTTTTGCAGTTCGTTTCATCGATCTTCAATCATATGAATATGGTGTTATAGAGACCTTTGGAAAACTTCCGGTAAGTAACCATCCTCCAAGATTTCACTCTTTCCCTTTCACAGCTTTCTTTATGGGCTGTCTCGAACTTATTGGAACTACACGAGTCTCGCTCTCACTTCATGTTGTATCTGCTGGTCACCTTACTACTGATTGCCGTTATGTTGCTTCTTTCTAGTTGAGAGCTGTAATGTTGCTTCTTGTCTATTGTGTCTTCCAGGTAGCCCGAGGTGGGCAATCTGTTACCATATTCGGATCTAAACTCATAATGTTTGGTGGAGAAGACCGGAATAGGTTTCTGCTAAATGATGTTAATGTTCTTGATCTAGAGACTATGACTTGGAGTACTGTTGAGACCACGTAAGTATCTGACTAAATTTATTTCTTCACTAATTATGCGTCTGCATTAATTCATTGTGCTTTGATAGGCAGACATCCCCAGCTCCCAGATTCGATCATACAGCTGCACTCCATGCTGATCGCTACCTTCTGATTCTGGGCGGATGTTCTCATTCAGTTTTTTTCAATGATATTCATGTCCTTGACTTGGAAACGGTATAGTTTACCTGTTTGGATGCAGCCATTTAGTACTCACGATGCAGCCATTATTTTACTTTGAATGATATCCAAAGAAAGTATTATGAATAATTATAGTCAGTTGGATTGTAAAATTTCGAAAACCTCTTCTCTTCATTGGCAGATGGAATGGTCTCGACCACAAGTTCAGGGGGATCTGGTTAGTCCTAGAGCTGGTCATGCTGGTGTTACTCTAGGTGACAACTGGTATATCGTTGGTGGCGGAGATAACCAAAGCGGTAAGCGAAACATTTAAGCAGCCTCTTCATTCATACCCTCTGTGCATTCTGATTCATGATGCACAGATCTTTTTATTTCTATTTTTATGTTTAATGTTATTCTTTTTGCAGGTGTGCCTGAAACTCTTGTGTTAAATATGTCGAAGCTTGTAGTGTCAGTATTAGCAACTGTAACGGGGAGAGATCCGGTCGCAAGTGAGGTTATCATCTGCTATCTATCTCCCCTAGCATTATATTTTCTGCAATGGACCTTCTTCCGGGAAATAAGATATCCCCTTTTTTCTTAGGAAGAATATCTTGCGCTTAAGCAGTGGTATCTTTTGGACTGACATCATGTTGGATTATCTAAGGTTTCTTTACTGGAAACTTCTAGTATCCTATCCAAAAAAAGACGTTTTTAGTAAGCTATGAGACTATGTCCTTCACTCGGTTAGAATTGTGGTGGGGCACGGTTGAGCAGGTCTTCATAACATGTCGGCACTGATGAACCATCTCTACTCTTTCTATTTCAGTGAAGGAAATTATTCTTTCAAGAAACTGAAAGGAAAAAAAATAATCTGAAATTGTGCCATGTAAATAGTTAATACGGAAATAGAAAAATAAATATTGATATGGGGAACTTTTTCGCTTCACTTTGCTTCCCAGAATCAGATTGATTTTTCTACAAGAAAATCAAGGCTGTTCCTTCAGTTGAAGTACACTGTAAAAATATGTTAAAAACATCTTCTTGATGACGTTTAATGAATCTACTTCATAAAAAAAACGTAAAAATGTGTTTCTATACTTGCCAGTGTCAGACCTGAATTGCATTTATGTTGTTTCTTGATGACCTAGATATTCCATGTGATTTAGCTGGTCCAACCCTAGTTGGTGCACATGTTAGGTACTCGAGGAAGTATGCACCCTCTCCTTTATCCTGCTCCCACTTAAATACCAGGTTCCTTGTCAGTGGCAGGGTTTCGAACTCATGACATGCGCCTTGTTCACACATCTCATGTCGTGTTTTTACCACTGAAGCAAATTGGGGGGCAGCATTCCCATTATAAAAAAAAAAGAAGGAAAAGGAAGTGGGTAAAAATAACCAATTTGGATATAGAAGTTGGAGGTACCTATGAAAAATCAAGCTTGAGCATTTGGATTAAGTATGCTTATTTATGCTGGTGATTTCGTTAGATCATAACCTATTTCACTTGAAAACTATGGAAAAGGGCATAAAATGCCCTTTTACTATATGAAATAGGACGTGCTAGCCCTCCGTTAAAAGTTGGTCTCTATTCTGCCCTTGCCGTCAACAAATGGACTCATATATGCCCTCTATCACTAACGCGAAACTCATAAAGCCACGTGGAATATATGCGAGGGCAAGTTAGACCTACTTCGAATTTTACAGGGGCATATATGAGTTAGTTGTAATAGCCATGTCTCAAACACTTCACAACTCCATATCAGTTTACTTAGACACCTATTTGACAACACCAAACTAATTATCATAGCAAATAACCTTAGTCATAGACACAACAAATGAACGGCAATGGCTTCATTAAATCCTTGTACATAAACATAAAGCTTCATTACATAATAAAAGACAACAATTAAGCCACAGTAACACTAACATCATTTCCCTATTGATCCAAAGAGCATAACAAGACATCCCAATATTCACACACATGAAAATTCACATCTTCTTCCGAAATTTAGCATTAAGCACAACCGAGTACTCTAAATCGGTCACTTTCTTCATTAGAATATTTCTTTCCAATTTCAAGGCTTCTATTCCTCCATGATCGACGAGCATCAATATTCTCGAGATCAAATTTTTCTTTGGAGAGCATTTCTTTCGCTGATTAGAGCTTCTTTTTCCTTCTATAAACTACGTATGAGATTTGAAACTCTAGGAGGAAGCTCTTCATCTTACAATTCCCAATAGGAATATTTTTATCCTAAAAACCAAGAATAAATAAAATAAACTTACAAGCAAATCGGAATAATTAAAAGAACCCATCAAAAAATTTACTTACCTCATGCTTCGGGCACTTGAAAAACCTTCTCCCAACATTTAAAAGTGTCCATGCCATGAAATAATTGGCAGTAAGTCCGTAATGACACATCCTATTCGATCCCTTTGAGCTACTAAAACATTCTGACATTGTCTTTTGTTGTCTTTTATTGTGATTCGACCTCTTTTGGCTATTAGGATTTAATGAAGCCATTGTCGTTCATTTGTTGTGTCTATGGCTAAGGTTATTTGCTATGATAATTAGTTTGGTGTTGTCAAATAGGTGTCTGAGTAAACTGATATGGAGTTGTGAAGTATTTGAGAAATGGTTATTACACCTGACTCATATATGCCCTTGTACAATTCGAACTAGGTCTAACTTGCCTTCACATATGAGTCAGGTGGCTTTATGAATCTTCCGTTAGTGATGGAGGGCATATACGAGCTCATTTGTTGACGGTAAGGGCAGAATAGAGACAAACTTTTAACGAAGGGCTAGCCTGTCCTGTCCTATTTCATATAGTAAAGGGGCATTTTAGGCCCTTTTCCGTGAAAACTATTTTGTTGCTCCGCACTTTTTTCCATTAAATGCTGAAGATTGTTATTTGGAAGTTTCGTCATGATCTTATCACAATCTTGCATCTTCTTAGTTGTATTGTACATTTTATGCCATCCTTTTTTCCTTTTTGACTGTGGGATTATTCTATCTTTGATATAAGCTCGTCAAATTTTAGCTATTCTTCATTTTGAGATGACTTTGATTCTCGATTTCTTAACATTTGTAGTGCAGGTGTGCTCGTATTCTGCTCTTCCTCTGTTCAGCTTCTTGATTTAAAATGTTTTCAAGTATATGAAACTTATGCTGGTGTGAGTGGATGTTTATTGAAGGATTGACAAAGCACACTGGCACTATAGTTCTAGTTTGCCAGACGAAACAATAAGGGTAAAGGTCCAAATATCACCCTATACTTTGCGAAAAGGGCCAAATATATCCCTCGTTAAAAGTTTAGCCCATATCCAACCTTGCCGTTATACTATTGGTCCGGATACCCCCTAGACTTTATGATAAAGTCTATATATAACCCTTGTTTTTTAACAAATCTTTTTTTTTGTAAAAACTAAAAATTATTTGTTGAAAATTATTTCTTCATTTCTAAAAAATGACAAATATTTTGTTAAAAATGATTTTTTCCCCCTTTTTTACAACAAAACAAAAAAAAGTTTTTACAAAAAAAATATTCCGTTTTTAAAAAAAAACTGAAAAATGAAGAAAAAAAATATATTTTTCAAAAGCGAAAATAAGTTGTTGAAAATATTTTATTTAATTTAAAAAAAAAAAAATTTTGTTAAAAACTGAAAATGTTCTAATTCCTATGTTTTTACATTTTTTACAAATATGTTTTTAAAAAAAATATTTTGTTAAAAAAAATGATTTTTGCAATTTTTTTTTAAAGTTTTACAAAAAGAAATTAGAACATTTCCAAAGTGAAACTTTAAACAAATTGTAAAAATTATTTTTTGTAAAAACTGGAACAAATGTAAAAATCGAGGAATTAGAATATTTTCAGTTTTTAACAAAATATTTTTGTTTTTTAAAAACTGAATAAAATATTTCAACAAATTATTTTTCTCTTTTGAAAAAATATTTTTTTCGTTTTTCTGTTTTCTTAAAGTTTTTGTTTTAAAACCGGAAAAACTAGAAAAAAAAATTTGTAAAAATTATTTTTTTTGTTGTAAAAACAGAAAAAAAAATTTAACAAAATATTTTCAGTTTTTACAAATATATTTTTATAAAAAAAAATATTTTGTTAAAAAAATGAGGGTTATATATAGACTTTATCGTAAAGTTCAAGGGGGTATTTGGTTCCGTTTAAAGTTTAGGGGGGTATCCGGGCCAATAATGTAACGGCAAGGTTGGATATGGGCCAAATTTTTAACGAGAGGTATAATTGGCCGTTTTCGCAAAATATAGGGGGGTATTTGGACCTTTACCCAAACAACAAAAGGATTAGAAATTGAAAGCATTTAGCAGAGTGTGATTGTACAAAATATACGGGTGTTTCCTCAAAATATACAAGCAAGTCTAGATAAATTTACTACAACCACACTAATTTATTTTTTAAGAGATTTGTTGTACACTTACCTAGAACTTGTATATTTTGAGGAAACACCTGCTTAACTTTGGTATACTCCATAACTCATAAGAGAAAAAATATTCTGGTAAACTTCATTAGCTTAAGATACTCTGTTCAATGACAATATGATTTCCCGGTATTCATAAACTTCGTTGAGATTGTGTATTTCTTTTTCTAAATTGGTCTTTAGGTTTTGGTGACGATTCTGTCTGATATGACATTTTGAAACAGGGACTGAGTGTGTCTTCAGCATTACTTGATGGTGAGAAATTCTTGGTTGCTTTTGGTGGCTACAACGGGAAGTACAATAACGAGGTATCTGCTAAATTCTTTATATTTGCTTTTCTTCAACAGCCTTAGAGTTTCTTGTGGGAGATAGATGGATTACAGAAGCATTGAGTCGTGTCTCAATATAACTATTATTATGTGACACAAAGGAGGGATTATTCATCATATGTTCACTAGATCTGTTCTGAGAGGAAATGGTATTAAGTTAAACCTTTTGTGATATAAAGCGCTCTTTCCTAAATTACTGCAGTTTTTGGTATAGGTATATGTTATGAGGCCTAAACCAAGGGATGTATTACATCCCAAGATACTTCAGTCACCAGCAGCCGAAGCAGCAGCAGCTTCTGTTAGAGCTGCATATGCCTTAACTAAACCTGAAAAGTTAGATTTATCTGAAAGAGAAGATTCAAATTTTAAGGAAGTCCATGTCGATAACACCCAGCAAAAGCTTTCGGCCGAAATTAGTGCACTTGGACTACAAAAAAAGGCGCTGGAGTCATCGCTTGCACACGTCCAAGCAGAAAATGCTAATCTCAAGGCCAAGATTGAAGAAGTCAACAGCACTCATGCTGACTTGTCCAAGGTACTCTCATTAGAGTGATATGCTTCTATAGGAATTTATAATCACGTACTTATCCATTCTTGACGTTCATTGCTTCATTACAGGAGCTTCAGTCAGTTCAAGGTCAACTTATATCTGAGAGATCAACATGTGCTAAACTGGAGGTTATACTTCTGACACTTCTTTCCTTTTTGAACTTAAAGTCTAATTCTCCCCTCCGTATCATATATAAATGTTGTCAAAGGCTAATATAATGCGCGCTTAAGCCTTGAAGCTCAGGGAGGGCGCTTTGCTTCACTTAAGCTGCGCTGCAGTGTAGGCAAGGCACCAAGACGTGCCCCTTATTGACCACGAGTTCTATCTTGAGTGGAGCAATGCTAGACTATATTAGTTTATTGAGGAAAGCAATATAAATGAATTTGTTACTTTTCTCTTGAATTACATGTATATTTTCATTTTTTTTTTTGCATTGCGCCTTTTTTTAACTAAAGCCCATGCTTCAATTGCACTATGCGCTTAAAGTCCCAATTGACCTAGAGTGCTTTTTAGAGCTCTTCACCATTGACAAATACTGTCCTATATCAGAGCAATCAAATCAATTATGCCTCAATTCAAAACGTGAGATTTTATGGCATCTGCAGGCACAAATAGCGGAGCTACAAAAGATGCTCGGCTCCATGCAGTCTATAGAGGAGGAAGTTCAGGCTCTACGAAAGGAGAAATCTGAATTGGAACGTGACATGGAGCGTGCTGCATCTGTTCAAAAACAGGGATCGGGCGGTGCTTGGAAGTGGATTACTGGATGAGAATGAAAATCAATTTGCAACCTCTGTTTTCTTCCCCATTAGTGCCAGCTTGCAGAAGAAACTCTTGTAATGCTGTTTTGTCAGAGGAAGTGCAACTTTGGAATTTTTGTTGAACATAATATGGTTTTGTGAGAAGATTAGGGAAATGATTGAAAAAACATATGTAGCATTCTTTTCACGTGCATTTTGTGATCGCAATATTTAATTCTAGCAAATTCATTGTTTTTAATGTGTTACTAGTAGTCATATCGCGGTCAATATTAAAAAAATTAATTAAATTAAATTTTGATCAGACTTGTTTGATCCTATTAGATCATATTTCTTTAATAAAATACAATTGTCATCTTGTTTGTCAATACGATATACCAATAATGAAATCTCTATTAAATTAAAGGTATTTATATAGCCAGTGAATAACTTTTTTGTTCAGTTTTTCTTTATTATATTAAACAATATTTAGTATTCGCTTTCTTTTTCTACTATATGAGAAGATATGATATATTACTATTGAAATATTTTTTATTTTAAAGTTTATTTTGTTGTTCTTAATAATATTATCAAAGTTTTAGTGAATAAAATCTATGTTAAACTAATGGGACTTATACAGGCAGCGCAACATTTTTGTTAAGTATTTTTCTGTATTATATCTTCCAATATTTAACACTATTACATTGTTAGTAGAAAGTTCATTAGCATATTACATTATTAAAAAAACATTTTGAAGTTTATTTTTCTTTATTTTTGTTTTTTTATTTTCAAATAATTTTAAAACTCCAACTTAAATTATACCCCAATTTTTTTGATTTTGCACGGGGTGACCGAGTCTCTTCGAGCCCCGACTAATCCCGGGGGTGCACAGGCCCTCGGTAAGGAGTATATATATATATATATATATTCAAAAAGAATAACCAAGAAATAACTATTTAATAACTAACTATGTCATGTGGCTTATTTTGAAGCTGTCACTTAACTTAAGGAGAGGGTTTTTTTCTCTCCTTTTTAATAATATATAGATTTTCTTCTATTTTTTTTTTTGTTTTTTGTTTGTTTTTTATAGACTTCTTTTTTTTTTGCTTTTTTAGTTTAAGATAATTTAAAAACTGCAAATTGAAAGCACTGCCACCCAATTTGAATGGGTAGTTATTTTTTTTAAATATATTTATATATATTTTTTATTATAGTTAATTATAAGATATTTATTTTTATTTTAAAACTCCAACTTGAAACTACTCCCCGATGTAAATAGGTAGTTTTTATTCTCTTTTTTTTTTCATTTATTTTAAAACTCCAACTTGAAACTACTTCCCCAATTTGAATGAGTAGTTTTTCTTCTCCTTTTTTCGTTTGTTGTAGATTTTTTTTTTGCTTTTTTATTTTAAAATAATTTTTAAAACTCTAACTTGGAACTACTCTCACCCAATTTGAATGGGTAGTTATTTTTTTATATTTTTATTTTGATATAGTTATTTATTATAGTTAATTAATTATAAGATATCTATATTTATTAATGTAATTAAAGTAAATAATATACATACACACACACACACACACACACACACACATATATATATATATATATATATATATATATATATATATATATATATATATATATATATATATATATATATATAGATAAAAGAGGAAATAAGAAATATATATATATATATATAAATATATATATATGGTAGTTTTTTATTTTTTTTAGATATATTTAAATTCAAAAAGAATAACCAATAATTAATTATTAACTAAATAACTAATTTAATAACTAACTATGCCACGTGGCTTTTCTGAAGCTGCCACATGGCTTAATGATAGGGATTTTTTCTTTCCATTTAATAATATATAGATATAGATATATTTTTATATTTTTATTTTTATATAATTTTTTATTATAGTTAATTAATATAAGATATCTATATTTATTAATGTAATTAAAATAACCTCTATATATATATATATATATATATATATATATATATATATATATATATATATATATATATATAGTAGTTTTTTATTTTTGTTTTTTAGATATATTTAAATTTAAAAAGAATAACCAATAATTAATTAGTAACTAAATAACTAATTTAATAACTAACTACGCCACGTGGCCTTTTCTGTAGCTGCCACGTGGCTTAATGAGAGGGCTTTTTCCTTTGCTTTTAATAATATACTAGTATAGTACCCGCGCGATGCGCGGATTAATTTTAAGAAAAGAAGAGTTTAAAGAGATAATAAAACTATGTTTATTGCAATTAGAATTAGCGATCGAATATAGAAGGAGTTATTCTAAAATTAATAGATGAATTTTATTGAGAGTAATATAGGTTGGTACATAAGAATGAATTGCATTATATTAGCATTTGAAGAAAGGTCGGAATACCTGTGAAACTACTTAAGATGTATGGTAATCTCCAACAAATATATGTAGATGTTGTAGTAATCCTTTTTTTTTGTTCTCATCCAAAAAAATACACTTGATTTTCCATTCTATCAGAAATTATACTATTGTAATGAATACAAATAGGTGCTGCAGTTAATATCCTTTCATGGGAAAGAAAACTGTAAAATTAAAGATTTTAGAATGAGTACTAAACAATAATCAAGTACCTATGTTTGCGTCAAAGAGAAAGAAATGAAAACTCGAGGAGCAAATAATAAGCGAAACAAAATATATCAGATAACTTATTTTCAACAATAACTTGTATGATATATGTCACGACCCGGATTTTCCCCCAACATCGGGATCGTGATGGCGCCTACTCGTGGTAGCTAGGCAAGCCACTGTATTCATACTATCCTGTTTTTAACACAATTTCATAATTTATTTATCAACAAACCACAACTTAATTAAATAAATGCGGAATACTTTATTGAAATAGAAATAACTAATTACAAGATAAAAATCATACTGAAATCCTCTACCCAAGACGTGGAGTCACCAACTCACGAACTACTATGGAATACTACACATAAAAGTTTGAAGGAAATATAACATAATTTTGTTTGTCTCGGAACAAAGAGACTACAGCTAATAACATAAATAAAGAGAGAGACGACGCCGGGCTTGCGGACGTCTGCAAGCTACCTTGGTCTCAAATATGATCAAACTTCCACGCAATCGATTTATTGCTGCTGCTCCTGATCGTAACCTGGACCTGTGCAAAAACGCACAGAAGTGTAGTATCAGCACAAGTGACAAGCCTAGGACCAGACACCCACATAAACCTGTGCAATTCAATATATATGTATACCACGGAATAACAAGAAATAACCAAGTAATAACACAATAAGGAATATCTAAAAGAATTCAACAATTAACAACAGTTAATAAGTTCACAAGGAAAACAAAGTATAATGGAAACACAAGTAATATCAAGTCAAGGAATAGCAAGCAGTTGCACGGCATCACCCTTTGTGCTTTTACTCTCATCCTCACCAAATAAGCAAATAAAGTACACGGCATCACCCTTCGTGCTTTTACTCTCATCCTCACATCCATAGTACGGCATGATCCTTCGTACATGGTTCAATAACAAGGCACGGCATGATCCTTCGTGCATAATCAATAAAACATGGCACGACATTAACCTTCGTGCATAAATAATAAAACAAGGCACGGCATCACCCTTCGTGCATTATCACTCTTCCTCACCCAAATAACAATCACAGTTAAGGGCAAAGAATAAAAAAGTAATTCATAAACCGTCCCAACAAGGGCAATCAATAATCATCTTCACAACAAGTCCCGACAAGGGAGAACAATAACAATTCTACAACCCGGCAAAGGTTCAACAATTCATCTGCAATTATGTCTCACAATAAGCATTATCAACGACTCACGGTCATACTAGACGCCAGTGTATGGTTGCTCGTCACCACAGCCCATACACCGCACTCGATCACATAACACATAGCACATAATCCTATTCCCTCAAGCTAGGATAGAACAAACACTTACCTCGAATGTTTATGAACAATTCAATCCGTGGAAATGTCTTTTTCTTCCAAATTTGGCTCCAATCCAATCGTATCTATACACAATTGATTTAATATCATCAATACTACTCAACAAACTAATTCCTAAGACCAAATACAACTTTTACAACATTCTTGCCCGGAATAGTGAATTTCGACCCCGGGCCCACATGGTCGGAACTCGGGGTTCGGACCAAAATCCGGTTACCCATCCCCCCACGAGTTCATGTATATGATTTGTTTCAAAATCGGACCTCAATTCGAGGTCCAATTTCCCAATTTATGAAAAACCCTATATTCTAACAAAAATAAGAAATTCTACCATGAAAACCTTTGATTTCTATTGAAAAACATGTTTAATGATGTTAGGAATTGAAAGAATTAAGTAAAAAGTGACTTACAATTGTTTTGAAGAAGAAGGAATCCGTGAAGAATCGCAAATGGGTGTTTTTGGTTTGTAAAAAGTGAAGAAATGAACCGAAAATCGTGTTTTACAGGTCTCTGTGTTCGCATTTGCGAACATGGGTTCGCAATTGCGAACCCCGACCAATTTCTGGAGTTTGCAAAATAAGCTAAGGCTGGAAAGTTCGCATTTGCGAACATTTGTTCGCATTTGCGAAGTCTAGGCGGTTACTGGGGATTTCGCATTTGCGAAATAAGGTTCGCATTTGCGAACCAGCAGGCTTCTGAGCTTTGTCGCAATTGCGACACATTCTTCGCAATTGCGAAGACAGGCAATTACTGAAGGCCTCGCATTTGCGAGGTTAAGTTCGCAATTGCGAACTCTGGTCCAGGTGTACCGGTGTCGCATTTGCGACACTTTGTTCGCATTTGCGAACTTGGCTGGTTCTGGCAGGCATCGCATTTGCGATAATGGGTTCGCATTTGCGAACCCAGCCTTGAACTGCCTTCTTCGCATTTGCGAGAAATTCTTCGCAAATGCGAAGCCAACAACTGGGTGAAAAACCAGCAGTGCATAAATTCAGAAATTGATCCTACGACCTATCAAATCTTTACCCGAGCCCCCCGGGCTCCAAACCAAACATGTACACAACCTCAAAAACACATTATGAACTTGTTCGTGCGATCGCATCGCCAATATCACATCGTTTTCATCAAATCAAGCCTCAAATTCATGATTTTCATACTTTTGGTTTTCAAAACTTTCAAACTTGGAACTCGAGGTCCAAACATCTGAAACGACATCCGAATGTCACCAAACTTTACAGAAATCACATATATAATATTTAAGACTTGTACCGGGCGTCGGAACCAAAATACGAGCCCGATACCAAGGTCAATTAATTCATTTCCTTTAACAATTACATCAAAAACAATTTCATAGAAAAATTCATAACTTGGGCTCTAGGCCTCGGAATTCGACTCCGGACGCATGTCCAAGTCCCATATTTTCCTACGGACCTCTCGGGACCATCCAATCTCGGGTCCGGATCCGTTTACCAAAAATGTTGACCGAAGTCAACCATATCAATATTAATATTATTTTTATCCAAATTTCTCATAGAATTCATATTTTCTATCACAAAATCTTTCCGGCTACATGCTTGGATTGTGCACGTAAATCGAGGCAACATAGAATGAGGTTTTCGAGGCCTCAGAAGCTCAAAATAATTAATAAAATAAGTGATGACCCTTTGGGTCGTCACAATAATGATATAACAATTTGGATGAGCAAAATAAATGAATCCGAATTAGTAAGGTAAAAAAATAATTAAAATACATTTTCATCTTGTAGAACCAATTAAATCGAGAAAATAGTGCCTGGATTAAAACGATCTGGTACTTCCCACAAACGGACAACACGAACTTTTAACTTCCATTGCATCTTCGAAATAGTTATATCTTTGATGAAATCAATGTGAGTAGCTATCTTTTTCATAGGACGTTAGTTTTGTATAAAACTTTATATAAGAATGAACATTAGGATTGAAGGTTATGTAATTGTGGAAGATATATGTATTTCCACGTTGTACAGTTGCAACACGGACGTGTAAATCACAGTTGAGGCAATGAAATTCGTGGGAAAGTGGGTTGAAGGTATGGTGTTTTTCTAGCGTTAATTTAGGTTTACTTTAAGGGAAGATGGAAAGGAGTTAAAAGTCACGGTTAGGACGGGTTTTGATTTTAATTTTGTTTCACCTTTCAATAAATTAAATAATTAAATGGAAAAACTCAGTATAATACAGAAGTAATTCAAAGGTCACGGTTGTGAAGGCTAATGAAGCATTTACGTTTTTTTAAATAAATATAATCTTCCTATCCTAATAATACTCAAAATAAAATTGTAATTCCTATTTTTTACTTCATATAAATTTGAAAAAAAGTGACGGTTATAAGGCAAATTAACCATTTTTAATTATATTTTTTTAAAAAAATATTCTTCATATCCTAATCCTAATAAAAATAAATTTGTAACTCCTTTTTTTATCCTATAAATTTGGAAGAAGTTCCTATAAATTTGGAAGAAAACTGATGGTTTTGAAGGAATGAGTAGTTTTTGATTTAAATTAAATTAAATTACAGTTCCTATCATAATCCTAATCAAAATGTAATTGCATTTGGTTGTTTTTTAATTCGTAAAAATTAAGAAGAAAAGTGACGATTTTGCAAGGAATGTAATCAATTTTTTTTTTTAAAAAAACAAAATTTAGTCTTTTTCCTAATCCTAATTAAAATAAATTTGTAATTAGTTTTTTTGTACTTCCTATAAATTAGGAACAATGTCCTAATGAGCCGCGTGTTAATTTCTTGCTTTGACACTTGACTTCATGAGAAGCTTTTGTCTTTGGCTTTTAATATGTGATATACTTAAACTATCATTTAGTAACACAGTTTCATCAAATTCAAACCCATATCAAAAGTTCTACAATTGAAATAATTGGCCTTTTAATCATACATGGAGTAGTAAATACCAAAGAGAAAACCAGTAAATAAATTTAATAGCTAAACATGATGGCTCCGTAAATTCAAAACAAATCTATAACACAAATAAATTCAGATTTCAATTATGAATTCGATAAAGGGTCATATATGAGTATGGAGTACCTCAAAGGCTCAAACCAAAAATCGACAGAAAATGACCAAATAAGATCTAAAATAGCGTGGAAAATCTAGCAACAGAAACAACACGTCAACAATGAAAACGCAATGACTCAACTTCAAAGCGAGCACGCATACGCAGATCCGAATTTGAAACACTTCAGATCTCAATTGAGTGACGCAAAGAAGAAGATTAGAAGCTAATGTCGAAATGGAACTTCTGAGAACGGAACCGCCGTGAGAATCAAACTGCCCCCTCCTTTCGTCTGTGTGTGTGTCCTATATTTATAGAATATATGGATGTGTTGGTTATTATGTGTAGATGTGTGGAGGGAGTGAGAAGTTATTGATAGGTGTGTGATGTGAGTGGGGGAAAAGGCATGAGTGATGTGGGAAAGTGGGGAAGTTGGGTGTGAGAAAGTGGGGGTAAAGCATGAGTGAAATGGGAAAGTGGGGAAAATGGGTGATTTTATTTATTTAATTTTTATTTTTATTTTTTAACTCTATATATATTTATTTAACTTTTCCTAAAACTTTTTTTTATTAAATAAAAGAAGATAAAAAAAAAATACACACACATATATATACCAACTTACTTTAAGACTTAAAGAAACTATGTAAATAAGAAAACTCAATATTTACACTAAAGTTTAAATTATACCAAGAAAAAAACTACTATAAATAACATCTAAATTAAAAAAAATTGAATATATATAAATTGAATATATTCATCTAAAAATATGAATATTTTTTTAAAAAATAAATATAATCTTCCTATCCTAATAATACTCAAAATAAAATTGTAATTCCTATTTTTTACTTCATATAAATTTGGAAAGAAGTGACGGTTATAAGGCAAATTTAACCGTTTTTAATTACATTTTAAAAAAAATATTCTTCATATGCTAATCCTAATAAAAATAAATTTGTAACTCCTTTTTTAACTTCCTATAAATTTGGAAGAAATTCCTATAAATTTGGTAGAAAATTGATGGTTTTGAAGGAATGGGTAGTATTTTGATTTAAAATAAATTAAATTACAGTTCCTATCATAATCCTAATCAAAATGTAATTGCATTTAGTTGTTTTTAATGCGTAATTAGTTTTCCTTTTTTATTTAAAATAAATTAAATTATTGTTGCTATCCTAATCATAATTTAAATTGTAATAAGTTTTCCTTGTTGTAATTAGTTTTCCTTGTATTTAATTTAAAAAAAAATGGAGAACTGACGGTTTTTTATAGAGAGGAGCAGTGAAGGTTTTGGAAGGAATGTTTTGACTTTTGTTTATTTCTTATGAATAAAAATTAATCTTCCTCCTAATCCTAATTTAAAAAAAATTATTATTGATTTTTTCAAAGTTCCTATAAATTAGGATGATTGTCTTAATGTGACACGTGTTTATTGGTAGATATGACACTTGGCTTAATGAGAAGCCATTGTCTTTGGCTTTTAAGTATATATAGATAGATAATTCATTGTAAACTCTGTGTGCTGTTCAGTGTTTTATGTAACGTTGAACTTGGATTAAGGTGGCTAACGAGCCGATTAATCCGGAACCAGGCCGGCCTAGACCGGTTAATACTAGAACCGGACTGGCCCGGCTCATAAGGGGCCGGGTGGGCTTGGTTGGGGGTATAGGGGTTTGTACCATTTAAAATTTTTTACCGGTTAATCGGACCTGATAAACCCGGTTTGGATGAACAGTACACATAATTTGTTTAACCGGCCCAGAATAACGGCTAATTTTTTTTTTAATTTTTTTAATTTTCAAATCTAGGGGACCCAATATCCGTTGGCTTTAGACAGATTGTGCGCAGATCCGTTAGCCAACGGATCAATTGCGAAAATAGCCATTTTTTAATGTTAAACCTTTTTGAATTTACAAAATTAACCTTCTTTAAAACTATGAATACCTCCCCCCTCTTCTTTATTTTTTCACTCAAATCTCATTTCTCAATCTCAATTTCTCTCGTTCTCCAATTTGCAATATTTCAATTCTCAATCTCAATTTCTCAAATCTCAAATATCAATTCAAGTTAAATCATGCCTCACACTTCTAGAGTGCGTTCATATGTTTGGCAACACTTTGAGGTGGTAGAGGAAAATGAAGAAGGTCAGAAATTAATGTGCAAGAACTATGGTCAAGTCTTAAATTTCCGTTATGAGTCTGGCACAAGTAGTTTAACTCACCTGCCATTAGATGCAAGTCACGCCCTTCATAGGCGACACCGGGAGCTTACCCACTCACCAACCATGAAATCTACATCTCGGACCTTACGATCTGCAAAAGTCTTCTACCTAGATTGAGCTGGACGCAGCCTCTCGGGTGAATAGGAGACTGCTACTGAAATGAAATGCACTGACTTGGTCAGCCTATCAACAATGACCCAAATAGTATCAAACTTCTTCCGAGTCAACAGAAGTCCAGTAACGGAATCCATTGAAATCCGCTTCCACTTCCACTAGGGAAGCTCAATTCTCTAAAACACCCCACCAGGCCTCTGATGTTCCTATTTGACCTACTGAAAATTCAAACACCGAGCGACATACGCAACAATGTCCTTTTTCATCCTATGCCACCAATAATGCTGCCGTAAGTCCTGATACATATTCGCGGCGCCCCAGTGAATAGAATACTAAGAACTATGGGACTCCGCTAAGATCAACTCTCGAATACCATCAACATTGGGCACGCAAACTCGCCCCTGCAATCTCAACACCCCGTCATAACTTGAGGTTACCTTCGTAGCACTTCCCCGCTACACCCTGTCTCTCAGGACACAAAAATGGGGATCATCGAACTGCCGTTCACGGATACACTCCGATAGAGAAGAACGAGCAACCGTGCAAGCCAACACTCTACTAGGATAAAAAATATCTAATCTCATAAATTGGTTGGCTAAGGCCTGAACATCTAAGCAAGCGGTCTCTGGCTATCCGGAATGAAAGCAAGACTACCCATGCTGGCAGACTTTCTACTCAACGCATCAGCCACCACATTGGCCTTACCTGGGTGATATAAGATAGTAATGTCAAAATCTTTTATCAACTCTAGCCATCTCCTCTGCCGCACATTTAACTCCTTCTTCTTGAACAAGTACTGAAGACTCTTGTGATCCGTATATACCTCACACGCCACACCATATAAATAATGCCTCCAAACTTTTCAAGGCATGAACAACCGCTGCCAACTCTAGGTCATGAACCGGATAATTCTTCTCATGGATTTTTAACTACCACGAAGCATATGCAATGACCTTGCCATCCTGCATCAACACTGTACCAAGCCCAATACGGAAAGCATCACAATAGACTGTATAGGGTCCCGAACCTGTGGGAAAAACCCATACTAGTGTCATGGTCAAGGCTGTCTTGAGCTTCTAAAAGCTCACCACACATTCGAACTGGACATCTTTCTGGGTCAATCTGTTCATCAGGGTTGCAATAGATGAAAACCCCTCCACAAACCGCCAATAATAATCTGTTAATCCTAAGATACTCCGGATTTTTTTGGCTGATGTTAGTCTAGGCCAGTCCTTGACTGCCTCCATCTTCCTTGGATCAACCTGTATACCTTCTGCGGTTACAATATGACCCGGGAATGCAATGGTACTTAACCGGAACTCACACTTTGGAAATATTTGCATATAGCTGACTATTTTTCAGTCTGGAGAACTACTCTAAGATGTTGCACACGCTCCTTCTAACTGCAGGAGTATATTAATACGTCATCAATAGAGACTATCACGAACAAGTCCAAATAAGGCATGAACACCTCATACGTATGCACACGACCATGACTCTGGCCATAAAAGTTTTCCCTAATTCACAATATTGCCAATTAACCGTGTGTTATCAAATACCTTATTCCAAAACTCTCACTTTACTCATAATAAGGCATGGATACCCCATGATTACTTTTCCAAATTAATGAGTCATATTTATCCTCACCTGGGTGCTCGTCTCTAGGGCTAAAACTCAACGGTTACAAAGCAGAAATGGATAAATATGAATAGAAACTATACAAGTATTGTCAAATAATCCTAACAGACATGGCTCAAATTTAGGATATAATACAAGATTTTTATTTTCAAAAAGGGAAAATTTTAAACACAAACTTCTCACCACCAGGACCTTGTCCTCATTTAATATCCACTGCAGCTTGTAGCCCGATTTAAAAAAAATATTTCACATTATACAAAAATTGGAGGACCTCATCCTCAACTTTGAGTCACAAGTACTTGCACATTGTACCAGCTGAAATTTTTTATTTCCTCTCTTTCTTCTTTTCAATAATTGTCCATCAAAGAAACTCACGACATAAAATGAACCCTTATGCCGATATGGTCTATAATTAACAATTGATATTAATTACTCCAGGATCAACTCCCATTTTAGTAAGTAATATAAAGTCACTTTTAGCCTCATAAATATTCTTAGTGACCAACACATAATAATATGGATAGTTATCTCCATATAATTGCATAATGTGAGTATTCTCATAAGTAGATTTGATGGTTGCGAAACTCACTGTGACGACCCAAAGGGTCATCACCTATTTTCCTCCTCTGTTCTGTGCTTCCGAGGTCTTGAAAATCTCATTTTATATTGCCTCGATTAACGTGCGTAGTTTGAGCACATAGCCGGAAAATTTTTGTGTTAGAATATATGAATTCTATGGAAAATTTGAAGAAATTTGATATTAATATTGATATAGTTGACTTCGGTCAATATTTTTGATAAACGGACCCGGACCCGAGATGGAGTCGAATTTTGAGGCCTACAACCCAAGATAATTTTTCTGTTAAATTGTTTTGCTGAAATTATTAATGAAAATGGAAATAAAAATTGATTAAAAGACCATGGTATCGGGCTCGTATTTTGGTTCCGACGCCCGGTACAAGTCTTATATATTATTTAAGTACTTCCTGCAATGTTTGACGGCATTTGAACGTCGTTTGATGTGTTTTGAACCGTGAGTTCCAAATTTGAAAGTTGTTGAAGTTTAAAAGAGGAAATCATGAATTTGAGGCTTAATTCTATGAAAACGATGTTATATTGGCGATTTGATTGCGCGATCAAGTTCGTGGTATATTTTTGAGGTTGTGTGCATGTTTGGTTTGGAGCCCGAGGGCTCGGGTAAAGATTTGATAGGCCGTTAGAGCAGATTTTGAAAAATAACACAGCTGGTATTTTTCACCAACTGATATCTTCGCAATTGCGAAGAACAACTCACAATTGCGAGACGTCCCAGAAATAGCCTTAGTTCGCAAATGCGAACAATACTTCGCAAATGCGAAGTGGCCCAGGAAAGGCCTTGGTTCGCAAATGCGAGGCAACCTTCGCAAATGCGAAGTTGCCCACGAAAAGCCCGGGTTCGCAAATGCGAACCAAATCTCGCAAATGCAAAGTGGACAGAATTGGCCTGTGTTCGCAAATGTGAACCATTCCCTCGCAAATGTGACGTCCACAGTCAGGACCTGCTATGTTCGCAATTCCCATATCCGCAGCTGTGCAAATCTGATACTTAAACGATTTTAAACCCCCTTTTCACCATTCTTTCAAAGCCCAAAACCCCATACACGATTTCTCAAGAGCAATATCACTCCAAATCACTTGTAAGTCATTTTTTACTTAACTCTTTCAATTCCTAACATCATTAAACATGTTTTCCATGAGAAATCAAAAGTTTTTATGGTTTGTTGTTTTTGGGTAGAACCTAGGTTTTTCATAAATAGGGGAATTGGACCTCGATTTGAGGTCCGATTTCAAAATAAATCATATAATTGAACTCGAGAGGGAATGGGTAACGGGATTTTGGTCCGAACCTCAAGTTTTGACCACGTGGGACCAGGGGCATTTTGGGAAATTTGGGTAAAACTTTGAGAAAACCATTTTTATGCATCCAAACCAATTTATGTAGTATTTATTAAATTAATTGAACCAATTATGATTAGATTCGAGCGAGTTGAAGGTTGAATTTCGAGGTAAAGTGATAGTTGAAGGTTAATTGGACTTCAAGGCTTTGAGGTAAGTGTTTGATCTATCCTAGCTTGAGGGAATAGAATTGAATGTGATAATTGCTAATTGCTATGTGATCGAGTGCGGTGTATAGGCGTGGTGACGAGCATCTATACACTGGCGTCTAGCATGACGTGAGTCGTTTGTTGACACATGTTGTGAGTTAATGTGAAATTTTCTTAAGTCATGTTCTTGAGCGCTTGCCGGGTTGTGAAGTTGATTATTGTGTCCCTTGCTGGGACTTTATTTATTGTTGATGTTGTTCCTTTGCCTGGATATTGTTATGATTATTGTTTCCTTTGCCGGGACGGTGCATATTACTTGTTTCATTCTTTTGCCCTTTACTGTTATTGTTATTTAGGTGAGGAAGAGTGATAATGCACTAAGGGTGATGCCGTTCCATTTTTACTTATGTTCGCATGAAGGATCATTCAGTGACTTGTTTTACTGTTTATGCATGAAGGAACATGCCGTGCCGTTATTACTTAATTTATGCACGAAGGGACATTTCGTGCCGTTGTTATTTAAACCATGCACGAAGGATCATGCTGTACCATGGATGTGAGGATGAGAGTAAAAGCACGAAGGGTGATGCCGTGCACTTTTATTTGCTTATTTGGTGAGGATGAGAGTAAAAGCACGAAGGGTGATACCGTGCACTTTTATTTGATTATTTGGTGAGGTTGAGAGTAAAAGCACGAAGGGTGATGTCAGGATAGGCCAGGCACTTACCAGCACATGGAGTCGGATTGTGCTGATATTACACTTCTGTGCGTTTTTGCACAAGTCCGGGTTTTGAGCAAGAGCAGCAGCAGTAGTACACTAGCGGGATTATCGTACTTCCGAGACCGAGGTAGCTTGCAGGCGTCCGTAAGCTCGGCGTCTCCTCTATTTGCTTTTATTATTGCTGTGGTCTCATTGTTCCGAGAGAGACGGCTATTATTTATTTCTTTTAGACCGTTATGTGTAGTTATTCCTTAGTAGTTAGTGAGATTGTGACTCCATATCTTGGGTAGAGGATTTATGTCAGTTACTTTACACTATTATTCATCGTTTATTCGAAAGACTTCCGCATTTAAAAATATGAGTATTATTCTGGCTATTAAATATGAGAACAAAGTGGTTGTATAAACATGAAGATGGTGAGTGAATTGGTTTTCCTAGCTACCATGAGTAGGCGCCATCACGATCCCGATGGTTGGGGAATTCGGGGCGTGACAAGTTGGTATCAGAGCTCTAGGTTACATAGGTCTTACAACTCACGAACAAGCTTAGTAGAATTTGAGCGGTTGGTACGGAGACGTCTGTACTTGTCCTCCAGAGTCTATTGAGTTAGTAAAAGTCTCTCATTTGTTCCTTCTTGTCGTGCGATTTATTCCTCAAATACTAATTGAATTTCTACTCTGTCCTTTCACAGATGGTGAGGACACATACTTCTTCATCCGCTTATCAATAGCCTGAGCCCCAGGCAACTCCCGTGAGGGGCAGGGGCCAAGGCCGTGTCGGAGGCCGTTGTAGGGGAAGAGCTCAGCCCCAGGCAACGGTTCTAGAGGTGGAGCCTCATGTTGAGATTGGTGAGGAGGTTCCAGCCCCAACAGCTCCAGTAGGCCTAGCTCAGGTCCCAGGGGAGGTTTTATTTACCTCGGACTTCAGGAGGCTCTAGTCAGAATAGCGAGTTTTATGGACAGTGTCGCCAGAGCAGGCTTATTACCAGTTGCACCAGCCATTTCTCAAGCTGGAGGAGGGTTCCAGACTCCTGTTGCATGTACTCCAGAGCCAGTAGCTCCCCAGCCTCAGGCACCAGTAGTTTAGCCAACAGTGGCCACTCAGTCAGGCACTACAGCTCAGGCTAGAGATGAAGCAGCCATGACTTCTGACGCTTTATGGAGACTTGATCGGTTCTCCAAGATTTTTACCACTACTTTCAGCGGTGCCATATCAGAGGATCCCCAGGACTTCTTATTAAGTTGCCATGAGATTCTCAAGACTATGGCAATAGTGGAATCCAATGGGGTTGACTTTTGCACATTAAGGCTTGCAGGATCCGCCAAGACTTGGCAGAGAGATTTCTGTTTGACTTGACCAGCAAGGTCCCCGGCTTTAACATGGGACCAGCTTGCGGAGTTATTTCTGGAGAAATTTCTCCCTGTTACCCAGCGGGAGGCACTTCGGAGGCAGTTTGAGCGCCTCAAGCAGGGTTATATGACTGTTACCCAGTATGAGACGAGGTTTGTTGATCTGGCATGTCATGCAGTTGTGATACTCCCCACAGATCGGGAGAGGGTCCGCAGGTTTATAGATGGGCTAAATCAGCCGATTCGACTTCATATGGCTTTGGGAGTTGGGAGTGACATATCCTTTCAGGAGGCGGCTAATGCAGCTCGTAGGGATGAGATGGCTATTGCTCGAGGAGGTGGTTATCCTTCAGACAAGAGGCCTCGTCATTCCGGCAGATTTAGCGGTACTTCATCTGGATGCAGGGATTCTTATGATAGGGGCCAGTCTTCCAGGCCTTTTCAGTCAGCTCTCCAGGCTTCGCAGGGTGGTCCAGGTAATCGTGGGTTTTGTGAGCAGTATTCAGATTAGCCTCCCATCAGTGCTCATTCTCTTTAGAGTGTTCGTGGGGGCCATTCAGGTCGTTAGGGCTAGCAGTCCCAGCAGCCAAAGTGTTGTTACGGTTGTGGTGACCCAAGTCATCTCGTCAGGTTTTTCCCTCGAGCAGCGAAAAACACTCAGCAGCGGGGTCCTCGCCCCATGATTCAGGCCCCAACTAACCCACAGCCTACCAAACCAGCCAAAGGCCGGGGTAGAGATTGTAGAGGTCAAGGTCGAGACCGTAGAGGTGGAGACTGTCCTGCCAGAGGTAGAGGTCAGCCAGTGGACGACTGTCCCAGAGACATAGCTTAGAGGGGAGGTGCCGATCCCCGATTTTATGCTTTACCAGCTAGGCCAGAGGCAGAGACATCAGATCTTGTGATTACAAGTACCATTATGGTTTGTGATAGGGGTGCTTCAGTATTATTTGAGCCTGGGTTACATATTCATATGTGTCTTCCTACCTTGAACCATGCCTAGCCGTGCCTAGTTATGCCCTGGACATTCTAGTCTAAGTGTCTACACCAGTGGGTGACTCTACAGTAGTCGACCGGGTACATCATTCATGCGTGGTTATATTCGAGGGTCTTGAGACCCATGTTGACTTATTTCTATTAATCATGGTGGATTTCGATGTCATATTGAGGATGGATTGGTTGTACCCGTATCATGCTATTCTAGATTGTCATGCCAAGACAGTGACCTTGGCGTCGCCAGAATCACCGCGACTAGAGTGGAAAGGGACCCCAGGCTACTCCATTCGCAATGTTGTTTCATATGTTAAGGCTCGACGCATGGTCGAGAAGGGGTGTCTAGCTTATTTGGCATATGTTTGTGATTCCAGCGCGGATATTCCTTCTATTGATTCAGTTCTTATTGTGCGGGATTTTCCCGGGTCTTCCCTTCAAACCTGCCGGGTATGCCACCCGACAGGGATATTGATTTTTGTATTGATCTGGCACCGTGCACTCAGCCCATCTCTATTCCACTGTATCGCATGGCCCCGCCAGAGCTAAAGGAGTTAAAAGATCAGTTGCAAGACCTTCTAGAAAAGGGCTTTATCAGACCCAGTGTTTCTCCCTAGGGTGCACCTGTGTTATTTGTGAAGAAGAAGGATTGCTCGATGCGGATGTGTATTGATTATCAGCAATTAAACAGAGTGACGACAAAGAACAAGTATCCACTGTCATAGATTGGTGATTTGTTTGACCAACTCCAAGCAGCGAGGGTATTCTCGAAGATAGACTTGAGGTCGGGCTACCATCAGCTGAAGATCAGGGCGGCTGACATTCCTAAGACAACCTTTCGCACTCGGTATCGGCACTATGAATTCTTGGTCATGTCTTTCGGGTTGACCAATGCTCCAGCAGCATTTATGAAGTTGATAAATCGGGTGTTCAGGCCTTATCTTGATCTGTTCGTGATAGTCTTTATAGATGATACCCTGGTATACTCCCGCAGCCAGGAAGAGCACGAGCAGCACCACAGAATGGTTCTTCAGACTCTGAAGGATAATCAGCTATATGCCATGTTTTCAAAATACGAGTTTTGGTTGAGTTCAGTTGCATTTCTGGGTCATATCGTGTCAGTAGAGGGTATTCAGGTGGACCCAAAGAAGATTGAGGCAGTCCAGAATTGGCCTCGACCAGCTTCAGTGAGCGAGATCCGGAGTTTCTTGGGGTTAGCAGGTTACTACCGTTGATTTGTAGAGGGGTTCTCTTCTGTTGCAGCCCCGATGACCAGGTTGACCCGGAAGGGTGCCCAGTCAAGTGGTCTGAGGAGTGTGAGGAAATCTTTCAAAAGCTCAAGATAGCTTTGACTACGGCACCAGTGTTGATTTTACCCATGGGTTCAGGGCCTTACACAGTTTACTGTGATGCATCCCGTACTAGGCTTGGAGCGGTATTAATGCAGGGTGGCAAGGTTATTTCTTATGCTTCGAGACAGTTGAAAATCCATGAGAAGAATTATCCGGTTCATGATCTTGAGCTGGCATCAGTAGTTCATGCCTTAAAAATCTGGAGGCATTATCTATATGGTGTGGCGTGCGAGGTATACACGTATCACAAAAGTCTTCAGTATTTATTCAAGCAAAAAGAGTTGAATGTGCGACAGAGGAGATGGTTAGACTTACTGAAAGACTATGATGTTACTATCTTATATCACCCATGTAAGGCCAATGTGGTGGCCGATGTGTTGAGTAGGAAGTCTGCCAGTATGGGTAGTCTCGCTTATATTCCGGTCAGCCGGAGACCACTTGCTCTAGATGTCCAGGCCTTAGCCAATCGGTCCATGAGATTAGACATTTAAGAGCCTAGTAGGGTATTAGCCTGCACGGTCCCTCGTTCTTCCCTATTAAAGCGTATCCGTGAGAGGCAGTTTGATGATCCTCATTTGCGTGACCTGAGGGATACTGTACAATGGGAGATGTGGCTTACAGACTTGCACTGCCACCTAGCTTATCAACCGTGCATTTGGTTTTTCATGTATCTATGCTTCAGAGGTACCACGACGATCCTACACATGTGTTAGACTACAGTACTGTCCAATTGGACAAGGATCTATCTTACGAGGAGGAGCCGGTGGCCATTCTAGACCGGCAGGTTCGACATTTATGGTCGAAGTGTTTTCCTTACATGCGTGTCCAGTGGAGAGGTCAACCTCCTAAGGTATCGACCTGGGAGTCCGAGGCTGATATGCGGAGCCGTTACCCACATTTGTTCCCCGACTCAGGTTCTTCCTTCTCTTGTCCGTTCGAGGACGAACGGTTGTTTTAGAGGTAGAGGATGTGACGACCCAAAGGGTCACCTGTTTTCCTCATCTGTTCTGCACTTTTGAGGCCTTAAAAACCTCATTTTATATTGCCTCGATTTATGTGCATAGTCCGGGCACGTAGCCGAAAATATTTTGTGTTAGAATATGTGACTTCTATGGAAAAGTTGAAGAAATTTGATATTAATATTGATATAGTTGACTATGGTCAACATTTTTGGTAAACAGACCGGACCCGAGATCGGACGGTCCCGGAAGGTCCGTAGGAAAATATGGGACTCGGGCATGCATCCGGAGTCGAATTTTGAGGCTAGATCCGAAGATATGAATTTTTCTGTTAAATTGTTTTGCTGAAATTATTAATGAAAATTGAAACAAAAATTGATTAAAAGACCATGGTATCAGGCTCGTATTTTGGTTCTGACGCCCGATACAAGTCTTATATATTATTTAAGTACTTCCTGCAAAGTTTGACGGTATTTGAACGTCGTTTGATGTGTTTTGAACCATGAGTTCCAAATTTGAAAGTTTATGAAGTTTAAAAGAAGAAATCATGAATTTGAGGCTTAACTCTATGAAAACGATGTTATATTGGCAATTTGATCGCGCGAGCAAGTTCTTGGTATGTTTTTGAGGTTGTGTGCATGTCTGGTTTGGAGCCCGAGGGCTCAGGTAAAGATTTGATAGGCCGTTAGAGCAGATTTTGAAAAATAACACAACTGGTATTTTTCCCCAACTGATATCTTCGCAATTGCGAAGAAGTACTCGCAATTGCGAGACGTCCCAGAAACATCCTTAGTTCGCAAATGCGAATAATACTTCGCAAATGCGAAGTGGCCCAGGAAAGGCCTTGGTTCGCAAATGCGAGGCAACCTTCGCAAATGCGAAGTTGCCCAGGAAAAGACCGGGTTCGCAAATGCGAACCAAATCTCGCAAATGCGAAGTGGCTAGAATTGGCCTGTGTTCGCAAATGCGAAACATTCCCTCGCAAAGGTGACGTCCACAGTCAGGACCTGTTATGTTTGCAATTGTGAACAAATGTTCACAATTCCCGTATCCACAGCTGTGCAAATCTGATACTTAAACGATTTTAAACCCCCTTTTCACCATTCTTTCAAAACCCAAAACCCCATACACGATTTCTCAAGAGCAATATCACTCCACATCACTTGTAAGTCAATTTTTACTTAACTCTTTCAATTCCTAACATTATTAAACATGTTTTCCATTAGAAATCAAAGGTTTTTATGGTTGAAGTTGTTGTTTTTGGGTAGAACCAAGGTTTTTCATAAATTGGGGAATTGGACCTCGATTTGAGGTCCGATTTCAAAACAAATCATATAATTGAACTCGTGAGGGAATGGGTAACCGAATTTTGGTCTGAACCCCGAGTTTCGACCACGTGGGATCGGGGGCGTTTGGGAAATTTGGGGTAAAACTTTGATAAAACCATTTTTATGTATCCAAACCATTTTATATAGTATTTATTAAAGTAATTGAACTAATTGTGATTAGATTCGAGTGAGTTGAAGGTTGAATTTCGAGGTAAAGCGATAGTTGACGGTTAATTAGACTTCAAGGCTTTGAGGTAAGTGTTTGATCTATCCTAGCTTGAGGGAATAGGATTGTATGTGATAATTGCTAATTGCTATGTGATCGAGTGCGTTGTATAGGCATGGTGACGAGCATCTATACACTGGCATCTAGCATGACCGTGAGTCGTTTTTTGACACATGTTGTGAGTTAATGTGTAATGTTCTTAAGTCATGTTCTTGAGCCCTTGCCGGGTTGTGAAATTGATTATTGTTTCCCTTGTCGGGACTTTATTGTATTGTTGATGTTGTTCCCTTGCCGAGATATTGATATGATTATTGTTTCCCTTGCTGGGATGGTTCATATTACTTGTTTCATTCTTTTGCCCTTGACTGTGATAGTTATTTGGGTGAGGAAGAGTGATAATGCACGAAGTGTGATGCCGTGCCAGTTTTACTTATGTTCGCAGGAAGGATCATTCCGTGCCTTGTTTTACTGTTTATGCACGAAGGAACATGCCATGCCGTTGTTACTTAATTTAAGTACGAAGGGACATTCCGTGCCGTTGTTATTTAAACCATGCACGAAGGATCATGCCGTGCCATGGATGTGAGGATGAGAGTAAAAGGACGAAGGTTGATGCCGTGCACTTTTATTTGCTTATTTGGTGAGGATGAGACTAAAAGCACAAAGAGTGAAGCCGTGCACTTTTATTTGATTATTTGGTGAGGATGAGAGTAAAAGCACGAAGGGTGATGCAGTGCAACCATTTAAATTTCTTGTTTTGTGACAACTGTTTTTACTACACTCTGTTTTTACTTTACTGATCAATGTTGTGTTTCTGATTGTGCTCCCCCAGCATGTTACCTCCTTTCTTAATTGTGTTACCCAATATCTCTGTTATTTTGTGGTACATACATATATAGAACTGCACAGGTTTATGTGAGTGTCTGGTCCTAGGCTTGTCACTACTTCACTGGGATAGGCTAGGGACTTACTAGCACTTGTGGTCGGATTGTGCTGATACTACACTTCTGTGCGTTTTTGCACAGGTCCAGGTTGTGAGCAGGAGCAACAGCAGTAGTACACTAGCGGGATTATCGTACTTCCGAGATCGAGGTAGCTTGCAGGCGTCCACAGGCCCGACGTCTCCTCTATTTGTTTTTATTATTATTGTGGTCTCATTGTTCCGAGACAGACGGTTATTATTTATTTCTTTCAGACCATTATGTGTAGTTATTCCTTAGTAGTTCGTGAGATTGTGACTCCACATCTTGGGTAGAGGATTTATGTCAGTTACTTTACACTATTATTCATCTTTTATTCGAAAGACTTCTGCATTTAAAAATATGAGTATTATTCTGGCTATTAAATATGAGAACAAAGTGGTTGTATAAACAGGAAGATGGTGAGTGAATAGGCTTGCCTAGCTACCACGAGTAGGCTCCATCACGATCCCGATGGTGGGGGAATCCGGGTCGTGACACTCCTCGAGCAAGAGCCATCTCAACCCTATGAGCTGCATTAGCCGCCTCCTGAAAGGATATGTATGTAGTGTTGCATTGGCCGGCTTTCCCTCTTCGTAGGCTTGTCACAAACATCAACGGCCAATTTCCTCTTTTGCTATGTTGTCTTAACACTGCCGAGCTACCCCATTTACTCATATACTCTTCGTTATTCTCTAGGGGCGATTCTTACCCCCTGCAAAGAGCCAACCTTAAATATGTATAAATTATTTGGGGGACCTTTCCATACCATATATATATATATATTTTCCAATATTTCACAATATTTGTCATTCACAACTCTAATAAATTCACCGGACGTCAAGGTTTAGTGAAACCCTACACGATTCATTAGGTGAAATCCTGATACAATTGCATCTTCCCTTGGAACCACAACTGCATAGTAAATACATTATCTTCCTACTACTTCTATTTGCCATCCGAAATATAGCACAATCAACCCCCTCGCTTTTGACTATTCCCACGTTCTATAATACCTCAGAGCAGCGGTCAAGCACAACCCCGTGGGTTCTCAAAATATGCACCGCTGAAGGTGGTAGCGAAGTGTTTGGTAAAAACCATCCGACCTTCTCAAAACTTCTAAAGGTGTAGTTGATCTATTACCACCCTGTGCCATTGTTCGGCTAAAGAAGCGGTACGTGACTTCGCCATTCATGGGAGGATAAGAGTAGAAATTCAATTTAACATTCAAAGAACAAATTCACACAATAGGAAAGAAAAAAAAGAGATATTTTTCTTAACTCAATAGACTCTGAGGAACTAGTACAGACGACTCCGCACCTACCCCTCAGACTCTACTAAGTTTGTTCGTGAGTTGTGAGACCTATGTAACCTAGTGCTCTGATACCAACTTGTCACGACCCGGATTCCCCACCATCGGGATCGTGATGGCTCCTACTCGTGGTAGCTAGGCAAGCCAATTTACTTACCATCTTTCCATTAATAAAAACCATTATGTTGTCAATTTAATAACATGAATAACAATAACAACATAAACTACGGAAGTCTAATTTCATAAATTTGAATATAAATATGAAATACTCAACATAAATCCTCTACCCAAGATGTGGAGTCACAAACTCACGAACTACTAAGAATAAGTACACATAATGGTCTGAAAGAAAAATAATAATCGTCTGTCTCGAAACAATGAGACTACAGCAATAATGAAAACTATAGGAAGAGACGTCGGGCCTGCGGACGTCTGCAAGCTACCTTAGTCTCGAGAGTATAACAATCATGTTAATTAAACTACTACTGCTGCTGCTGCTTCTGTTAAAAACCTGGACCTGTGCAAAAACACACAAAAGTGTAGTATCAGCACAATTCGACCCCATGTTCTGGTAAGTGCCTGGCCTATCCCGGCGAAGTAGCGACCAGCCTAGGACCAGATACGCACATAAACCTATGCAATTCTATATACATATGTACCACAAAATAATAGAAATACAAATAGCAAGTAAAGGAACATGCTAGGGGAGCAGAATCGAATATACATAATTAATTAGTAAGGTAAAAACAGAGTACAACAAAACAGTTATAAAAAAACTAGAAATTGAATGGTTGCACGATATCACCCTTCGTGCTTGTGATTTTACTCTCATCCTCACCAAATAAGCAAATAAAAGTCCACGGTATCACCTTCGTGCTTTTACTCCCATCCTCACCAAATAATCAAATAAAAGTGCACGGCATCACCCATCGTGCTTTTACTCTCATCCTCACCAAATAAGCAAATAAAAGTGCACGATATCACCCTTCTTGCTTTTACTCTCATCCTCACATTCATGGCACATCATGATCCTTCGTGCATGATTTAATTAACAATGGCACAGAATGTTCCTTCATGCATAAATAGTAAAACATGGCACGAAATGATCCTTCGTGCATAAATAGTAAAACGTGGCACAGAATGATCCTTCGTGCGAACATAATTAAAAATGGCACGACATCACCCTTCGTGCTTTGTCACTCTTCCTCACCCAAACAACAGTCACAATCAATGGGCAAGAAGAATGAGATAAACAACAAGTACTATCCCGACGAGGGAGTAACAACAGTCATAACAATATCCCGACAAGGGAACAATAACAACCACACAACAAGATCCCGACAAGGGAACAATAACACAACCTTCACAACCCGGCAAGGGCTTAATAATATAACTTAGGAAAGTTTCACATTAGCTCACACCATGTATCAACAAACGACTTACAGTCATGCTAGACTCCGGTGTGTAGATTCTTGTCACCACGCCTATACACCGCACTCGATCATTTAGCAATTAGCAAGTCACTATACTCTACTACTATTGCCTCAAGCTAGGATAGATCAAACACTTACCTCGACCGCTTATAGTCCACTCAATACTCAAGAAATGCTTTTCCTTTCGAATTTGGCTCCAAATCAATCGTATCTATACACAATTTATTTAATAACATCAATTCTACTCAACAAACCACCCCAATTGCCTAATTAAAATATTTTTAACATGCTGTCCAAAATTGTAAAATTCATCCTGGGCCTGCTTGGTAAAAAAATTCCAAAAATTATACCAACGGATTTCTCATCTTGCCATAAGTCCGTACATATAAAGAACACAAAAATCGGAGTCCGTTTGACCCCTCAAATCTACCCCTAAAGGTCTCATAATTCCAGGCCCCAAAATCCTATTTTTCTATTGTTTTCATGAATTAAAGAATGGGATTGTGGTTTATAATTATCCATAAATGCGTTTTAATAATCAAATCACATATCTCTGTGATTCCCACTGATTTTCTCTCTTAAACATCACCTCAGAAGCTTCTTCTCGTTCAAAAATTTGAATAAAACTCGGCTTGCTCATTATAGGTATATTATTTACGTGTTTTACTGCTCCCAAGAGATTCCTTGTGAAATTCTAATGAATTTTGTCCTTTGAATTACTCAATTTGACCTTATAATGAAGGAGATATGTAGGTTTTAAGATTTGCAAATAGTGCAGGTTTTTAATACGCCGTCAGGGGCAATTTTGTTATTAATCTGAAAATATGGGCAATCTAAGTAAAATGGCCATAAAATCCTCATACGATGTCCAAATTCGATAATTCCTTTTTCTACGGATCCATAATTACGATAAGGATCTCTTGCTTCATTCAAAACAGTAAACAGAGCTCATTTGTTCAATATGATATCATTTACGGTTGAACAAATGATGTCGAAGCATAAGAAAAATGAGCACAACGCAACCCAAACCTATCCCAAAGACGTCAAATGATGTCCGTGTTCGACCAAACTTTACAAGAAGCGCTTAAACAATATATAAGACTTGTACCGGATATCGAAACCAAAATACGAGCCCGATACCATGGTCTTTTAATCAATTTTCATTTTCATTTTCTTTAATAATTTCAGAAAAAAATAATTTAACCGAAAAATTCTTTTACCCGGGTTTTAGACCTCAGATTTCGACTCCGGACACATGCCCGAGTCTCATATTTTTCTACGGACCTTCCAGGATAGTCCGATCTTGGGTTCAAGCCCGTTTACAAAAAATGTTGAGAAAAGTCAACTATAGTCATATTAATATCAAAATTCTTCAAATTTTTCACAAAATTCACATATTTCCACATAAAAACTTTTCGTCTACGCGCTTGGACTGCGCATGCAAATTGAGGCAATATAAAATGTGGTTTTCAAGGCCTCGGAAGCATAGAACATATGAGGAAAGCAGGTGATGACCCTTTGAGCCGTCACACATGTATAATATACATGAACAGTACCATATGAATAGTACCCATGAATAGTGACGTGAACAGTGTCAGACAGAATGTTAAGTTCTGAAAATGGGACTTCATCCAATTTTCCATTTTTGACGATTTAGAGCTCGGATGAAGCGATTATTTAGAAATTTTCAAGGAAAACATTGGGGTTAAGTGTTCTTAACTCAATTTTGGTTGTATAACTCGAATCTATCACAAATTTTGGTGTTTAATCTGAGAATTTTGTTGAAGATAGTAGAAAATCCTCTTGGATAGAATCACTGATTTGAGGGTAGAAATGATATGGGAATTTTATAAATTTGGTATGGTTAGACTCGTGAGAATATGAGGTTTCTAGAAATTTAAATTTTACCCGGTTCCGAGACGTGGGGCTCGTGGGATATTTTGGACATTTTATATAATTTTGCGTATTAGCTTAAAATATAATTGTAGAATAAATTACTTGAATTATTATTTACAGTATGCAATTTAATTAAATAGATTTGAGCCATTTGGAGTCGAATACTCGTGGAAAGAGCGTGATTTTAGGTTGACTTGCACTTGATCAAGGTAAGTGGCTTGTCTAACCTTGTATGGGGGACTTTGTCCCTTAGGATATGAAATTGTTAATTGAATGCCTTGTACGTGAGGTGACGAGCGCGTACTTGAGCTAATTGTTGAAAACCCAAATTTTACTTAAATTACTTGAACTGAGTTTCTTTCGTATATGTTTTATTCTACTTGATATTATAGCTTATGCTGGTATATAAAAACATGTTTAATTGATCCAAATTACCTATTTTCTTAATTTACCTTAATTAAAATTACGTGGACCATGTTGGGCCAGAATTATTTATTTCTTTGTATTGTTATACTTCAATTTCTGAATATTTCTGTGATCTTGGTTGTGCATTTACATTGGGACTACGGATGTGGAATTCTAGTAGCTCCACCCTCGTTTGTTTACTTTGGGACTACGGGTTTGATTCACGGGAGATCCCCCTGCACGTGTTATGTTCCAAGATTGAGAGTGCGGGATACCAAGAGATCCCTAACATAAAAATAATTATATTATTGAGGATAGCAAAAGATCCTCGGGATACCTATAGATCCCTGAATTATTATTGTGGATACCAAGAGATCCCAGAATTATTATTGAGGATACCAAGAGATCCTTGGGATACCAAGAGATCCCCGAATTATTATTATGTATACAAAGAGATCCCAGAATCTTTATTGAGGATACCAAGAGATCCTCGGGATACCAAGAGATCCCCGAACGATTTATTGAGGATACTAAGAGATCCCCGGACTACCAGGAGATGCCCGATGTTAAATATCTGGTTGTGATTTATAACTCTATTCACTGATTGTGTTGTTCTATGTTACTATTTTACTTATTTTCTTGTTGGATTTCTGCTGCAATTATACTCATACTGTCTCCTCATTATTATATTAATTATTATGTTTTACCTCAGTAGGGCCCTGACCTTCCTCGTCACAACCCAACCGAGGTTAGGCTTGGCACTTACTGAGTACCGCTGTGGTGTACTCATGCCATTTCTGCGCATATTTTTCATGTGCAGCTCTAGGTACCTCCATCCAGGCGTTAATCCAAAGAATTGAGGCACATCTGTCGCGTCCGAAGACTAAAGAGTCTCCTTCTACTCTATCTTGTAGTTAGTAGTTCCATGTTATGTACTCAGTTGTAGTAGACATTTCTAGATATTAGAGCCGTATCTTATGTTTCTCTTAGACTGTGTCGCCCGTGGGTTTCCGGATCTTTGGGATAGTTTCAGAATGCTATGTGTTAAAGTGTATGTGTCAGGCATCAGTTATATACATTATTCATGTTATTTAATTTTGATTATAAATTCCGCAATTGTTATTACTTCTACAACGTGTTAGGCTTACCTAGTTACGAAGACTAGGTGCTATCATGACGTGTTCACAATTGGTGAACTAGGGATGTGACAGGTTGGTATCAAAGCTCTAGGTTCATAGGAGTCACGGGACAGATGCCGGTTTATTAGAGTCTCGCTGATCAGTACGGAGACATCTGTACTTATCTACGAGAGGCTATGTAACCGTTAGGAAAATTTCCACTTCATTTCATTCCTTATTGTGCGTCATTTATTCAGTTGGAACCTATATCATATGTTCTTTTGCATCCACTCATGTATTAAAATTGTGCACTTGGTATCAAGTATGGCCGACAGTTCGTGATGCTACAGAGGGATTATAAGGGAGCCATGAATTTACTCAACCATTGTTACTGCGTGTCATCCATATCGATATATCCATTCAATTATGCACATGGGGGTGCACTAGGTTCTGACATTCGGTTGATAATTACAGTCTTAAGAATGTTTACTTAACTACCTAATCATCACACTAATGGTAGAGTCACAGATGGATGTAGATCTAAAGATAGTTGGTGGTAATAAAGACTATATGGTTTGTATGAGATGTCTATTTAGCGAAGGGTACAACTAGTAACCGAGATATTGGAGGAAGTGAGTTTAACTGCCCTAAAAAATGACATAGACTAATCGAACGGCTTGAGTTATGTTATGATGGTGACGTACAAGCGATAAAGGTTAGTATCATGAATTATCAGGATGTATCTTATGTCTTTGCGCCAAGTGAAAGGAGTTCACTATCAACGATCAAATTGTGGTTCATGTGTCATATCAGATTTGGCATGCGATGTATTTAAGTGGTATTCAAAAGTTCTCTGAAACTCGTATAAGAGTAAGAGCCGAGATTTTATGGGACGATGTTAAGAATTTCGATATTCCTAGGTACATAATAATTATACATTTCAGTATCAGCAGGGAAATGGAAACATTTTCAAAATACTCGTGGTGCCCCATTAATCATGGCACTCTCATGGGATAATCATCTTTTGGTGCACCATTAGCATGTGATTCCTTAAATGGTTATTCTAATTATCTGGCAAAGACTCAGTACGAGTAGCCAAACTGCAAATGAGTTGTTATGAATGTGGTAATAGTAGAAACATCATGAGAAATTGTCCCAGACTTGGGAGAAATCTGTTTCATCAGAACACTCGGTCTAATCACTCCATCACAATTACTAATCTACATACACTACAAGTTAGAGATGGAGGGAGAATGGGTTTATGCCGCCTAAGAGGTTGAGGCCCGACACATTGATATAATAGCTATGGTGTGGTTGAGGCCACTACACCAGATAATGTCATTACAAGTACAATTCTGATTGTTATAAAAAAAGGATATTTTTCCTTAATTTGATTTGATTTTTAAGATTGAGGTGAGTCCTCTTAATATGCTCCACTCATGAGTGAGCTTCAAAATCCTAAAATGTAGTTATATGAATACTCACGTTGGGTTATTATATGGAGATAGCTATCCCTATCATTATGTGTTGATCACTAAGAATATCTATGATGCTAAAAGTGACTTTCTATTACTTACTATAGTGGGTATTGATGTGATTTCAGGATAATTAATTCCAATTGTCAATTATATTCCCTATCGATATGATGGTTCATTATATGTTGTGATTTTCCTTGGAGGAAATTATTGAAAAGAAGAAAGAAAGGAAATGAAATAAAAAATTCAGTTGGCACAATGTGCAAATATTTATGATTCAAGAGTTGAGGACGAGATCCTCAAATTTTATATAATGTGAAATATTTTTAACCGAGCTACAAGCTGCGGTGGATGTTATATGTGGACAAGGTCCTGGTGGTGAAAAATTTATGTGTTTAAAATTCTCCTTTTATGAAATTGAAATTTTTGTACTATATTTTAAATGGGAGTCATGCTTGTTAGGCTTATTTGATAATTTTTGTATATTTTCTGTTCATATTTAGCCATTTTTGTGTCTGTTGTAAACGTTTAGTTTTAGCCTACGATATGGGTGCCTAGGTGGCGATAAATGTGACTCGTCAATTCAGATAAGTAATTATGAGATCTTCATGCTTAGTTGTGAGTAAAGCGGAGGTCTGAAATGAGATGTTTGTTAACATAAGGTTAATTGGCAATGTTGTAATTTATGAACAACTATTATGGCTAGAGACGAGGTTATGGGCATACAGATGACATGTTTCATGTCCAGATGTTATTATGATAATGTGACGCTTGTAATGCAGAGGTGGTTAGTGATATATATATATATATATATATATATATATATATATATATATATATATATATATATTGTGGTGTTTCATTGGGTTGTGAATGTGTTGTTAGGAGTTATTTTGGTGTTACTCTAGCAGGTGGATAGTCCCAATTACAGGGGATGCTCTGCCAAAATTTTAGAAAAATTTGGGAGTTAGAAAAATTTGTGATATTAAGATATGCGAAGAAAGAGATAGGTTACGGTGTGTATTTAAGGACGAATGACCCTTATTGGGAGAGAGTGTAACATCCTAAAGAAAATAATTTCAAAGTAATTAAGGGCTATTAAAAGTTGAAGTATGTTGAAATAAGACTATTGTAGTGTGAGAATGTGGAATTCAGACCCTATGATGAATGTTAGATGTTGAAGTTTGGGTCTTGTCCTAAGTTTATGGACTAAGGATGAGGTTAAACCTTCAGTTAAGTTGAAGGATCAGTTATAGGAATTTTTCTTGAAAAGGGTTTTATTTCGGCCTAGTGTATCACTTAGGGTGATCCTATGTTATTTGTGAAGAAACAAAAGATGATGGTTCTATGCATATGTATATTGATTACCACCAGTTGAATAAGGGTACACAGAAGAACCGTTATCCTTGCCTCTTATTGATGATCCGTTTGACTAGTTTTAGGGCGCACGGGTATTTTCTAAGATTGATTTTTGCTAACGTTACCATCCGTTGAAAATACATGAAAAGAATTACCTTGTCCATGACCCCGAGTTAGCTGCTATTGTTCATGCCTTGAACATCTGGTGTCATTATTTGTACGGTGTGCCATGTGAGATTTGTATTGATCATCGGAGTTGCAACATATGTTCTAGCAAAAGGATCTAAATTTGTGCCACAAAAGGTGGTTAGAGTTGCGGTAAGGATTATGACATCACTATCCTATACCACCCGGATAAAGCTAATGTAGTGGATGATGCTTTGAGTCGTCGGGCAGAGATCTTGGGAAGTTTGGCTTACCTACCAACATCAAGAGGCCTTTGCCAGCCAGTTGTAAGGTTGTATCTTTCAGAGCCTAGTCGGATTTGTCGGTCGGTGCCCCAACTCTGAGTAGGTTATTATGAGAATCAAAGACCCAATGGGTTGGTTTGAGTCTGATGAGATTGGACTATTGGTCACATGCTTAGTTTAGAATGCTTTGGAAAAGTTTAAAGTAATTCAGGATTTACCCTATATAGCCTCGTCATGACAGAAGAGTTATGCAGACCAAATCAGGATATGGTCGAAGAGAAGGTCTTGACTCGTGTTACGCCTATAAAGGGCATTATGAGATTTGGGAATAAAGGGAAGTTGATTCTAAGGTTATTGGACCTTTTGGGATATTAAGGCATGTTGGGGAGGTTGCTTGTGAGCTTGCCTTACCTCCCAGCTTAGCAGGAGTTCATCCTGATTTTTTTGCCTCGATGCTTCGGAGGTATCACGGTGACCCGTCGCATGTGTTAGAGTTCACTTCAGTCGAGCTGGACAAGGAGATGTCCTATGATGAGGAGCCAATTGCAATATTAGACAGGCAGGTCCAAAATCTCAGGTTGAAGGTTATACCTTCAGTAAAGGTTCAATAGAGGGGCCAACCGATTGATGAGCGACTTAGAAGACTGAACGGGATATGCATAGCCGATACCCTCATCTTTTCACTACTCCAGGTATGTTCTTTATGCTCGTTCCAGGACGAACAAATGTTTAAGTGTGGGAGAATGTAATAACCTGGCCGGTCATTTTTAGAATTTACACCCCATTCCCCTATTAACTTCTTCCTCTAAGTTCATTTTTGCTATTTTGGTTTGCCGGGAAGTTCGGTACTAGGATTCAGAGTGTTTTGGGACATTTAGTCCCTAAATAAGAGCTTAAGAGTTGAGAAAAGGCCCATATCCAGAGCAGTGTAAAGACAACCTCGAAATGGAAATATGAGGGTCCCGTTAGCTCTGTTAGGTGATTTCGGGGTTGGGAGCGTGTTCAGAATGTAATTTGGAGGTCTGTAGCTAATTTAGGCTATAAATGCCTTTTGAAGTTTCGTTTCGATATTATATTTTTGATTCAGGGGTCAGTTTGGAATTCTAGAAGCTGTTGTAGCTTCATATGTCATTTTGGATATACGTGCAAAATTTCAGGCCATTCGGATAAGGTTTGGATAGGTTTTTGATCGAAGTATGTTTCGTTAAAATTGAAGTTCATAGGCTTGAATCTTGGCTTAAATCGAGTGTCCGGCGTTGTTTTAGGTGTTTTGATAATTGTAACAAGTTTGAATAATGTTATAGGATATGTTGGAACTTTTGGTTGAGGTCTCGGGGGCCTCGGGTGTGTTTCGGATGGCCAACGAGTCATTTTTGGTAGATTTTTGTTGTTTTGAGCATAAACGTGTAATGATACAAATGTCCATTTTTAGTTCTAGAGAGCTAAATTTTATTTCGAGACTTCCACAATTTAAATCATGAATTATAAGACTGATCTAGAAATTTTGGTTTAATTTCATCAAGTCGCGATCGGGTTTTTGACGCGAAATGTGAGTTAATTGTTTAACGAGCAAACTGAGCTCCGAATTCAGTTTTGATTGAAGGGTTGTGTTTGTATTATTATTTTTCACTCATAGGAACAAGAATTGTCTAATTCCGAGTTCGTATGACGGAGTTAGAGCCTTTTTAGTGAAAAGAAAAGCTGTTGCAATTTTCTGGGCAATTTCTGCATTTTCGTACATGTGAACAGTGATCGCACTTGCATGAATAGTATCCTTGTACAGTACCATGTACAGTACCCCATGTACAGTATACATGAAAAATACCATATGAATAGTACCCGTGAATAGTGACGTGAACAGTGCCAGACAGAATGTTAAGTTTTGAAAATGGGACTTCATCCCATTTTCCATTTTTGACGATTTGAAGCTCAGATGAAGTGATTTTTTAGAGATTTTCAAGGAACACATTGGGGGTAAGTGTTCTTAACTAATTTTGGTTGTATAACTCGAATCTATAAAGACTTTTGGTGTTTAATTTGAGAATTTTGTTGAAAATAGTAGAAAATCCTCTTGGATAGAATCACTAATTTGAGGGTTGAATGATATGGGAATTTTATGAATTTGGTATGGTTATACTCGTGAGAGTATGAGGTTTCTAGAAATATAAATTTTACCCAGTTCCGAGATGTGGGGCTCGAGGGGTATTTTTGTCATTTTATATAATTTTGCATATTAGCATAGAATATATTTGTAGAATAAATTAATTGAATTATTATTTACAATATGCAATTTAATTGAATAGATTTGAGCCATTTGGAGTCGGATACTCGTGGCAAGAGCGTGATTTCAGGTTGACTTGCACTTGATCTAGGTAAGTGGCTTGTCTAACCTTGTGTGGGGGACTTTGTCCCTTAGGATATAAAATTGGTAACTGAATGCCTTGTAATGTGAGGTGACGAGTGCGTACTTGAGATAATTGTTGAAAACCCAAATTTTATTTAAATTACTTGAACTGAGTTTCTTTCGTATATGTTTTATTCTACTTGCTATTATAGCTTATGCTGGTATAGAAAAACATATTTAATTGATCAAAATTACCTATTTGCTTAATTTACCTTAATTGAAATTATGTGGAGCATGTTGGGCCAGAATTATTTAATTCTTTGTATTGTTATACTTCAATTTCTGAATATTTCTCTGATCTTGGTTGTGCATTTACATTGGGACCACGGATGTGGGATTCCAGTAGCTCCACCCTTGTTTGTTTACTTTGGGACTACGGGTTTGATTCCTGGGAGATCCCCCTACACGTGTTATGTTCTAAGACTGAGAGTGCGGGATACCAAGAGATCCCTGGCATAGAAATGATTATATAATTGAGGATACCGAGAGATCCCCAAATTATTATTGTGGATACCAAGAGATCCCAGAATTATTATTGAGGATACCAAGAGATCCCCAAATTATTATTGTGGATACCAAGAGATCCCAAAATTATTGTTGAGGATACCAAAAGATCCTCGGGATACCAAGAGATCCCCAAATTATTGTTGTGGATACCAAGAGATCCCAGAGTTATTATTGAGGGTACCAAGAGATCCTTGGGATACCAAGAGATCCCCAAATTATTATTGTGGATACCAAGAGATCCCAGAATCTTTATTGAGGATACCAAGAGATCCGTGAATGATTTATTGAGGATACCAAGAGATTCTCGGGATACCAAGAGATTTCTGAACGATTTATTGAGGATACCAAGAAATCCTCGGGATACCAAGAGATTCCCGATGTTAAATATTTGGTTGTGATTTATACCTCTATATACTGATTGTGTTGTTCTATGTTACTGTTTTACTTATTTTCTTGTTGGAGTTTTGCTGCAATTATACTCATATTGTCTCCTTATTATTATATTTTACCTCAGTAGGGCCCTGACCTTCCTCGTTACTACCCAACCGAGGTTATGCTTGGCACTTACTGAGTACCGCTATGGTGTACTCATGCTTTTTCTATGCATGTTTTTCATGTGCAGCTCCAGGTACCTCCATCCAGGCTCTATATTCAGAGACTTGAGGTACATCTGCCGTGTCCACAGACCGGAGAGTCTCCTTCTACTCTTTCTTGTAGTTAGCTGTTCCATGTTATGTATTCAGTTGTAGTAGACATTTCTAGATATTAGAGCCGTATCTTATGTTTCTCTTAGCCTGTGTCGCCCGTGGGTTTTCGGGTCTTTGGGATAGTTTCAGAATGCTAAGTGTTAAAGTGTATGTGTCAGGCGAAAATTATATACATTATTCATATTATTTAGTTTTGATTATGAATTCCACAATTATTATCACTTCCGCAGTGTGTTAGGCTTACCTGATCGCAAAGACTAGGTGCCATCATGACGTGTTCACAATTGGTGAACTAGGGTCGTGACAGTAATATCCATAATGACATGTATTTATTATCCTTTGAATCATGAAATATACAAGTAAGAAGTTTGATGAAAGCATAGCCTCGTTTTTGTGTGCCTAAATTTTGGCGATCATCATAAATTTATGCATAACATTTTAAAATCTCGATTATTCGTGATTAAGGAATTATCTTAAAATGAGTCACGCATATGTATACTCATTTTATTTTGTGCGTTAAAAATAATGTCATGCGTACGTATACATAATTAATAGCACTTAATTAATATTAAAATTGTTTGGCCAAAGACACGTAAACACCTACCTTAGTATATTTTGCAATTTATAATTATGTGGCGTGAACGAGTACGTAATCACCATAGTTTTCTTAATTAAAAATGTGCCTAAAAGCATACTAACGCGTTCATTACATAACATAATTAACGTAGGGTGCATTTTGAACTTTGAACCCAAAATTGAACACCTAATAGCATGCACAAACAGTCTTCTCAAAGATATACCCCCTACCAGTCATGATAAGTGACTAGTTTCCTTTTACATGCTCATTAAGAAAATGCTAAATCATATATAAAAATACCTAGTATGACTAAATTACCATTATTAAATATTGGTCGCACAGTTATAGTAAGAAGTGAGAAAACTTTTGTGACGACCCAAAGGGGTCATCACTTATTTTCTCAATCTTTTTGAGCTTTTGAGGCCTTAAAACCCTCATTTATAATTTCCTCGATTTGCGTGCATAGTCCGGCCGCGATGCCGTAAAATTTTTATGTTGAAATATGTGAATTATGTGAAATATTTGAAGAATTTTGATATTAATATTGATATGGTTGACTTTGGTAAACATTTTTAGTAAACGAACACGGACCCGTGATTTGACGGTCTCAGAAAATTCGTACAAAAATATGGAACTCGGGCGTGTGCCCGGAATCAAAATACTAGGTAAAGAACCCCGGTAAAAGAATGTTTCTGTTAAATTGTTTTCTAAAAATGTTTAAGGAAAATAAAACTAAAATTTGAGTAAAAAGTAATGGTATCGGGATTGTATTTTGGTTCCGACGCCCGGTACAAGTCATATATATTGGTTAAGCCCTTCCTGTAAAGTTTGGTTGAAAACGGACGCCGTTTGACGTGTGTCACGCCCCAAATTGAGGAACATGACCGGCGCCTGACCGGGTTGCCCCAGTCAAGCGGACCTGGGTGCCTTTCATTCCCACGCGTTACCCCTGTGATGACTGTTTCTCATTAACCAAATATATTACTAATCATAATTGATTTCACATTAAACAAATAAAATGATACGAGTGACTCATTAACAAGATTGCAATTTTTACAACGCCCGACATAACATAATGTATACATAATACTGGAGTCCCACAGTTTACATGTCTATAGAGCCTCTAGGATACAAAAAGGGAAATACAATACTTGCCAGTAACAAGGCTCCGGCTATACCTTACAAAACCAAAATGAAATCTAAACCGAAGTGGCATGAACCACACAAGGCCCCGAGGAAGAAAGGGGCTCACCAAAAACGGGCAGTGGAGGATGAAAGATACTACTGCCGATGAGCTGAAGTGCCTGCTACTGATCCACCTACAATCATGACACGAATGTAGCGCCCCGGCAAAAGGGACGTCAGTACACTTGAATTGTACTGGTATGTATGGACAAACTTTGTCCCAAGTAAACTCAAGCCATTAAATTACATCAACAATTAATTAAGCCAGCCAACCATGTTTCCGCATTTTCCTCATTTCAAATAATTCTCACACAAAGCACTTTCTACAATCAACCAATTTAACAATAACCAATCAATCACGTAAAGCACAAGTAGTCAAACAAAGGGGCAATCGGTGCCCCACAGGTTGCAAACTCTCCTGCTGTCTCCTTTCACAATTTCACATTATTGATTTTTGTATCAATTTTCAATGGCGATTTCGATCGCTTTCCATCCTTATTGCCCCTGACCACCCTTATTACCTCGGCCACCCTTATCACCCCAACCCACACTTTATTTCACCACGTTGCGGCGCGCAACACGACCCCGCCTTACAGTTGAAAACACAACAATTTCAAACAGGCAGATAAGGTACTACACACAATTTCAACAAGTTCAAATAAGCAACTTACACATTGGTTCATGTTCTCAATTTCTTCTCAATTCAATATCACAACCATGTTACAATATTTCCACAATTCAAGTGTTTCATCTCTTTCCACAATAAACCAATTCTCAAGTGTTTCGTTTGTTTTTCACAAGGTGCCATATAGGCCGTCATAGTCATTATTCACAATTCTTTTGCCAAATTAAACTCTCATTTTATATCACTCATAGCTCAACAACAAACTTTAAATATCCAACAACAACATCAAGAATTTCACACAATTTGTCAATTTAACACGAACAAACAAACTTCACACATACAGGCAATTTCACAAGAATCAAAATTAGCCATACATACCTGGTGATGAGTTTTCTCCCGTTAACTTCCTACTTTATGCTTACCCAAGCTAACTTACTCTTGCCAACCTTGTTCTTGAAGATTCTTACTTCTACTCACTTCTTTTTACTAGAAATCAAGTTCAATAATCATGCATGAGTGTAAAAATTCTATTTTTAAAAGCTATTATATGAAAACCTCTCTTTACCCAATTAAAACTGAAAATCAAGAAAATAGTTAGGGTTTTTACCTTGAAAAGATTGGGTATGTTGAATCCTTGCCCTAGGATCCCTTGGAATTAAATGGTTGGAACAATCTTTGAAGATGAAGAACTTCTCTCTCTAAAAACCCTCTCTTCTCTCTCTAATTTTGGTGAGATGATATGATAAAATGAAGAAGAAAGGTGTTATATTAAAGAAGAGATCGGGTCAAAATGTTACAAAAATCTGGGCCGGGGTCAATTATGCGGTCACTATGCGACCGCAGAATCCACATGCGGTCCGCAAAGTGACCGCAAAAATGGCCTCAAAGTTATGCAGGTTCTGTTAAGGAATGCGGTCACTATGCGGACCGCATGTTGATTCTGCGGTCGCAAAAGTGCACCGCAGATTTGACATGCGATCGCATATCGACCGCACTTTTGACACGATTTTGGGCAACTCTCCGGAACGATTTGCGGCAAGAATGCGGTCCGCATGTCAGGTTTGCGGTCGCATTCTTGACCGCACATTTGACATTTTTCGGAAAAATTAATTCTTTACAATTTTGAAACTTAAATCACTACCAAGGGTCCGAACACATTATTCGGACCATGACACCACAACTACTAGGTTTTATGCACAAATTTTTTTTTTACGGGGCCTTACAACGTGTTTCGGCCTTAATTTGGAAATTTGGAAGCTTATGAAAACTTGGAAAGATTCTTGAGTTTTAAGGCTCAATTCGTCGATTTTGATGTTATTTTGGTAATCTGATCGCGCGAGCAAGTTCGTATGATGTTTTTGAGTTAGTGTACATATTTTATTTGGAGCCCCGAAGGCTCGGGTGAGTTTCGGATAGGTATCAGGATGGCTTTGAACTTAAGACAAATTGCAGAAAATCTGCAGCAGACATTCCTTCATCGCGTTCGCGATCCATTGGTCGCGTTCGCGATGCCCAGCCTGCCCCCTTCTTCGCATTCGCGATAACACCTTTGCATTCGCGTTGTCTAACCTCCCCCTTCTACGCCTACGCATAAGGCCTTACGCGTTCACGTAGGCCAACTGTGAAGCCCCCATTTTTCTTCTACGCGTTCACGACTTTTGTCCATGCGAATGCGATGCCCATTTTATCTAACCCTTCGCGAACGCGATACTGTGTACGCGAACGTGAAGTGTAAATTTCAGCCTAGTGATTTTCAGTTCTGAAATAGAATAGAACGGGATTTTATCCCATTTTGTCAAATCTTTCTCTTCTCCAACAACTTATTGGGGTGATTCTTAAGCGATTTTCATCAAACTTTTTGGGTAAGTGATTCATGGCTCGTTTTCTTCATTTTCCATCAATATTATTTGAATTTCTAGGCCTAAACATGTGTAAATGGGTAGAAAGATTAGAGAAATGGGTATAGCTAGGGTTTTCAAAGAATTTGCGATTTAGACCTCGTTTTGGGGTCGAATTTAAACACAAATTACTTATTTGAAGTCGTGGAATGATGGGGGAATTTATTTTTGTTCGAACCCCGTGTTTCGATCATGTGGGCCCGAGGTTTAATTTTTACTATTCCGGGCAAAATGTCGTAAAAATTATATTTAGTCATTTGAATTAGTTTGTTAAGTAGTAGTGATGATATTAAATCAATTGTGTATAGATACGATTGAATTGGAGCCGAATTCGAAAGGAAAAGGCATTGCTATGGATTGAATTGATCGTAAACTTTCGAGGTTGTGTTTGATCTATCCTAGCTTGAGGGAATATGAGTTAAGTTTATGTGCTAGTTGTTATGTGTGGAGTCCGACATATTGGCATGGTGACGGGTATCTATACGTCGGGGGTCAAGCCTGACCGCGTGCCTTAAATGGATTAAATTCGTATTAATCTTATGTGATTATATGAAAGGAATTATTATTGATTTCATACCGGTAATATATATGAATGGTAGATTAAAGATTATTGGTGTCACACCGGTAACATACGTTTATTGTTGATTAATTATTAATTATTGGTTCCATTGCCGGAATATATACATGTTGTTTATTGAACAATTATTGGTTTCACACCGGTAATATATACATAAAAAATGGGATCGTGTGGCACGTCGACCACCTATATATAAAAAAATGGGATCGACTGGCACGCCTACCACAAGATTCAAAATGAAAATGAATCGAGACATGAAAGAAAATTTTATTCCATTGTTCATATTATTTCTAATAACATATATTTTTGGTTGCCACTCGAGAGCATGTTCTTTTCCTTATTAATGTTCAATAATGTTTCCTGTTATTTTGTCGTGTATATATATATATATTTCTATTTTTTTTAAGTACACATGTTTATGTGGGTGTCTAGTCCTAGCCTTGTCACTACTTCGCCGGGATAGGCCAGTCACTTACCAGCACACGGGGTCGGTTGTGCTGATGCTACACTCTGTGCTCTTTTTGCGCAGATATAGGTTTCAGACCGTAGTAGCGACAATAGTGCGATTGTTGATATTCCGGTCACCGAGACTTCGAGGTAGTCTTCCTGGCGTCCGCAGGACCTGTTGTCTCCTCTATCTTTACTTTTTCGTATGTTATCTCATGTATTCGATAAAAATAGTTTATACTTCTTTCAGACGGTTATGTGTATTATTCTTAGAAGTTTGTGAGTATTGTGAGACCAGTTCTTGAGTAGTGTATCATGTTTGGATTTATGTATCATATCTAGTAAAATTTGCTAGGTCTTACGCTAAATTTATTTATTCTTTTGAAATTACAGAATTTTATCAAATGTTTTAAAAAGAGAGTTGTAACCAATGGAAATATGAGGAAGCGTTGGCTTGCCTAGCTTCCATTAGTAGGCGCCACCATGACTTCCGATGGTGGGAAATCCGTGTCGTGACAAGTTGGTATCAGAGCTCTAAGTTGCACAGGTCTCACAACTCACGAACAACCTTAGTAGGGTCTGAGGGATCGGTACGGAGACGTTTGTATTTATCCCCCAGAGGCTACAGAGTTATGAAAATTTCACCTTTATTCTTTTCTGTCGTGCGACTTTAAACCCTCAAATGCTAATTGAATTTCTACTTTATTCTTCCGCAGATGGCAAGAACACGCGCTTCTTCATCTACTGACTAGTAGCCTGAGGCTCCAAGGAGTAGCAGATCCCGCTAGGGGCAGAGGCCGAGGTCGAGGCCATTCTAGAGGCCGAGGTAAGGGTAGAGCTCAGCCCCGAGAAGCAGCACAAGTCGTAGAACCTCAGCTTCATATTGAGGAGGAGGTTCCAGCCCCAGCAGTTCCAGTGGGCCCAGCTCAGGTCCCAGGAGGCGTTATGTTCACCCCGGATCTTCAGGATGCTCTAGTCCAGATAGCAGGCTTTATGGACAATATCACTAGAGCAGGCCTACTGCCACTAGCACCAGCCACTTCTCAGGCTGGAGGAGGTAATCAGACTTCTGCTACGTGCACTTCAGAGCCAGTAATTCCCTAGGCTCGGGTTCCTGTGATTCAGCCAGCTGAGGTAGTTAAGTCTAGCATAGTGGCTCATGTTAGTGATGGTGCAGTTATGTCTGTTGATGCTTTATGGAGACTGATAGGTGTACCAAGCTATTCACTACCACATACAGTGGCACTTCTATAGAGGATCCCTAGGTCTTTCTATATAGCTGCCATGAGGTTTTCTGTACTATGGGTATTGTGGAGACTAATGATGTTGATTTTGCCATTTTTCGATTATCTCGATCTGCTAAGACTTGGTGGAGAGATTATTGTCTATTTAGACTAGCAGTATCATCATCTTTGACTTGGGGCCAATTTGTAGAATTGTTTTTGGAAAAGTTCATTCCAGCAACTCAAACGGAGGCTTTGCGCAGGAAATTTGAGCATCTTCATCATGGTTCTATGTCTGTCACACAGTACGAGACTAGGTACATTGACCTAGCTCGTCATGCCATTATCATACTTCCCACAAATAGAGAAAGGGTGAGAAGATTTATTGATGGCTTGAGTCAGCCGATTCGTTTGTCGATAGCTATGGGAGCAGGGACTGAAATCACTTTTCAGGAGGCAGCCAACGCAGCCCGCCGAATCGAGATGGCTCTATCATAGGGAGCAGGTCATGGGTCGGATAAGAGGCCCTGTAATTCAGGCAGAGATTCTCATGGTAGAGGCCATCCTCCTAGGCCTTATCAGCCAGCTCTTCAGGTTTCTCACGGTGCTTCTAGTGGTCGTGATCCTCAACCACATTATTCTGATCAGCAGCCTATCATCGCACTACCACTCCATTATTCTCAGCAGCCGAGGGCTTGTTACATGTGTGGCGACCTTAGGTACATTGCCTGGTAATTCCCTCGAGCTTCTAACAGCTCTCAGCAGTAGGGTCCTCACCTCATGATCCAAGCAACAGGTGATCCACAGCCCGCCCAGCTAGCTAGAGGCGGAGGCAGGGACCATAGAGGTGGAGGTAGGGACTGTAGAGGTGGATCTCGGACCGGCAGAGGCAGAGGACAACCAGTGATTGATCATCCAAGAGATATAGTTCAGGGAGGTAGGGCCCATCCCCGATGTTATGCACTTCCTACTAGACCAGAGGTTGAGTCCTCAAATGTTGTTATTACAGGTATTATATTTTGGTTTTTGATAGAGAGGCATCATCATTATTTGACCCTGGGTCTACATATTCATACGTGTCTTCCTATTTTGCACCGTACTTGGTTTAGCCTAGTGATCCACTGGGTGTTCCTGTTCATGTTTCTACACCAGTATGCGATTCTATTGTGGCTGATGTCGGTCTAGGCCAATTCTTTACTGCCTCAATCTTCTTTGGATCTACTGAATACCTGATACCGTCACAATAAGACCCAGGAATGCAACTGAACTTAGCCAAAATTCACACTTTGAAAATTTTGCATATAGTTGGCTATTTTTCAGAGTCTGCAGAGCCACTATGAATTGATGATTTATTTGATCAGCTTCAAGGTGGCAAGGTCTTTTCGAAGATAGACTTGAGATTTGGCTATCATCAGCTGAAGATTAGGACATCTAATGTCCCTAAGACAACATTTCGCACTAGGTATGGACATTATGAATTCCTGGTCATGTCTTTTGGGTTGCTCAATGCCCCAACAACTTTTATGGAATTGATGAATCGAGTGTTCCGATCTTATTTAGACTTGTTTGTAATAGTCTTCATTGATGACGTATTAAGATAATCCCGCAGTCAGGAGGAGCATACGCAGTATCTCAGAGTGGCTCTGCAGACTCTGAAAAATAGCCAACTATATGCAAAATTTTCAAAGTGTGAATTTTGGCTAAGTTCAGTTGCATTCCTGGGTCATATTGTGACAGCAGCAGGTATTCAGGTTGATCCAAAGAAAATTGAGGCAGTCAAGAACTTGCCTAGACCGACATCAGTCATAGAGATTCTGAGTTTCTTGGGGTTAGCAGGTTATTATCTGCATTCATGGAGAGGTTTTCTTCCATTGCAACCCCACTAACCAGATTGACGCAGAAAGGTGTTCGGTTTGAATGGTCAGATGAATGTGAAGCGAGCTTTCAGAAGCTCAAGACAGCCTTGACCACACCACTGGTATTGGTTTTACCCACAGGTATAGGACCTTATACTGTTTATTGTGATGCTTCCCGTATTGGGCTTGGTGCAGTGTTGATGCAGGATGGCAAGTTTATTTCCTATGCTTCAAGGCAATTGAAGATTCATGGAAAGAACTATCCAGTTCATGACCTGGAGTTGGCGGCGATTGTTCACGTACTGAAGACCTGGAGACATTATTTTTATGGAGTGTTATGTGAAGTATACACCGATCATAAGAGTCTTCAGTATATGTTTAAACAGAAGGAGTTGAATTTGAGGCAGAGAAGGTGGCTAGAATTGCTGAAAGATTATGATGTCACCATTCTATATCATCCGGGAAAGGAAAACGTGGTGGCCGACGCTTTGAGTAGGAAGTCAGCCAGCATGGGCGGTCTTGTTTATATTCAAGTCAATTATAGGTCGCTTTCTTTGGATTTCAGTCCTTAGCCAACCAATTTGTGAGGTTGGATATTTCTGAGCCTAGTCGAGTGCTAGCTTGCACAGTCGCTCGCTCATTATTGGAGCGTATCCGCGATCGGCAATCTGATGATCCTCATTTATGTGTCCTTAAAGACACGGTACATCGAGGAGGAGCCAAGCAGGTTACCTTAGATGCTGATGGAGTTTTGAGATTGCAAGGGAGAATTTGTGCGCCGAATATTGATGGACTTCGAGAATTGATTCTAGAGGAAGCTCACAGTTCGCAGTATTCTATTCATCCAGGCGCAACAAAGATGTATCGGGATCTACGGCAACATTATTGGTGGCGTAGAATGAAAAAGGATATTGTGGCATATGTGTCACGATGTTTGAATTGCCAACAGGTTAAATATGAGCATCATAGACCTGGTGGTTTATTTGAGAGAATTGAGCTTCTTGAATAGAAGTGGGAGAGGATCACTATGGACTTCATTTGTAGTTTTCTGATGACTCAGAAGAAGTTTGATGCTGTTTGGGTTATTGTTGATAGGCTTACTAAGTCATCTTATTTTATTCTGGTTGCCACTACCTATTTGTCCGGGAGATTATCTGGGATTTATATCAGGGAGATTGTTCGTCTTCATGGTGTGCCTATCTCTATCATTTCAGATCGAGGTACGCACTTTACCTCACATTTCTAGAAGGCGGTGCAATGAGAGTTGGGCAATCCAAGTCCAACTAAGTACATCCTTTCATCCCTAGACAGATGGTCAGTCCGAGAGGACTATTCATATATTGGAGGATATGCTTCGAGCGTGTGTTATTGATTTTGGAGGTTTGTGGGATCAATTTCTTCCTTTGGCAGAGTTTGCTTATAATAATAGCTATCAATCTAACATTCAAATGGCTCCTTATGAAGCCTTGTATGGTAGGTTGTGTCGTTCTCCTATTGGATGGTTTGAATCGGAAGAAGCTCGATTGCTGGGTATGGATCTAGTTCAGGAAGCCTTAGATAAGGTCAAGATCATTCAATATAGGCTTTGTACAGCTCAGTCTAGCCAAAAGAGCTATGCAGATCGCAAGGTTAGAGATATAGTATTCATGGTTAGGGAGCGAGTATTACTTCGAGTGTCGCCTATGAAGGGCGTGATGAGATTTGGAAAGAAGGGCAAACTCAGCCCTAGGTTTATTGGCCCACTCGAGATTATTGATAGTGTGGGAGAGGTGGTTTACAAGCTTGCCTTGCCACCTAGCTTGTCAGTTGTGCATTCAGTGTTTCATGTATCCATGCTCTGAAGATATCACGACGATCTATTGCACCTGTTAGATTTCAGCAGTGTCCAATTGGACAAGGATCTATCTTATGAGGAGGAGGCGGTGGCTATTCTAGATCGGCAGCTTCGACAGCTGAGGTCAAAGAATTTCCCTTCTGTGCGTGTCCAGTGGAGAGGTCAGCCTCCCGAGGCATCGACTTAAGAGTCCGATTCTGATATGCAGAAGCCGATATCCTCATCTATTCCCTGACTCAGGTACTTCTTTCTTTTGTCCGTTCGAGGACGAACGGTTGTTTTAGAGGTGGAGAATGTGATGACCTAAAGGGGTCATCACTTATTTTCTCAATCATTTTGAGCTTTTGAGGCCTTGAAAACCTCATTTATGGTTTCCTCGATTTGCGTGCATAGTCCGGGCGCGAAGCCGAAAATTTTTTATGTTGAAATATATGAATTATGTGAAAAATTTAAAGAATTTTTATATTAATATTGATATGGTTGTCTTTGGTCAATAGTTTTAGTAATCGGACCCAGACTTGTGATTTGACGGTCTCAGAAAATTAGTAGAAAAATATGGAACTCGGGCGTATGCCCGGAATCAAAATTCGAGGTTTAGAACCCCGGTAAAAGAAATGTTTTGTTAAATTTTTCTAAAAATGTTAAAGGAAAATGAAACAGAAATTTGATTAAAAAGTAATGGTATCGGGCTCGTATTTTGGTTTCGACGTGCGGTACAAGTCATATATATTGGTTAAGCACTTCGTGTAAAGTTTGGTTGAAAACGGACGTCGTTTGACGTGTTTCGGTCTTAAATTGGAAATTTGGAAGTTTATGAAAACTTGGAAAGATTCTTGAGTTTTAAGGCTCAATTCATTGATTTTGATGTTATTTTGGCAATCTGATCGTGCGAGCAAGTTCGTATGATCTTTTTGAGTCAGTGTACATATTTGGTTAGGAGCCCCGAGGGCTCGGGTGAGTTTCGGATAGGTATCGGGTTGGTTTTGAACTTAAGAAAAATTGCAGAAAATCGGCAGCAGACATTCCTTTATCGCGTTTGCGATCCATTGATTGTGTTCCCGATGCCCAGCTGGCCCACTTCTTCGCGTTTGCGATAACACCTTCGCGTTCACGTAACCTAAACTACCCCTTCTACGCGTTCGCGTAAGGTCGCTTATGCGTTCACGTAGGCCAACTGTGAAACCTCGAATTTTTCTTCTACGCATTCGCAACCTTTGTCCACGCACGTGATGCCCATTTTGTCCAACTCTTCGCGAACGCGACACTGTGTACGCGAACGCGACACTGTGTACGCGAACGCGAAGGATAAATTTCAGCCTAGTGATTTTAAGATCTGAAACAGAACAGAGCGGGATTTTATCCCATTTTCTCAAAACTCTCTCTTCTCCAACAGCTTATTGAGGAGATTCTTGGGCGATTTTCATTAAACGTTTTGGGTAAGTAATTCTTGGATCGTTTTCTTCATTTTCCATCAATATTATTTGAATTTCTAGACCTAAACATGTGTAAATGGGTAGAAAGAGGTATAGTTAGGGTTTTCAAATAATTAGCGATTTAGACCTTGTTTTGGGGTCGAATTTAAGAACAAATTACTTATTTGAACTCGTGGAAGGAAGGGTGGATTTATTTTGGTTCGAACCCCGTATTTCGATCATGTAGGCCCGGGGTCGATTTTCACTATTCCGGGCAAAATTTTGTAAAAATTATATTTAGTCATTTGAATTAGTTTGTTAAGTAGTATTGATGATATTAAATTAATTGTGTATAAATACGATTGAATTGAAGCCAAATTCGAAAGGAAAAGGCATTGCTACGGATTGAATTGATCGTAAACTTTCGAGGTAAGTGTTTGATCTATCCTAGCTTGAGGGAATATGAGTTGAGTTTATGTGCTAATTGTTATGTGTGGAGTTCGACATATAGGCATGGTGACGAGTATCTATACGTTGGGGGTCAAGCATGACCGTGGGTCTTAAATGGATTAAATTCCTATTAATCTTATGTGATTATATGAAAGGAATTATTATTGGTTTCATACCGGTAATATATATGAATTATAGATTAAAGATTATTGGTGTCACACCGGTAACACACATATATTGTTGATTAATTATTAATTATTGGTTCCATGCGGATAATATATACATGTTGTTGATTGAAGAGTTATTGGTTTTATACCGGTAATATATACATAAAAGATGGGATCGTGTGGCACGCCGACCACCTATATATAAAGAAATGGGATCGAGTGGTACGCCTACTACAAGATACAAAATGAAAATGAATCGAGACATGAAAGGCAATTTTATTCCATTGTTCATATTATTTCTGATAACATATATTTTTGGTTGCCACTCTAAGGCATGTTCTTTTCCTTATAAATGTTCAATAATGTTTCCTGTTATTTTGTCATATATGTATATATATATATATATATATATATATATATATATATATATATATATATATATATATATATATATATATATATATATATATATATATATATATATATATATATACACACAACAAAATAACATGAAACATTATTGAACATTTATAAGGAAAAGAACATGCTACTACACAGGTTTTTGTGGGTGTCTGGTCATAGCCTTGTCACTACTTCGCTCGGATAGGCCAGGCACTTACCAGCATATGGGGTCGGTTGTGCTGATACTACACTCTGCGCTCTTTTTGTGCGGATACAGGTTACGGACAGCAGCAGCGGCAATAGCACGATTGTTGATATATCGACCACCGAGACTTCGAAGTAGCTTTGCAGGCGTCCGCAGGACCCATTGTCTCCTCTATCTTTACTTTTCAGTCTGTTGTCTCATGTATTCGAGATAAACAGTTTATACTTCTTTCAGATGATTATGTGTATTATACTTAGAAGTTCGTGAGTATTGTGACACTAGTTCTTGGGTAGTGTATTATATTTGGGTTTCTGTATCGTATCTAGTAAAATTTATTTATTCCGCTGAAATTACAGAATTTTATCAAATGTTTTAAAAAGAGAGTTGTAACCAATGGAAATGTAAGTAAGAGTTGGATTGCCTAATTTCCATTAGTAGGCGCCATCATGACTCCCAATGGTGAGAAATCCGGGTCATGATAACTTTTTGGGGATATGCACATAATGTCACGACCTGAATTTCCCACCATCGGGAGTCATAATGGCGCCTACTAGTGGAAGCTAGGCAAGCCAACTGTTACTTACATTTTTCATTAGTTACAACTCTCTTCTTAAGACCTTAAATAAAAATCATGTAATTACAGCAGAATAATTAAACTTAGCGGAAGACTTGGTCAATTTTATCAAATATGATACAGAAAACCCAAACATGATACACTACCCAAGACTGGTGTCACAATACTCACGAACTTCTAAGAATAATACACATAATCGTCTGAAAGAAATATAAGCTATTTATCTCGAATACATGAGATAACAGAATGAAATACATAGATAGAGGAGACAACGGATCCTGCAGGCGCCTGCAAGGCTACCTCGTGGTTAGTAGTCAGAATATCCACAATTGTGCTACTGCCGCTACTGCTATCCGTAACCTGTATCTGCGCAAAAAGAGCGCAGAGTGTAGTATCAGCACAACCGACCCCATGTGTGTAACGACCCGACCGGTCGTTTTGAGCTCCGGCGCGTCATTTAGCAGATTGATGCCATGAACAACTTCATCAGGTATATTGACTTGTGTGTATGGCCAGAATTAAAATTCAGGAAGTTTGGAGTCAAATCTAAATGGAAATTCTCATTTTGAAAGCTTAAAGTTGAAGAAATGAACTACGATTGGAATTTTGAGTAAATAACCTCGAAATTGGGATCTGAAAGTTCCAGCATGCTCGTATGATGATTTTAAACTTGGACATATGTCCGGATTCGGTTTTTGATAACCCGTGAGCATTTCGACGTATATGGTGGAAGTTAGTATTTCAGAAGGATTTCATAAATTTGAGTTGGAAGGCATTTTAGAGTTATAGATGTCCGTTTGGGATTCTGAGTCTCGTAATAGATCCGTATGGTGATTTTAGAGTTGGGAAGGCGATTAGAAGTGAATTCGGATGTCCGGAAGTCATTTTGAAGTCATTTGGCTAAATATAGGAATTTGAAGGTTTATGAGAAAATTCGATCGGCAGTGAAAATTTTGATATCGGGGTCGGAATACGATTCCGAAAGTTGGTGCAAGTGTGTAATTTCGAATGTGACTTGTGTGAAAACTTTGAGTCAATTCGGATCGATTTTGGTAGGAAATGGGACAATTAATCTCTTTAAGAAAAGCTTAAGTTGGAAAAGTCAACCCAATGTTGACTTATGATTTAGAGGGCTCGGAATTGAATTCCGATGATTCGGTTAGTTTTGGGGGATGATTTAAGACTTAGGAGCGCAATCGAAAATAATTTTGGAGGTCCGATGAAGAAATTAGCCTATTTTGGCGAAGTTGGAATTTTGGCGGAATCCGATCGATAGGTGATATTTTGATCCGGGAATCGGAATGGAATTCCGATAGTTGTAGTAGCTTTGTTAGGTGATATTGGATATGTCTGCAAATTTTCAGGTCATTCGGACATCGTTTGGTCGGGTTTTTGATCGAGTGTGAATTTTGAAAGTTTAATTTTGAGTTTGAATCGAATTCTAGGATTTTGGTGATTTTTGACGTTTAAGGTACCGTTTTTATGATCCGAGAAAGTTTGAATGAAGTATTAGGTTGAGTTTGTATTTTTGGTTGAGGTCCCGAGGGCCTCAGGATGATTTCGGATGCCTAACGGGCATTTTTGGTTTTGGAAAAAGGTGCTGAAATGCAGCAGATTTTCAGTAGTTCTTTGGGTATTTTGAGAGCTGATATCTTGTAATCTCTAGGGAATCACAAAAAGTGCAAAACATTAAAGTTGTAGACCTTCGTGTCTAGTTTCCAGAAAGCTAAAGAACTTGTAATTTGGACATCTGTACAAGAATTTATGATCGACGGAAAATAACTGCTGGAGCAATAGGATGTACAACTTGTATAGCGCAGGTGCAGGGTACAAGTCGACGAAGCACGGGCAGATTCTTTATTACACGAAATTGGGTTATTTCTTTCATTGATTTCATTTCGTTTGGATGATTTTGGAGAGCTTCAAGAGGGGATTTCACCGGATAAACATTGGAGGTAAGTTCTATGGTCTAAATACGCGATTTTATCTTAGAATCTTCAATTATTTCACTGTAAATGGGAGGATTAATGGGGGATTTTTGCCCTAGGCCCAGGTTATGGTAAAATGTTGATTTGAATGGGCAAACGGAGTCCGATTTTGGAAAACTTTATATGTATGGACTCGTGTCAAGATAAGGATTCCGAAAATATAACTTTCGTAATTTTTCGAGAAGCGTACCAAAAGTCAAATTTTGACAACTTTGTGGGTTTTTATGTAAATCGTGTTATTTCAATTGGATTATGTCTAATTAGCTTATATTGATGCATTCTCATTGATTTTGAGTAGATTTGGCATCCGAGGAGATTGATTTGCGAGGCAAGCGCAAAGCGGGCTAGGACTTCTACCGATTCGAGGTGAGTGGTGGTATTAAATAATGTACTTAGGGTTTGAAACCCCGTACTTGCACTTTACAGTGCTATGTTAAGATGAGACAAGCGTCAAGGGATTGGAGTGGTGGCATTGTGGTTGGGGGATTGGACTTGGTCCTTCCCGACTGATAGTTTATTGTGTATTATGATTGTGAATGAGCTTATTACTGTGTAGTTGGGCTGGTAGCCATGTTTGGGGCCTTGTGCTGATCTGTAGAAGTATTAGGGAAACCTGTAGAGCTAGGTGAACCTTATATCATGCTGGATACATACACTCAGCCATAGTATATCATGCTGGATACATACACTATGCCGTAGTTATAGCGGTATAGCGTAGCATGAGTCAATACTAGATGTGTACTTTGAGAGAGACTACCTAGGGTAGGATTCCATGTGCTAGCTGAGTGTGCCTGAGAGGCCAAGTCTATACTGTATGAGATAGGGTCGAGGACCCACTATGAGATGTTATATTGGGCCTGAGAGGCCAAGTCTATACTGACTGAGATAGGGCCGAGGACCCACTATGATATATATATATATATATATATATATATATATATATATATATATATATATATATATATATATATATCGGGTCGTGGAATCAGAAGGGGGGGGTCTCCCCGTCAGCGACACTTTTCTCTCTTCCTTTTTCCACGTTCTTACTATTACGGTGCAAATAGATGTAAGCTTATCATTTATAGTTATTGTATGATAATCATTTTGAGAAATACTATATAAGCTTGTTCCTTTTTCTTTCTTTTAGATTTTTATACTCAACATGTCTGGAATCTAGATTAAAAATTAATTATATTTGACAAAAATTTAACCTTTTGTCTCTCTGTTAATTGGTCTAACTAAAGGGTGTAACACTTTTTTAGTCCAACAAACTTGATCTAATTTTGGGTTGAAATTCAATGTGGAATGAGTCATATTAGGTCGAACTTGAGCGGATGTGTTCAATTTAATTGCGGCAAAATAGGAGACTGATAATAAAAAGTGCTAGAAATTTGAGTCATAAGTTTTATGTATACATATATATAAATATTGGATCGGCTGTACACCGTAGCTGTATGAGTGAAGACTAGGTCAGTGTGGGACCATGGCGTGATAGATGTGGACTCGAGATAGGGGTATTCACTAAAGAGATGGCTTACCTGTGAGGTTACCCTTAGAACTATTTGGTGATAGTACATGTGTTCTTATTTTTAGTTATTTTTTATTATTATCATTCACTGAGTTGAAATATACTCACCCCACTCCCCTGCACTTTTTGTGCAGATATACAGGTTCAGGAGGGCAGTTGAGCTATCGCAACTGTTTTATTATCCCCATTCCGTGGAGACTTCGAGGTAGCTGCCGACGTCCGCAGTACCTGACCTCTTCCTTTTTATCATTTTGTTGTCTACATTCTACTTAGACTTGATTGTGTAGTAGATGTCATTTGTAGAGGCTCAGACTTGTGACACCACGATTTGGTTGGGACTGTATTCGTGTATTTCATTTCTACACTTCTTGATTTGTTATGAAAATAGGCTAATTATGCCGATTAATCAGTATTAAATTATAATTGGCTGGTTTAAATGGATAAGATGGTCGGGCTTGCCTGGCAATGTGTTGGGCGCCATCACGACTGGGGTTTGGGTCGTGACAAGTTGGTATCATAGCCAAAATTAACAGGTCTCGCGAGTCATGAGCTGGTTTAGTAGAGTCCCGTGGATCGGTACGGGGACGCCTGTACTTATTCTCAGGAGGCTGCAAACCTTTTAGGAAAGCTTCAATTTCTTGAAATTCTTATCGTGCGTACTTGATTCAGCTTGAGATGTAATTCTTGAAATTCTTTCAACACGTCTGTAAGTGCACTCGAGTGCTTAGTGATAAATTTGCCTTGATGGCTTATGATTTCTCGATCGAGGGGCGAGATATAACCTCTGTGAGTTCACGTTGGGCCAGTCTAGAGGGCTTGAGGTCGGATCTTTGTCTATGGCTTGGGCACCAAGGTGCTAATTTCGTGAGCCGGTATTATGAAATTTCATACGACCAGTATTGTCCCTAAATGTGGAAATGTCAGTTCAATAATGGGCGAGCTGCAAGGTATTCGATTCTTATTGTGATCTGATATGTAGCCCTAGCTATGGGCGTGGCGAGCATGTTCATGTTCCTTAGTGGAAAGGTAAAGTGCATTACGTGAGGTAGTATAAGTATTAGGGTGAAAGGTTGTTGATATATGTTATGATGTGAGCAGGCGCAGCGCATGTTCATGTACTAATTTTGACAATATAATTCGTGTAGCATTGATACTAATGTTGTTGATATGCATTGTGATGTCTGGCCGAGTTGTGGACATATTGTTAGGATGATTTTGGTGACTCTCTGGCAGGTGGATAGGCCAAATTACAAAGGAATCTCTGTCAAAATTTTTGGAAAATTTGGGACTTAGAAAAGATTTTATCACCAAAAGAGTAGGCTTAACTGTGGAGCGTGTATAAATGCAAGAACTACAGAAGAGCTACGGTTTCTGAGGATTTGAGTCTCTATCAAAGCTTGTATAAGACTTGAGTTCATTCTCACTATATCATTGTGGCGTCATTTGAATAAGAATGCTATGAGTGGTTAAAAGTGCTTTGATATATGGCTTCGAGCTAAGTTGGGGAGATTGCTAATGATATCTGATTGCGCGGTTGTGTGCTATGTTTATTCTGCCTCTAAGCATGTTGGGAAAATTCTGTTAAAGGTTATGGTGCTTCATAGATGTGAAGCAATACTGCGACGTTTTGAACTATTGTTGGTGAAGAATATTAGGTGCATAGGAAGGAAAGATAGCTAACTATATCTGTATGTAATCATGATCTGTGATGTCAGAGTTCTAACAGGGCACGAGTGGCTCTATTCAATAAGACAGTTGAATTATAACTGAATAAGGGTGAATAATGCCCAAGAATAGTCTTGCGGTGCTCAGGATTGTGCTGGTAACGGCCATGTGTCTTAAGGTGGTGTGTGTGGTTAGGGACCGTGGTCTCATTAGAAGGTATCAAGACTTGTGTTATGTTATGTGAATGATGAGATTCTATGTATCTATATTGGAGAGTAATGATAATGAATTCAAAATTGTAGGAAGTTCTTCAAGGTAAAATGTTGTAGATTGTGGTACTTCTAGGAAACATCTGAGGGAGTATTCAGCGGCCTGTGAGCCTTAGACCGCGTGGTCTTGTGTATGAGTCTCGTATGGTAACCTTAGTTGAGGTATCGTGATCCTCCAGTGAAGGAGAATATTAAATTAAATATGATAATAAACTGGAACAGTATGTAAAGCTCACGAGTAACTCCTGGTGTGTATTCGAAGTAATGAGTCTTGCAGTTATGGTGCAACAAAGCTCTTGATGTGTTGGCAGTTGCATAGCTCGATGTGGGTAAAAAGACTCAGTCCTAGCAGTTAAGCTTATGCAATGAATGGGAAGAAAGAGTTGTGATGTTTTTTATCATGGTTTGAAAATGAGTATATTCCTGTCGTTATGCGAAGCGTGGAATGTGTAATAATTTTTCTTCTATATGGGATCATGAAGGTCCTTGACTAGTTGAGTGCGTCGATGTTTACGGCGTAGGAGAGGGATAGAAATTTTCCATGTATCTTGGTATAGTATGGTATATGCGATGCATTATGGAAAGATGATAACGACATGTTCACGGTTTTGAGATCAGTTCATATTATATGGGGAGTCATTGGAATTCCCAAGTAGCGTGGGCAGCTGCAGATAATCTGAGAATCAATCTTTCTGGTGATAAGGAAAATGGTACTGCTATTCGGGTGATTTGGCAGAGTATATGGTCAAAAAGGGCAAGGTAATGTAAATTGATAATTTCCAATGGTATTGTGGTATCCTCTTGTTGGATTGACAGTGATTATTGAGTTGTTGATGGTATAAGGAAATTTCTGAATGGCTTATGTGGTATGAATGTAGGCTTGATATGTGTGATTATGTATTCGTATGGTGGAATGTGGAATTAGGCATAGTGATTCATGTGTTACATATGTGTTGGAGACTAGAAGTTCTCGTAATCCGCCTACGCAGTGGTGGTATATCGTGTGTATCGGCACCGTTTAGCGATTATTGGAAATTGGAAGCCCTAGTGGATATTTTGTTACTTGATATGATGAATTGGAATAATGATATATGATTGCAGACTGGTTGTCATAAGTCATGTTGTCTTGACTAATGTGATATGGACTATGTCAGAAAACATATCACAACTGCGTGGCAGAGCGCATCAGATCATACTTCAGCAAGGTAAATGTACCCTAGGGCCAGCGGACGGCTGGTAGGTATTGCTTTGTCAGTTGGGCCTTCGTGGAAGATGTCAGTGTAGATGTATCTACCATTGATTCAGTTCTAGTATTGAGGAACTTTGTCGGATGCATTTCATGTGGCCGAGTTTGAGGCTATGTATATGTTTGTTGCAAGTGCGACTTGACTCGATGTGCATTCCCTTTGCTAGATTTATGCGTGGATCGGGTGGCACGCCGCCACAGGTATAGTATCTGGATCGGGTGGCACGCCGCCACAGGTTGTTATTGGAACGGGTTGCGCGCCGCAACAGTGTGATGTGGAAAATATAGCTTCCTCTATGTTACCTTGCATACAGTACTTCCTGACTTCTGAGGAATAGTCCGTATTGGGTACCGCTTGGGGAATAGAACATCGGTTGTGTCTTATAAGGATTTGATAGCGTATATCAATTGTATCACCGCAGGTGTGATTGATTGCTTAAGTTCAGACCTAAATATGTGCGTGGCTGACCGTTTCGAGCATGGTGACTTGAGGTGCTCCATGAGTAATAGTGTTTGGATAGAATAACGGGCTGTGGCAAGGCCACGTGATGTTATGACCTTTCAAAGAGGATTCAGGTACCCTTATTCTATGATGTGAGATGAGATCTCGGTTCTATGTTATGATGGTACGGGTGAATTGAACTATAGCTCTTTTGTGTGAGTTAGTTGTCATGATTCGAGTGTGTTCGGATCGTTTCTTATTGGATCCTGTGTTGTGATCGTTGTGTCTTAGGCCGATGGTGAGGTGTCGTATCACCAGTGCGGTGTGTTATAATCAGAATGATCGTTGGAGTCATTACTGAGTACAAGCATATTTGATCTCAGCTTGTTAGAAAGGTAATATCGAGGTTTGGCTCCGAAATCTATTGTGGTATCAGTTAAAAAGAGAAATGGCTTCATAAATGGTTGATCTGAGGAATTGTTATGGTTTAGCGCATGTTTTATTTATCGTTGTATATGAAAGTGTTGGAATAAGACTTCAACTAATAAGAGGTTTTCATCGGTATTTGGGTATTGTAGGCAACTGCAGTAAATAAAGAATGTTATTGTGGTCATATGAGTAAAGTGATGCAAAGTTTGAATTCAACAAAGTTATGCATTAATGTTTTGGTACAACGTGTGGAGATTGATATGGTGGTCGAATGATGGAAACAGACTTGGCAGGAAATTCAGGATGTTGGAATTTGGCCTAATGGCTTATTCGCTTGAATAAAGAATTATATCTACAGAATTATATAGCTAATATGCTCAACTAAGTAGTGGTAACACAGGAAGGTGCATGATATGTTAAACAAGTTATTTGTGACTACATCATTGTAGTTCTCAGCACGTTCGAGGACGAACGTATGTTTAAGTAGGGGAGATTGTAACGACCCGACCGGTCGTTTTGAGCTCCGGTGCGTCATTTAGCAGATTGATTCCATGAACAGCTTCATCTCAGGTATACTGACTTGTGTGTATGGTCAGAATTAAAATTCAGGAAGTTTGGAGTCAAATCTAAATGGAAATTCTCATTTTGAAAGCTTAAAGTTGAAGAAATGAACTACGACTGGAATTTTGAGTAAATGACCTCAGAATTGGGATCTGAAAGTTCCAGCATGCTCGTATGATGATTTTAAACTTGGACGTATGTCTGGATTTGGTTTTTGATAACCCGCGAGCATTTCGGCGTATATGGTGGAAGTTAATATTTCAGAAGGATTTCATAAATTTATGTTGGAAGGCATTTTAGAGTTATATATGTCCGTTTGGAATTACGAGTCTCGGAATAGATCCGTATGGTGATTTTGGAGTTGGGAATGCGATCAAGAGTGAATTCGGATGTCCGGAGGTCATTTTGAAGTCATTTGGCTAAATATAGGAATTTGAAGGTTTATGAGAAAATTCGATCGGAAGTGAAAATTTGATATCGGGGTCGGAATGCGATTCAGAAAGTTGGTGCAAGTGCGTAATGTCGAATGTGACTTGTGTGCAAACTTTGAGTCAATTCGGATCGATTTTGGTAGAAAATGGGACAATTAATCTCTTTAAGAAAAGCTTAAGTTGGAAATGTCAACCCAACAATGACTTATGAATTAGAGGGCTCGGAACTGAATTCCGATGATTCAGTTAGTTTCGGGGGATGATTTGAGATTTAGGAGCGCAATCGGAAATAATTTTGGAGGTCCGATGAAGAAGTTAGCCTATTTTGGCGAAGTTGGAATTTTGGCGGAATCCGATCGATAGGTGATATTTTGATCCGGGAGTCGAAATGGAATTCCGATAGTTGCAATAGCTTCGTTAGGTGATTTTGGATATATCTTCAAATTTTCAGGTCATTCGGACATCGTTTGGTCAGGTTTTTGATCGAGTGTGAATTTTGAAAGTTTAAGTTTAAGTTTGAATCGAATTCTAGGATTTTGGTGATTTTTTATGTTTAAGGTACCATTTTTATGATCCGAGCAAGTTTGAATGAAGTATTAGGTTGATTTTGTATTTTTGGTTGAGGTCCCGAGGGCCTCAGGATGATTTCGGATGCCTAACGGGCTTTTTTGGTTTTGGAAAAAGGTGCTGAAATGCAGCAGATTTTCAGCAGTGTTTTGGCTACTTTGAGAGCTGATATCTTGTAATCTATAAGGAATCACAAAAAGTGCCAAAACATGAAAGTTGTAGAACTTCCTGTCTAGTTTCCAGAAAGCTAAATAACTCATAATTTGGACATATGTACTAGAAGTTATGATCGACGGAAAATGACTGCTGGAGCAATTGGATGTACAGCTTGTATAGCGCAGGTGCAAGGTACAAGTCGACACAGCACGGGCAGATTCTTTATTACACGAAATTGGGTTATTTCTTTCATTGATTTCATTTCGCTTGGATGATTTTGGAGAGCTTCAAGAGTGGATTTCACCGGGTAAACATTGGAGGTAAGTTCTATGGTCTAAATACGCGATTTTATTTTAGAATCTTAAATTATTTCACTGTAAATGGGAGGATTAACGGGGGATTTTTGCCCTAGGCTTGGGTTATGCTAAAATATTGATTTGAATGGGCAAACGGAGTCCGATTTTGGCAAACTTTATATGTATGGACTCGTGTTGAGATAAGGATTCCGAAAACGTAACTTTCTTAATTTTTCGAGAAGCGTATCAAAAGTCGGATTTAGACAACTTTGTGGGTTTTGGTGTAAATCGAGTTATTTCGATTGGATTATGTCTAATTAGCCTATATTGATGCATTCTCATTAATTTTGAGCAGATTTTGCATCCGAGGAGATTGATTTGCAAGGCAAGCGCAAAGTGGGCTAGGACTTCTACCGGATCGAGGTGAGTGGTGATAGTGAATAATGTACTGAGGGTTTGAAACCCCGTACTTGCACTTTACAGTGCTATGTTGAGATGAGACAATCGTCAAGGGATCGGCGTGGTGACATTGTGGTTGGGGGATTGGACTTGGTCCTTCCTGACTGATAGTTTATTGTGTATTATGACTGTGAATGAGCTTATAACTGTGTAGTTGGGCTGGTAGCCATGTTTGGGGTCTTGTGCCGATCTTTAGAAATATTAGGGGAACCTGTACAGCTAGGTGAACCTTATATTATGCTGGATACATAAACTCATCCGTATTATATCATGTTGGATACATACACTCAGCCGTAGTATATCATGCTGGATACATACACTCTGCCGTAGTTATAGCGGTATAGCGTAGTATGAGCCATTACTAGATGTGTACTTTGAGAGAGACTACCTAGGATGGGATTCCCTGTGCTAGTTGAGTGGCCCTGAGAGGCTAATCTATACTATATGAGATAGGGTCAAGGACCCACTATGAGATGTTATATTGGGCCCGAGAGGCCAAGTCTATACTGACTGAGGTAATTTTGAATTTCAATTCTAAGAGATATATATATATATATATATATATATATATATATATATATATATATATATATATATATATATATATATATATATATATATATATATATATATATATATATATATATATATATATATATATATATATATATATATATATATATATATATATATATATATATATATATATATATATATATATATATATATATATATATATATATATATATATATATATATATATATATATATATATATATATATATATATATATATATATATATATATATATATATATATATATATATATATATATATATATATATATATATATATATATATATATATATATATATATATATATATATATATATATATATATATATATATATATATATATATATATATATATATATATATATATATATATATATATATATATATATATATATATATATATATATATATATATATATATATATATATATATATATATATATATATATATATATATATATATATATATATATATATATATATATATATATATCGGAGCGGGCTACGCGCCGCCGCTTTATAGACATATGTATACACATATATAAACATTGGATCGGCTGTACGCCGTAACTGTATGAGTGAGGACTAGGTCAGTGTGGGACCATGGCGAGCTAGATGTGGACTCGAGATAGGGGTATTCACTGTAGAGATGGCTTACCTGTGAGGTTACCCTTAGAACTGTTTAGTGATAGTACAAGTGTTCTTATTTTTAGTTATTATTTATTATTATCACTCAGTGAGTTGAAATATACTCACCCCACTCCCCTGCACTTTTGTGCAAATATACAGGTTCAGGAGGGCAGTTGAGCTATCGCAACTGCTTTATTATCCCCATTCCGTGGAGACTTCGAGGTAGCTGCCGACGTCCGCAGTACCTGACCTCTTCCTTTTTATCATTTTGTTGTCTCCATTCTACTTAGATTTGATTGTGTAGTAGATCTCATTTGTAGAGGCTCAGACTTGTGACACCACGATTTGGTTGGGACTGTATTCGTGTATTTCATTTCTACACTTCTTGATTTGTTATGAAAATAGGCTAATTACGTCGATTAATCAGTATTAAATTATAATTGGCTGGTTTAAATGGAAAAGATGGTTGGGCTTGCCTAGCAATGTGTTGGGCGCCATCACGACCGGGGTTTGGGTCGTGACAATGTCCTGGTAAGTGTCTGGCCTATCCCGGCGATGTAGCGACGAGACTAAGGCCAATCACCCATATAAACCTATGCAGTTGAGATATATATACATATACAACAGCAGAAAAAGTTATCGAACATTTATAAGGAAAGAATCTGCTCTGAAATAACAGTCAATAACTCACAGTATCCGGAGTAATCTCACCAATGGAACAAAATTTTCTTTCATGTCTCAATTTATTTTTCATTTCATATCTTGTGGTAGGCGTACCACCCGCTCCTAAATTTAACAATAGGCTACCGGCAACTATGGCCAATGCCAAGATTCAAATCACTTTGTGGTCGACGTGTCACACGATCCCATTTTTTTTCATATAAGTGGTCGACGCGCCACACGATCTCATTTCTTATCATATAAGTGGTCGGCGCGCCACACGATCCCAACTCTTCAATATGAAAGTGGTCGGCGTGCCACACGATCCCAATTCTTTAATATATAAGTGGTCGGCGCGCCACACAATCCAAATTCTTTAATAATGTATATTACCGGCATTAAGCCAATAATCTCTGATCAACAGTGAGTGTATAAAAGTATTACCGGTATTAAACCAATAATCTTCACTTCAACAATGTTTATATTACCGGTGTAAAACCAATAAATGACAATAAATCAACGATATATCTCCGTTACCGGTGTAACACCAATAACTCTTAACCAACAATTTATATGTATTTTACCGGCATAAAACCAATAAATGATAATGAACCTACAATTTATCTCCGTTGCCGGTATAACACCAATAACTCTTAATCAACAATTTATATGTATTTTACCGGTACAAAACCAATAAATAATAATGAACCTACAGTTTATCTCTGTTACCGATATAACACAAATAGCTCTTAATCAACAATTCATACATAACTCAATTCCTATTCCCTCAAGCTAGGATAGAACAAACACTTACCTTAAATGTTTACGAACAACTCAATCCGTAGAAATGCCTTTTCCTTTCAAATTTGGCTCCAATCCAATCGTATCTATACACAATTAACTTAATATCATCAATTCTACTTAACAAACTAATTCATATGGCTAAATATAGTTTTTACAATATTCTGCCCGGAATAGTAAAAATTAACCCCGGGCCCACATGATCGAAACTCGAGTTTCGAACCAAAATAAATTCACCCAATCATCCACGAGTTCAAATATATAATTTGTTCTCAAATCGGACCTCAGATTGAGGTCAAAATCCCAATTTTTATGAAACCCTAAGTTCTACCCAAATCCCCCATTTTTACCCCATGAAAAACCTTAAATTTAAGATGAAAACATGATAGATGATGTTAAAGTTTGGAGAAATTGAGTAAAAGTTGACTTACCAATGATTTGGAGAAGAGGGAGTTCGTGAAAAATTGCCAACGGATGTTTTGGGTTGTGAAATTATCAAAAATGAAGCTGGAAATTGTGATTTACAGGTCTCTGTGTTCGCATTTGCGGAGAGAGGTTCGCAATTGCGAACCCCGACCAATGTTGGGATTTGCGAAATAAACTTCGCATTTGCGAAGCTAGGCCAAACATGGGAAGTTCGCATTTGCGAACTTTTGTTCGCATTTGCGAAGCTTGCAGGTCAGGTGCTGACAGCAACTTTCTGACATGAAAATTGAACTCGTGGCCTATCCAAAATTCAACCGAGCCCTCGGGACTCCAAACCAAATATGTACACTAACTTAAAAACATCATTAGGGGTGTCAAATGGGGCAGGGCGGAGCGGGTCAAGTCTTGACCTGCTGATATTTTGACCTGCCCTGCCCTGCCATGTTTAGAATTTTTTCAAATATTGCCCCGCCCCGCCTCGCCCTGTCCCGTTTGGGTTCTCTTTTTATTTTTATTTTATTAGTAGGTTATAATTTATAAACAGTAAAAATATAGCAGCTGCCATATGTATGTCATGGAAAATTCAAAAACTATAATGTGGTAGTGGAAAATTAATCCTTCCCTAATGGATTACAATTACATATTCCTATTATAGGATTTATACATCTGCAACATATGTTCTTGTGTCTGAAAATTTGTAAGAAAAGTTGTACTTCTCTTTGTTATCAAAAGATTAAGTCGTTGTTGCTAAAAAAATGCATACTTTCTTTTGTTTCATTGAAATGCAGAGGAAGAATATTGCAGATATAACCACTTGATTTGATAATAAATCATGATTCGACAAGACAAACAAACGCTGTCTTCGATGTATAGTATAGGTATTATTAGTGGTGAAGCCAGGATTTTCCACAAGGGTGTTCAAACTTGAAATAAGTAAAAGAAAAAATTGTCAATGAGTATTCAATATATGTTATGTACTTCTAAAATGTAATATTTTACCTACATACCCAATGTAATTTTCTGATAAAGGGTGGTCAATTGACCATCCTAAATATAGGGTAGCTTCACCCCTGGTATTATACATGTGAAAAACTTTTTTAATAATTTTTTTTATTGATAAGTTTAAAGGTGCTTAGATTAAGTTCTATTAGTATTAAAATGATAAAAGGAAATGATATAGAGTACGAGTTGTGACATCACACGAAACAGAATTTGTCCAGATGTGTAATGAATTGTCTCATTGAGATCACATTAGTGATTTCGCAAGGCATAATTTTGAGCAGTTTCTTCAGTCGGGTCTCACTTATTTGGACCAGACCCAGCTATTAACCTGTACATGCCCTACCCTGCCCTACTAAAAATTTTTAAAATTAATAATTTGACCCGCCCTGCCCCATTAAAGTTTTCCCCGTGCCCTGCCCCATTAAAGTTTTCCCCATGCCCTGCCCCATTTAACGTTATCCCTGCCCCGCTCTGCCCCAATTGTCATCCCTAAACATCATACGAACTTGCTCGCGCGATCAAATCGCCAAAATAACATCAAAATCAATGAATTGAGCCTTAAAACTCAAGAATTCTTTCAAAATTTCATAACTCCCAAAATTTCCAATTTAAGGCCGAAACACGTCAAACAACGTCCGTTTTCAACCAAACTTTACAAGAAGCGCTTAACCAACATATATTACCTGTACCGGGCGTCAGAACCAAAATACGAGCTCGATACCATTACTTTTTAATCAAATTTCAGTTTTATTTTCCTTAAAAATTTTCAAAAAATAATTTAACAGAAAAATTCTTTTACCGGGGTTCTAGACCTCGGATTTCATTTCCAGGCATACGCCCAAGTTCCATATTTTTCTACGAATTTTCTAGGATCATCAAATAACGGGTCCGGGTTCGTTTACCAAAAATATTGACCAAAGTCAACCATATCAATATTAATATCAAAATTCTTCAAATTTTCCACATATTTCATATGTTACAATATAAAAATTTTCCAGCTTCGCGTCCGGACTGTGCACACAAATCGAGGCAACTATAAATGAGGTTTTCAAGACCTCAGAAGCTCGAAATGATTAATAAAACAAGTGATGACCCTTTGGGTCGTCACATTCTCCACCTATAAAACAACCGTTCGTCCTCGAACGGACAAAAGAAAGAAGTACCTGAGTCATGGAATAGATGAGGATATCGGCTCCGCATGTCGGACTCGGACTCCCAGGTCGATGCCTGAGGAGGCTGACCTCTCCACTGAACTCGCACAGAAGGAAAACTCTTCGACCTTAACTGTCGAACCTGCCGATCTAGAATAGCTACCGGCTCCTCCTCATAGGATAGATCCTTGTCCAATTGGACAATGCTGAAATCTAACACGTGCGATGGATCGTCGTGATATTTTTGGAGCATGGACACATGAAACACTGGATGTACAGCTGATAAGCTAGGTGGCAAGGCAAGTTTATATGCCACCTCTCCCACACGATCAAGAATCTAAAATGGGCCAATAAACCTAGGGCTAAGTTTGCCCTTCTTTCCAAATCTCATCACGCCCTTCATGGGCGATACTCGAAGCAACACTCGCTCCCCAACCATGAAAACTATATCTTGACCCTTGCGATCTGCATAGCTCTTTTGCCTGGACTGAGCTGTGCGAAGTCTATCCTGAATAATCTTGACCTTATCTAAGGCCTCCTGAACTAAATCCGTACCCAACAACCAAGCTTCTCCCGGTTCAAACATTCCAACCGGAGAACGACACCGCCTTCCAAAAATGTGAGGTAAACTGTGCACCTCAATCTGAAATAATAGAGATAGGCACACCATGAAGGCGAACGATCTCCCTAATATATATCCCAGCTAATCTCTCGGATGAATAGGTAGTGGTAATCGGACTAAAATGAGCTGACTTGGTCAGCCTATCAACAATCACACAAATAGCATCAAACTTCTTCCGAGTCATCGGAAGTCCAAAAACGAAGTCCATAGTGATTCGCTCCTACTTCCATTCAGGAAGTTCAATTCTTTGAAATAAACTGCCAAGTCTCTGATGTTCATATTTAACCTGCTGACAATTAAGATACCGTGCCACATATGCCACAATATCCTTTTTCATTCTGTGCCACCAATAATGTTGCCACAAATCTTGATACATCTTTGCTGCGCCTGGATGAATAGAATACTGCGAACTGTGAGCTTCTTCTAGAATCAATTCTCTAAGCCCATCAACATTTGGCACACAAATGCGCCCTTGCATCCTCGGGATCCCATCAGCATCTAAGGTGACCTGTTTAGCACCTCCTCGCTGAACCGTGTCTCTAAGGTCACATAAATAAGAATCATTATATTGTTGATCGCGGATATGCTCCAATAATGAAGAGCAAGCAATCGTTCAAGCTAGTACTCGACTAGGCTTAGAAATATCCAACCTCACAAATCGGTTGGCCAATGATTGAACATCCAAAGCAAGCGGCCTCTGATTGACTGGAATAAGCAAGACCGCCGATACTGGCTGACTTCCTACTCAAAGCGTCGGCCACCACATTTGCTTTTCCCGGATGATATAAAATGGTGACATCATAATCTTTTAGCAATTTTAACCACCTTCTCTGCCTCAAATTCAACTATTTCTGTTTAAACGAATATTGAAGACTCTTATGATCAGTGTATACTTCACATGCCACACCATACAAATAATGCCTCCAGATCTTTAATGCGTGAATAATCGCCGCCAATTCTAGATCATGAACTGGATAGTTCTTTTCATGAATCTTTAACTGCCTTGAAGCATAGGCAATAACCTTGCCATCCTGGATTAACACTGCACCAAGACCAATACGGGAAGTATCACAATAAACAGTATAAGGTCTTGTACCTGTGGGTAAAACCAATACCGGTGCTGTGGTCAAGGCTCTCTTAAGCTTTTGAAAGCTCGCTTCACATTCATCTGACCATTCAAATTGAATACCTTTCTATGTCAACCTGGTCAGTGGGGTTGCAATAGATGAAAACCCCTCCACGAATCGCCGATAATAACTCGCAAATCCCAAGAAACTCCGAATTTCTGTGGTTGATGTCGGTCTAGTCCAGTTCTTGACTGCCTCAATCTTCTTTGGATCAACCTGAATACCTGCTGCCGTCATAATATGACCCAGGAATGCAACTAAACTTAGCCAAAATTCACACTTTGAAACTTTTGAATATAGTTGGCTATTTTTCAGAGTCTGCAAAGCCACTCTAAGATGTTGTGCATGCTCCTCCTGACTGCGGGAATATATTAATATGTCATCAATGAAGACTATTACAAACAAGTCTAAATAAGGCCAGAACACCCGATTCATCAAATCCATAAAAGCTGCTGGAGCATTTGTCAACCCAAAAGACATGACCAGAAATTCATAATGTCCGTATTGAGTGCAGAATGATGTGTTAGGGACATCAGGTGCCCTAATCTTCAGCTGATGATAGCCAGATCTCAAATCTATCTTCGAAAACACCTTGGCACCCTGAAGCTGATCAAATAAATCATCAATTCGTGGGAGTGGATATTTATTTTTGATAGTCACCTTATTCAACTGCCGATAATCAATGCACATTCTCATCGATCCATCTTTCTTCTTTACAAATAATACGGGTGCACCCCACGGCAAAACGCTGGGTCTAATGAAACCCTTTTCAAGTAAACCCTGCAACTGCTCCTTCAATTCTTTTAACTCTGGCGGAGCCATACGATATGGGGGAATAGAAATGGGCTGAGTGCTTGGAGCCAAGTCAATGCAGAAATCAGTGTCCCTATTGGGCGGCATACCTAGCAAGTTTGAAGGGAATACTTCAGGAAATTCGCGAACCATAGGTACAGAGTCAATAGAAGGAACCTCAGCACTGGAATCACGGACATAGGCCAAATAAGCCAAACATCCCTTTCCAACCATACGCTGAGCCTTAACATAAGAAATAACATTGCGACTAGTATGAACTGAAATTCCTTTCCACTCTATACGGGGCAAATTTGGCAGAGCTAAAGTCACAGTATTGGCATGGCAATCTAAAATAACATGATATGGAGATATCCAGTCCATGCCTAATATAATATCGAAGTCCACCACATTTAGGAGCAATAAATCAGCACGAGTCTCAATACCCTCAATTACTATAATACAAGACCGATGAACTTGATCAACCACAATAGAATCGCCTACTGGTGTAGACACATGAACAGGAACACCTAGTGGATCACTAGGCTGAATCAAGTACGGTGCAAAATAGGATGGCACGTACGAATATATTGACCCAGGGTCAAAAAATGCTGATTCCTTTATGTCACAAACCAAAATAATACCTATAATGACGGCATCTGAGGACTCATCCTCTGGTCTAGCAGGAAGTGCATAACATCAGGGCTGTGCCCCACCACCCTGAGCAGTATCTCTAGGGCGATCAGCTGCTGGCTGGTCTCTACCTCTATCGGTCTGAGCTCCACCTTTATGACCTCTGCCTCCACCTCTATGTCCTCTACCCCCACCTCTAGCTGGCTGGGCAGGCTGTGGGGGAACTGGGGCCTGAACCATAGCACGACAACCCTACTACTGAGATCTGTCAGAAGCTCGAGGGCAATACTTTGCAATGTGCCTAAGGCTGCTGCACGTAAAACAAGCCCCCGACTGCTGAGAATAGCGAAGTGGTGGTGCACTGATAGGCTACTGATCAGAATTGCGTGGCTGAGAATTACGACCACCAGAAGCATCGTGAGAAACCTGAAGAGCTGACTGATAAGGCCTAGGAAGATGGCCTCTATTATGAGAATCTCTACCTCCAGACTAGGTACCAATGAATCTACTCAAATTACGGGGTCTCTTATCCAATCCATGACCTGCTCCCTGTGACAGAGCCATCTCGATCCGACAAGCTGCATTAGCCGCCTCCTGAAAAGTGATTTCAGTTCCTGCCCCCAAAACCATCTGTAGTCGAATTGGATGATTCAAGTCATCAATAAATCTTCTCACCCTTTCCCGGTCTGTGGGAAGTATGATAATAGCATGACAAGCCAGGTCCACGAACCTAGTCTCGTACTGTGTGACAGACATAGAACCCTGATGAAGATGCTCAAATTGCCTGCGCAGATCCTCCCTCTGAGTTGCTGGAAGGAACTTTTCCAAGAACAACTCTGCAAATTGTCCCCAAGTCAAAGATGTTGATCCTGCTGTTCTGGATAGACAATAATCCCTCCACCAAGTCTTGGCAGAGCCAGATAATCGAAAAGTAGCAAAATACACACCATTAGTCTCCACAATGCCCATAGTACGGAGAGCCTCGTGGTGGCTATATAAGAAGTCATGGGGATCCTCTGAAGGAGTGCCACTAAATGTGGTAGTGAACAGCTTGGTAAACCTGTCCAATCTCCAGAACGCGTCAGCGGACACAGCTGCACCATCATTAGCCTGAGTCACATTAACAGGCTGAGCTGCCTCAACTGGCTGAATCACAGGAACCTGAGCCTGGGGAATTACTGGCTCTGGAGTACGTGTAACAGGAGTCTGATTACCCCTCCAGCCTGAGAAGTGGCTGGTGCTACTGGTAATAAACCTGCTTTGGTGATATTGTCCATAAAACCTGCTATCCAGACTAAAGCATCCCGAAGATCCGGTGTAAACACAATCCATCCTAGGACCTGAGCTGGGCCTACTGGAGCTGCTGGGGCTGGAACTTCCTCCTCGATATGAGCCTGAGGTTCTGCCACTCGTGCTGCTGCTCGGGGCTGAGCTCTGCCCCTACCTCGGCCTCTAGGACGACCTCGACCTCGGCCTCTGCCCCTAGCGGGAGCTGCCGCTGCTGGGACCTCGGGCTGCTGGTCGGTAGATGAGGATGCACGTGTTCTTACCATCTGCGGAAGAACATAGTAGAAATTCAATTAACATTTGAAAGATCAAAGTCGCACGATAGGAAAATAAAGGTGAAATTTTCCTAACTTCGTAGCCTCTAGGGGATAAATACAGACGTCTCCGTATCGATCCCTCAGACTCTACTAAGGTTGTTCGTGAGTTGTGAGACCTGTGCAACTTAGCGCTCTGATACCAACTTGTCACGACCCGGATTTACCGCCATCGGGAGTCATGATGGCGCCTAGTAGTGGAAGTAAGGCAAGCCAACTGTTACTTATATTTTTCATTAGTTACAACTCTCTTCTTAAGACCTTAAATAAAAATCATGTAATTACAGTGGAATAATTAAACTTAACGGAAGACTTAGTCAATTTTATCAAATATAATACAGAAAACCCAAACATGATACATTACCCAAGACTGATGTCACAATACTCACGGACTTCTAAGAATAATACACATAATCGTCTGAAAGAAATATAAGCTGTTTATTTTGAATACATGAGATAATAGAATGAAATGCATATATAGAGGCGACAACGGGTCCTGCGGACGCCTGCAAGGCTACCTCGTGGTCTCAGAAGTCAGAATATCCACAATCGTGCTACTGCCGCTACTGGTATCTGTAACCTGTATCTGTGCAAAAAAAGCACAGAGTGTAGTATCAGCACAACCTGGTGACGTCCAATTATACCGCTAAAAAGCAATAGACACGGTCGTATGCAATATATTAACCCAACTATGAGTCGGGGTCGAATCCCACAGAAAACAATGTGTATGCGATTAGGAATGCAAGAAAATTATCACTACTCGAGCTAAGCCAAACACTTAAGATTTTGGGTTTAAAAGATTTCTATATCTAAATGCGGAAATGTAAACTAACCTAGAAAGCAAATAAAATGTTCAATGGCTACAAGTATGAATGCATCGGGAATTACACTCAAGTAACGATCCAATGTATTTCACGATTTTACAAATATGAGCGAGTTTATGTTAATTAGCCACGGATAATAATTCTTAATTAGCTTCTTCCGAAGACTAACAAGACTTCCTAATTGAATTATCCCTAATCACAATTAGAAGATTAAGCACACTCGATAGGCTACAAGTAGTTCAATCCTATCCCTAGGTCGAATCTATAAAATGAGGGTTAACGCCTCAAGTTCTTGTTAATTAATCTTTCCCAACCCCAAATTATCTTTCCCAAAATTAATTCGGAGTTAATGGGTGAGTCCTAGAGTTAGCTAATCCCTTTGGAAACATTAAAGAACAAGAATAATTAAAATAACAATAACTCACTTCATAAATATTAAAAAATCATTCAATACATAAGCACAACAAGGTATTTAATCCACACTTTAAATATGAATATTCCCATAAACAAGATTCAAGTGTTGGAAATAAATACTACACACTTAGATATACAATACAAAGCAAGGAAATGAATAAATAAACATAAATGGGTAAGAAATACTTAACCACAAGCTTTAATCTTCAAGACCCAAGTGTGTGTACAAAACCCTAGCCTCCAAACTTGTTGCCAAAAATTGTTCTAAGAGTAAAAAGATGAATAATATGATAAGAGATGTAAAAGTATGAAAGATGTCCCACAATGTCTGTTTGGACGAGTATATAATTGATTTGGGGTAGAAAATGTAAAATTATAGAACTGCCCAGTTTTCACGCCAGATTTGTTCATCGCGTCCACGTGTCTACCTTCGTGTCCGCGATGACTAAGAGTTTTTGGTCAACGCATTCGCGTACATGCCTTCATGTTCGCAAAGGTTCATTTAGTTGAACATCGTGTTTGCGTGTATTCCATCGCGTTCGCGAAGGTCCCTTTCATCCTGCATCGCGCTCGCGTCCGATACATCGCGTTCGCGTAGCTTTGGCTACTGAACCATTGCGTTCGCGGTTGCTCTATCGCGTTCGCAAAGAGTGTTTCACTGGGCAGATTATTTGTCCATTTTAGCTCATTTTTGTCTTGTTTTCACTTGGTTTCTTCACCATTACTTCTAAATCACATACCACCTGTAAAATAGAAGTAAATGGCATCAAATACACGATTTTTTGCTCAAACATAGCAAAAGTATATATTTAGAGACAAGATGAGTCTGTAAAATACCAACTCATCACACCCCCAAACTTGAACTATTGCTTGTCCTCAAGCAACAAAAGCAAAAAAATCTCTTCCCAAGTGATTAACTCAACAATGCATCTCCATAATACCAAGCCAAAAAGAAAGTATACTTCAAGCACAATTGCATGACTTCGATTGGTACCAACAATTACTCCAAGGCATATGAATTATCAAGCACTTCACATAAAATTCATTGTACTTCAAGTGCTCAACCACTAATTCAAATTAAAGTAACAATCAAGTCATGACACTAAAGCTTCAAAATTTGCCTCTCTATCACAATCAACTTTCTTTGGTTATTCTTTCCAATTGAAAATTGGATTAAATTCACAACTCAAATCTCATGTGCCCTCACATTTAAGAGAGAATCCCGCACTCATGAATCTTAATTTCAAACAAAAATGGGATATCAAATGGAAAGAATCCACTCTCTCTCAAAAAGATGTTCCAATGCATACAAGTAGTACCATAGGCTTGCCCTTCATGTATTCCTCCACTAATATAGACAACTTGGCTCAAAATCAATTAGGACTTACGGGTTGTAGTTTTGGCTTTTGGTTAAGGTAAGGCAAAATTTCGGTTAAAGTGACTCAAAACCTCCCAAAGCACTACAATATTTACAATTAAAGTCCCCTTCCTTCAAAAGTATTTTCCATCCTTTCTTCGCTTTTTCATTTCACACCTAGTCTTCCCTTTTTCACAATTTCTTATCACTTTATTCTATATAATTTTTTTCTTTCCTTTCCTTTTCTTTTCTTTTCGTTTCTTTTCATTTTTTTTCTACCTTCCACCATTTTCAAACTACTTTCATATCACAATTTTTCCAACCATCACCCCCAAACTTAGGCATATAGCCTATGCTTATACTTTCAAAGTACTTAGGGAGGTAGGGTGCGAAAAGCTAGATCAATTAAGAACAAAAGATTTAATCTTGTAATATGGTTGCCAAAGAATAAGGTTAAAGGCTCAAAATGGGTTTACTAGGGAAAATATTTACGGGTAGGAATATTTTTTAGGCATGCTAGCGGTCCAAGGAAGGCCTGATATCATTTTTCAAACCAAGTTAGTCTATGATTTCGCCTTGCAGCACATTCCAAGCAAGTTCTAGACCACAAGTAATACAAAAGAACTCACAAATAATTCTCACCACACATGGCACATGAAAACTCAAGTGGAATACAAATCCAAAATCCAATTAAAACAAATGACTCAAATAGGTCACATATAGCATAAAGGAAGCTATTTAGTGAGTTAAAGAACCAAAAATTGAGTCTAAAGTTATGACATCTTTACTTCAATCATTTTTCTTTTTCAACAACTAAAAGTTCACATGCCGAGGTTTAAATTATGTTGGTACCAAGCAAGCCACAACTAGGCCAATGGACACAAATCCTAACTCCAAACCATTTATTTTTCTAATTTTAAATAAAGCTAATCCTAATTACAAGACTAATCCCCTTAAGAAAGTTGTCAATCTATCCATCATCGGGAAAAGTCAACAAAAATTTACCCGGTTCAAGAAGAAAATTGGCATCCTTGGAAAAAGAACCATGGTATAAAGAAAACCAAGGATATTGCCACTATCATATAACATACTAAAAAAAATTAAGAACCTAATAAAAATTAAGTAACTAAACATACTAATATCACATGTCACATGAAAATATACTAATAAAAACATAAAAAACAAACTAATATAACACATGACATGAGAATATACTAGAAACACCGTGAAAATAACTATTATACCAATCCGCCAAAACAACAGTTATACAAGAAGCCACCCCCCAACTAAAGATATTGCATTGTCCCCAATGCAACAAAAAATGATAAAGTAAAAAGGTGGAGAGTGCTCCCTGAATACTGCATCGGTCAGAACTGGATGTGGTGGGAAGTTTAAGATCCATGTCTGCACGATCATCATCATCATCCGAGTCCTGTGAACCACAGAGTGTGCTCAACTTCTGCATCATCTTAGAAAGCAGTTTGCTCTTCTTCTTCTCATGCTTTTCTTTGACGCTTTTCTATCTTTCCTTGCCTACGGCTCATGTTTTCCAGCCTAGTGTTCATGGCCTCTATCTGGGTTGTCATCTATTTTTGATTCTTGGCCATATCTTCCAGGGATGGTGGGGCTTTAGCACCCGCAGATGTGCTGGCCCCATATGGGCCAGTGGGAAGGCTGGCTATGAGCTTCCTAACATGTGCATCAACCCCATAAATCTGGCTAGACAGATATCTCGTAGTGCGCGGCAAGAAAAATAATTACACAAATATTCACAATTTTGGACCAAAGCACTTTCGCTTACTTCTTCAACAACCTAAATTATGCCAAATTGTTCCCCGACAATGGCGCCATTTTTGGTGACGTCCAATTCTACCGCTAAAAAGTAATAGACGCGGTCGTACGCAATATATTAACCCAACTTTGAGTCGGGGTCGAATCCCACAGAGAACAATGTGTAGGCGATTAGGAATGCAAGAAAATTATCACTAGTCGCGCTAAGCCAAACACTTAAGATTTTGGGTTTAAAAGATTTCTATATCTAAATGCGAAAATGTAAACTAACCTAGAAAGAAAATAAAATGATCAATGGCTACAAGTATAAATCCATCGGGAATTACAAGTAATGATCGATCCAATATATTTCACGATTTTACAAATATGAGCGAGTTTATGTTAATTAGCCACGGATAACAATTCTTAATTAGCTTCTTCCGAAGACTAACAAGACTTCCTAATTGAATTATCCTTAATCACAATTAGAAGATTAAGCATACCCGATAGGCTACAAGTAGTTCAATCCTATCCCTAGGACGAATCTATAAAATAAGGGTTAACGCCTCAAGTTCTTGTTAATTAATCTTTCCCAACCCCAAAATATCTTTCCCAAAATTAATTCAGAGTTAATGGGTGAGTCATAGGGTTAGCTAATCCCTTTGGAAACATTAAAGAACAAGAATAATTAAAATAACAATAACTCACTTCATAAATATATAAAAATCATTCAATACATAAGCACAACAAGGTATTTAATCCACACTTTAAATATGAATATTCCCATAAACAATATTCAAGTGTTGGAAATAAATACTACACACTTAGATATACAATACAAAGCAAGAAAATGAAGAAATAAACATAAATGAGTAAGAAATCCTTAACCACAAGCTTTAATCTTCAAGACCCAAGTGTGTGTGCAAAACCCTAGCCTCCAAACTTGTTGCCAAAAATTGTTCTAAGAGTAAAAAATATGAATAATATGATAAGAGATGTACAAGTATGGAAGATGTCCCACAATGTCTGTTTGGATGAGTATATAATTGATTTGGGGTAGAAAATGTAAAATTATAGAACTGCCCAGTCTTCACGCCAGATTTGTTCATCGCGTCCGCGTGTCTATCTTCGCGTCCGCGATGACTAAGAGTTTTTGGTCAACGCGTTCGCGTACATGCCTTCGCGTTCGCGAAGGTTCGTTTCGTTGAACATCGCGTTCGCATGTATTCCATCGCGTTCGCGAAGGTCCATTTCATCCTGCAACGCGTTCGCGTCCGGTACATCGCGTTCACGTAGCATTGGCTACTGAACCATCACGTTCGTGGTTGCTCTATCGCGTTCGCGAAGAGTGTTTCACTGGGCAAATTATTTGTCCATTTTAGCTCATTTTTGTCTTGTTTTCACTTGGTTTCTTCACCATTACTTCTAAATCACATACCACCTGTAAAATAGAAGTAAATGACATCAAATACACGATTTTATTGCTCAAACATAGCAAAATTATTGATTTAGAGACAAGATGATACGGTAAAATACCAACTCATCAACCCCATGTGCTGGTAAGTGCCTTGCCTATCCCGGCGAAGTAGTGACGAGACTGAGGCTAGTCACCCACATAAACCTGTACAATTGAGATATATATACATATACAATAGCAGAAAACATTATCGAACGTTTATAAGGAAAGAATCTGCCCTGAAATAACAGTAAATAACTCACAATATCCAGAGTAATCTGACCAATGGAACAAAACTTGCTTTCATGTCTCAATTCATTTTTCATTTCATATCTTGTGGTAGGCGTACCACCCGCTCCCAAATTTAACAATAGGCTACCTGCAACTATGGCCAATGCCAAGATTCAAATCACTTTTTGGTCGACGTGTCACATGATCCCATTTCTTATCATATAAGTGGTCAGCGCGCCACACCATCCCAACTCTTCAATATGAAAGTGGTCGGCGTGCCACACGATCCCAATTCTTTAATATATAAGTGGTCGGCGCGCCACACGATCCCAATTCTTTAATAATGTATATTACCGGCATTAAGCTAATACTCTCTGATCAACAGTGAGTGTATAAAAGTATTACCGGTATTAAACCAATAATCTTCACTTCAACAATGTTTATATTACCGGTATAAAACCAATAAATGACAATAAATCAACGATATATCTCTGTTACCGGTGTAACACCAATAACTCTTAACCAACAATTTATATGTATTTTACCGGCATAAAACCAATAAATGATAATGAACCTAAAATTTATCTTCGTTACCGGTATAACAACAATAACTTTTAATAAACAATTTATATGTATTTTACCGGTATAAAACCAATAAATGATAATGAACCTACAATTTATCTCCGTTACCGGTATAACACCAATAACTCTTAATCAACAATTCATACATAACTCAATTCCTATTCCCTTAAGCTAGGATAGAACAAACAGTTACCTCAAATGTTTACGAACAACTCAATCCGTAGCAATGCCTTTTCCTTTCAAATTTGGCTCCAATCCAATCGTATCTATACACAATTGACTTAATATCATCAATTCTACTTAACAAACTAGTTCATATGGCTAAATATAGTTTTTACAACATTCTGACCCCGGGCCCATATGATCGAAACTCGAGTTTCGAACCAAAATAAATTCACCCAATCATCCATGAGTTCAAATATATAATTTGTTCTCAAATCAGATCTCAATTTGAGGTCAAAATCCCAATTTTTATGAAAACCTAAGTTCTACCCAAATCCCCCAATTTTACCCATGAAAAACCTTAAATTTAAGATGAAAACATGATAGATGATGTTAAAGTTTGGAGAAATTGAGTAAAAGTTGACTTACCAATGATTTGGAGAAGAGGGAGTTCGTGAAATATTGCCAATGGATGTTTTGTGTTGTGAAAATATCAAAAATGAAGCTCGAAATCGTGATTTATAGGTCTCTGTATTCGCATTTGCGAACAGAGGTTCGCAATTGCGAACCCCGACCAATGCTGGGATTTGCAAAATAAGCTTCGCATTTGTGAAGCTAGGCCAAACATGGGAAGTTCGCATTTGCGAAGCCTGCAGGTCAGGTGCTCACAACAACTTGAACTCGTGGCCTATCCAAAATTCACCCGAGCCCTCGGGACTCCAAACCAAATATTTACACTGACTTAAAAACATCGTATGAACTTGCTCGCGCGATCAAATCGCTAAAATAACATCAAAATCAATGAATTGAGGCTTAAAACTCAAGAATTCTTTCAAAATTTCATAACTCCCAAAATTTCCAATTTAAGTCCGAAACACGTCAAACGACGTCCGTTTTCAACCAAACTTTACAGGAAGCGCTTAACCAACATATATGACATGTACCGGGCATTGGAACCAAAATACGAGCCTGATACCATTACTTTTTAATCAAATTTCAGTTTCATTTTCCTTAAACATTTTCAGAAAACAATTTAATAGAAAAATTCTTTTACCGGGGTTCTAGACCTCGGATTTGCCCAAGTTCCATATTTTTCTACGGATTTTCTAGGACCTTCAAATCACAGGTCCGGGTCCGTTTACCAAAAATGTTGACCAAAGTCAACCATATCAATATTAATATCAAAATTCTTCAAATTTTCCTCATATTTCATATGTTTCAACATAAAAATTTACCAGCTTCGCGCCCGGACTATGCACGCAAATCGAGGCAACTATAAATGAGGTTTTCAAGACCTCAGAAGCTCGAAATGATTAATAAAACAAGTGATGACCCTTTGGGTCGTCACACATAAGGGTAAAAGAGCAAAAATAAATTGAATTTTTTCTTGATAACCTAACTAGACTGGGGCGTGCAATCAATTTATCAATTCAATTTTGACTCTTATCGATAATTACTTATCGAATGTGAGCACGTGATTTTTGCCCTAAGCAAAAAAATTCCAATATAAAAATAAAAATAAGATTTTTGATGTGAAATTGTGTGTTTTAATTGAAATAATTGTGTTTTTATTGTTAAAATAAATTTGAAATCAAAACTACAAAAAGAATTAATTAGAAAATGTCACAAAATAAGGAAAATTAGATGAAAATCAACAAAAATATCGGAAAAATAAAATAAAAATGGCAAAAATATCATAAAATACCAGAAAAATCAGGAAATTAGGAAAATAAAAGAAATATAACAATTGGAAATAAATATATAAAGAGAAAATGAAATACAAAAGAAAAATACAAAGAAAATAATTAAAATATATGAATATACAAAAATATAATAAAGTTGGGCTGTAGAGTGAAAGGCACATGCCCAAACGTGTAACAGCCCAAGAGATAGGCTGGTCCAGTCTAAGCTCTAATCAAAACAATGACGTGTAAGGGCAAGATAATCCCAACCGTTGATAATTATAATCCAACGGATCTCATAAGGCGGCCCAATAGCAAATTAAACGACGTCGTGTAGGAATTTAATCCTGGCCGTCCAAAGAGATGATCAGATGGATGGTGTTAAGTCTCATAAAGAACTAAACGACATAGTATCATGAACTAATCTCGGCCGTCCATGTTTGAAGATCTAACGGATGCCAGGACATCTCTAATTAAAATTTAACGACAACGTTTTAAGAGAAGCAATCATGGCCATTGATCACAGTTGATCCAAGGGCCAGGATCGTGCAAGATCAAAGGGGTATATAAGTCCGCGTCTCCCCGTTCATTAACCTTATTACATACACATTACACTCATATACACAGACTTGAAAACCCTAGCCGCCCACCTCGTCGTCTTCTTCCTCTTCGTCTCTAATGGAGACTAGCCTGAAACCATGGCCGTCTCCGGCCAAAACCACTATCAAACTTCTTATCCTTCATCCTCACACACCACAACTACCCTGAAAACCCCAAAAAACCAAAAGCCTTTCCTTTCTTGAAAGTCCGATCGCCGGAACCCTAGCCGGCGACCTTTAACTTATGAACTAGTGTCCTGTTTTTACACCACATGACCACCTTAAAGAGGTCTTTCACCTCATATAGGTGTTTAACCTCGAATCAACCCAGAACGTCTCGAATATAGAAAAGAGGTTCACCGGAACCCTACTCTGGCGAATGCCCAATACATAACCCACCCAAAAACCTCTCAAATAATACCCAGACCACCCCCTTACCCACTAAAAATCCAAAAATAAGCCCCATTCGAGGAAATCTGGAAATCAGAAGACTTCAAGTCTTCAAGAGTTCTTGAAGCCTGGAAATAAAAAAAGAAAAGAAAGAAGAAAGAAAGAAAAAAAAGAAAAGAAAAGGAATGTGAAAAGCTAAGTTCTTCCTACCCTTTATCTTTTTCTTTGCCTGTTTTGCCTACTGTAAATTTTCTTTGCTTGTTCTGCCTTCTGTATATGTTCTTTGACTGTTCATCTTATTAGCCTATGATAATTGCATGCCTAATATCTATTTCTATTTCTTTATACACGCCTAGTCTGATTTAGCACTTTAGGGTTTTTAATAAGTTTTACACGTGAATCGTGTTTAAATATGCTTCCATATGTGTTTTGTTCATCATGCCTTGTCTGAAATTATGCTTTGATTGATTGAGATTCAACCAATATCAATATTTCTCTCTGAGTTCTAGTTAATTGGAAATTGATTTACGATTAAGGCTATGTGTGCAATACAGCATTAATAGGCTATATTTGTAATTTGATTCATAGGTTAGACTATTCTGAATCCTATGATGCTTTGTGATTTGGTTATAGCTGTAAAGTTCTAGGGTTACTTTCTTAAAATAGTTATGGCTATTTTTGAAATAGTTAAGTTGGTTATTCCTGAAATGATTGAATTTGTTTGTTAGTCTGGCTATTCCTGAAATAATTAAATTGGTGGCTAGTATTGCAAACCTATTTCTGAATATTTTCTTAATGTTAATAAAAGGGGTTACATTTTAAATTAGCTTAAACCTGTTAAAAGGGGATAAAATTGAAAGGGGTTTGGGTCTGAAATCTAGCTAAGTTTTAAATATATTATAAGATAGTGGTTAATAGTTAAATAAGTACTTAACCTAGCCTGCCCAGACCTTAGTAAGTCGGGTAAATATAGAACAATAATAAAGGTATAATGGGAATAATAAAGGGCATAATTGAAGATTTAATAGAGCCTATAGGGACACAAAAGACTTTAATACCTAGTATTCTTGAAAAAACTATAAAATAAAGGGTAAGATAGGCATAGTAAAAAGGCAGAATTGAAATTACACTTAGCAAGTGATGGCATCCTAGTAAAATAAACTCAATAGAATCTAAAAGAACTACCTAGAACCTTCCAGCAGGGACTGGAAGGCATTTCGACACCCAATTCAGGGTATTAAACTGTAATTAATAGAAAAATAAAGGGGAGGGAATTAGAAATAAGTTATTTGAATTTCCCCTCCAATTTCACCCCAAACAGTCTATAAATAGGCTTCAATTGAGCCTGAAAAAGAGGTTGGATATTCTGCATTAGAAAAGGATTAATCTCTGGGTGTTCTAATTTTGCATTCTACAAAGGGTTACAAAAATAGCTTAGATACTGAAATTCTAGCTAGCTTCTTTGGGCAATTTGGAGTTCTATTAGAGTTTGCTTCTTTTCATCTTTGCTGGATTCTATTTGAGCTCTTCAATTCACTCATTGATTTGCTGAACTGCTCGACTCTGGAATTCTATTTGATGCTATACTTGCTGCTGTGTCTGCTATTCTTCTACTGCTCTATTGCTACTATTGCTGACTATTCTTCCTCCGACCTAGACTTATAAGCTATATTCTGGTGAATCAGGTACCATCTCTTATCTGGAAATGTAACTGCAAGTCGATTGAAGAAATAAAAGTCTCATGAGCTTGTGAATGAATTCCGCTGTTGTTTGCTTTTAGTTTATGTGACGACCCAAAGGGTCATCACTTATTTTATTAATCATTTCGAGCTTCTGAGGCCTTGAAAACCTCATTCTATGTTGCCTCGATTTATGTGCACAATCCGAGCGTGTAGCCGGAAAGATTTTGTGATAGAAAATATCAATTCTATGAGAAATTTGGATAAAAATGATATTAATATTGATATGGTTGACTTCGGTCAACATTTTTGGTAAACGGATCCGGACCCGAGATTGGATGGTCCCGAGAGGTCCGTAGGAAAATATGGGACTTGGACATGCGTTCGGAGTCGAATTCTGAGGCCTAGAGCCCAAGTTATGAATTTTTCTATGAAATTGTTTTTGATGTAATTGTTAAGGGAAATGAATTAATTGACCTTGGTATCGGGCTCGTATTTTGATTCCGACGCCCGGTACAAGTCTTAAATATTATATATGTGATTTTTGTAAAGTTTGGTGACATTTGGATGTCGTTTGAGATGTTTTGGACCTTGAGTCCCAAGTTTGGAAGTTTTGAAAACCAAAGGTATGAAAATAATGAAGTTGAGGCTTGATTTGATGAAAACGAGGTGATATCGGCGATGTGATCGCACGAACAAGTTCATAATGTGTTTTTGAGGTTGTGTACATGTTTGGTTTGGAGCCCGGGGGGCTCGGGTAAAGATTTGATAGGCCGTTGGATTAAATTCCGAATTTTTGCACTGCTGGTTTTTCACCCAGCTGTTGGCTTCGCAATTGCGAAGTATTTCTCGCAATTGCGAAGAGGGCAGTACAAGGCAGGGCTCGCAAATGCGAACCCTGATCGCAAATGCGAAGCCCCATTGACCCAGCCTTGTTCGCAAATGCGAACAATTGTTCGCATTTGCGAAAGTCCCCAGAGCCTGCCTATGTTCGCAAATGCGAACAAAAGTTCGCAAATGCGAACATACCCTATACTGCCTTGGTTCGCAAAATGCGAACCATTGTTCGCAAATGCGAACACTTCTCTATGCAGCCTATGTTCGCAAATGCGAACATTAGTTCGCAAATGCGAAAACTCCCTTTGTCTACCAGTGTTCGCAAATGCGAACAAATGTTCGCAAATGCGAACTTCCCAGCCTTAGCTTATTTTTCAAACTCCAGAAATTGGTCGGGGTTCGCAATTGCGAACCCATGTTCGCAAATGCGAACACGGAGACCTGTAAAACACGATTTTAAGTTCATTTCTTCACTTTTTACAAAACAAAAACACCCATTTGCGATTCTTCACGGATTCCTTCTTCATCAAAACAATTGTAAGTCACTTTTTACTTAATTCTTTCAATTCCTAACATCATTAAACATGTTTTTCATTAGAAATCAAAGGTTTTCATGGTAGAATTCTTGTTTTTGTTAGAAAATAGGGTTTTTCATAAATTGGGGAATTGGACCTCGAATTGAGGTCCGATTTTGAAACAAATCATATACATGAACTCGTGGGGGATGGGTAACCGGATTTTGGTCCTAACCCCGAGTTCCGACCATGTGGGCCCGGGGTTGAAATTCACTATTCCGGGCAGAATGTTGTAAAAGATGTATTTGGTCTTGAGAATTAGTTTGTTGAGTAGTATTGATGATATTAAATTAATTGTGTATAGATACGATTGGATTGGAGCCAAAGTTGAAAGAAAACGACATTTCCACGGATTGAATTGTTCATAAACATTCGAGGTAAGTGTTTGTTCTATCCTAGCTTGAGGGAATAGGATTATGTGTTATGTGTTATGTGATCGAGTGCGGTGTATAGGTTGTGGTGATGAGCATCCATACACTGGCGTCTAGTATGACCGTGAGTCGTTGGAAAATGATTATTTTGAGATATATTACAGATGAATTGTTATTGTTCTCCCTTGTCGGGACTTGTTGTGAAGATGATTATTGATTGCCCTTGTTGGGACACTTTATGAATTACCGCTTCTTTCTTTGCCCTTAACTGTGATTGTTATTTGGGTGAGGAAGAGTGATAATGCACGAAGGGTGATGCCGTGCCATGTTTATTTATTTATGCACGAAGGTTAATGCCGTGCCATGTTTTATTAATTATGCACGAAGGATCATGCCGTGCCCTATTATTGAACCATGTACGAAGGATCATGCCGTACTATGGATGTGAGGATGAGAGTAAAAGCACGAAGGGTGATGCCGTGTACTTTATTTGCTTATTTGGTGAGGATGAGAGTAAAGGCACGAAGGGTGATGCCGTGCAACTGCTTGCTATTTCTTGAATTGATATTACTTGTGTTTACATTATACTTTGTTTTTCCTTGTGAATTTATTAACCGTGGTTAATTGTTGAATTCTTTGAGATATTCCTTATTGCGTTAATACTTGGTTATTTCTCGTTATCTTGTGGTATACATATATATATATATAGAACTGCACAGGTTTATGGGGGTGTACGGTCCTAGGCTTGTCACTACTTCGCCGGGATAGGCCAGGCACTTACCAGCACATGGGGTCGGTTGTGCTGATACTACACTTCGTGCGTTTTTGCACAGGTCCAGGTTACGATCAGGAGCAGCAGCAGTAAATCGATTGCGTGGGAGTTGATCATATTTGAGACCGAGGTAGCTTGCAGACGTCCGCAGGCCCGGCGTCTCTCTCTTTAATTATGTTATTATCTGTAGTCTCTTTGTTCCGAGACAAACGGAATTATGTTATATTTCCTTCAGACTTTTATGTGTAGTATTCCATAGTAGTTCGTGAGTTGGTGACTCCACGTCTTGGGTAGAGGATTTCGGTATGATTTTCACCTTGTGATTTGTTATTTCTATTTCGATAAAGCATTCCGCATTTATTTAAGTAAAATTGTGTTAAAAGCAGGATAGTATGAATATAGTGGCTTGCCTAGCTACCACAAGTAGGCGCCATCACGATCCCGATGGTTGGGGAAAATCCGGGTCGTGACAAGTTGGTATCAGAGCTCTAGGTTACATAGGTCTCACCACTCACGAACAAGCTTAGTAGAGTTTGAGAGGTAGGTACGGAGACGTCCGTACTTGTCCTCCAGAGTCTATTGAGTTAGGAAAGAGTCTCTCATTTGTTCTTTCTTGTCGTGCGACTTGTTCCTCAATTACTGATTGAATTTCTATTCTGTCCTTTCGCAGATGGTGAGGACACGCGCTTCTTCGTCCGCTGACCAGCAGCCCGAGCCCCAGGCAGCTCCCGTGAGGGGCAGGGGCCAAGGCCGTATCAGAGGCCGTGGTAGGGGTAGAGCTCAGCCCCAGGCAGCTACCCCAGAGGTGGAGCCTCATATTGAGATTGACGAGGAGGTTTCGGTTCCAGCAGCTCCAGTGGGCCCAGCTCAGGTCCCAGGAGAGGCTTTATTTACCCCGGATCTCCGGGATGCTTTGGTCAGAATAGCGGGATTTATGGACAGCATTGCCAGAGCGGGTTTATTATCAGTTGCACCAGCCGCTTCTCAGGCTAGAGGAGGGGCCCAGACTCCTATTGCTCGTACTCCGGAGCCAGTAGCTCCTCAGCCTCAGGCACCAGTAATTCAGCCAGCTGTGGCCACTCAGTCAGGTACCACAGCTCATGCCGGTGATGGAGCGGCCATGACTTCTGATTCGTTATGGAGGCTTGATCGGTTCTCCAAGCTATTTACCACTACATTCAGTGGAGCCGCATCAGAGGATCCTCAGGACTTCTTATTCAGTTGTCATGAGATTCTAAAGACTATGGGGATCGTGGAGACAAACGGAGTTGACTTCTGTACCTTCAGACTTGCAGGATCCGCCAAGACTTGGTGGAGAGATTATTGCTTGACTCGACCAGCAGGGTCCCCAGCTTTATCATGGGATCAGTTTGTGGAACTATTTATGGAGAAGTTTCTCCCTGCTACTCAGCGGGATGTACTTCGGAGGCAGTTTGAGCGCCTCCATCAGGGCACTATGACGGTCACACAGTATGAGACGAGATTTGTCGATTTGGCTCGTCATGCAGTGGTGATACTTCCCACGGAGCGGGAGAGGGTCCGCAGGTTTATAGATGGGCTTAATTAGCCGATTAGACTCCAGATGGCTATGGGCGTGGGGAGTGACATATCATTTCAGGAGGCAGCCAATGCAGCACGCAGAGTTGAGATGGCTCTCGCTAGAGGAGGCGGTTATTCTTCGGATAAGAGGCCTCGTCATTCGGGTAGGTTTGGTGCTTCTTCCTCTGGTAGCAGAGAATCCTTTGATAGAGGCCAGTCCTCCAGGCCTTTTCATTCCGCCCTTCAGGCTTCACAGGGTGGACCGGGTGATCGTGGTTCTCGGGGGCATTATTCAGACCAGTCTCCTATTAATGCTCAGCCTCTTCAGAGTGTTCGTGGAGGCCATTCAGGTCATCAGGGCCAGCAGCCCTATCAGTCTAAGAGTTGCTACGGTTGTGGTGACCCGGGTCATTTTATCAGGAATTGCCCTCTAGCAGCGGGCAACTCTCAGCAGCGAGGTCCTCGTCCTATGATTCAGGCCCCAGCTGACCCTCAACCTACCCAGCCAGCCAGAGGTGGGGGTAGAGATTATAGAGGTGGAGGTCGAGGCCGTAGAGATGGAGACCGTCCAACGAGAGGTAGAGGTCAGCCAGTTGATGGTCGTCCTAGAGACGCAGCTCAGAAGGGAGGTGCGGATCCCCGATTCTATGCTTTACTAGCCAGGCCAGAGGCAGAGGCATCAGATGCTGTGATTACAGGTACTATTCTTGTGTGTGGCAGAGGTGCTTCAGTATTATTTGACCCCGGATCTACATATTCCTATGTGTCTTCCTACTTCGCACCGTATTTGGCCGTGCCCAGCTATGCTCTGGATATTCCAGTTTATGTGGCTACACCGGTGGGTGACTCCATTGTAGTCGATCGGGTGCATCGTTCGTGCGTAGTTATATTTGGGGGTCTTGAGACCTGTGTTGATCTGTTGCTTTTGGATATGGTAGATTTTGATGTCATATTGGGGATGGACTGGTTGTCCCCATACCATGCTATTCTTGATTGCCATGTTAAGACTGTGACCTTAGCCTTGCCAGAATCACCCCGATTAGAGTGGAAGGGTACCTCAAGCCACTCCGTTCGCACTTTTATTTCCTATGTTAAGGCTCGACGTATGGTCGAGAAGGGGTGTCTAGCTTATCTGGCTTATGTTCGTGATTCCAGCGCAGAGGTTCCTTCCATTGAGTCGGTCCCTATTGCACGGGAGTTTCCGGAGGTTTTTCCTTCGGACCTGCCGGGCATGCCACCCGACAGGGATATTGATTTCTGTATTGATTTGGCACCGGGCACTCGGCCCATCTCTATTCCACCCTATCGTATGGCCCCGCCGGAGTTAAAAGAGTTGAAAGATCAGTTGCAGGACCTTCTTGAGAAGGGCTTTATCAGGCCCAGTGTTTCCCCCTGGGGAGCACCTGTATTATTTGTAAAGAAGAAGGATGGCTCGATGCGGATGTGTATTGATTACCGGCAGTTAAACAAGGTGACTATCAAAAATAAATATCCACTGCCGAGGATTGATGATTTGTTTGACCAGCTCCAGGGAGCGAGGGTATTCTCTAAGATAGACTTGAGGTCAGGCTACCATCAGCTGAAGATCAGGGCGGCTGACATTCCTAAGAGAGCCTTTCGCTCTAGATATGGGCATTATGAGTTCTTGGTCATGTCCTTCGGGTTGACCAATGCCCCAGCGGCATTCATGGAGTTGATGAATCGGGTATTCAGGCCTTACTTAGATCTGTTCGTGATAGTCTTCATAGATGACATCCTGGTGTACTCCCGCGGCCAGGAAGAGCACGAGCAGCACCTCAGAGTGGTTCTTCAGACTCTGAAAGATAACCAGCTATATGCCAAATTTTCTAAATGTGAGTTCCGGCTGAGTTCGGTAGCATTTCTGGGTCACATTGTATCAGTGGAAGGTATTCGGGTAGATCCAAAGAAGATTGAGGCAGTCCAGAATTGGCCTCGACCAGCTTCAGTGACTGAGATCCGGAGTTTCTTGGGATTAGCAGGTTACTACCATCGATTTGTAGAGGGGTTTTATTCTATTGCAGCCCCGATGAATAGGTTGACCCAGAAGGGTGCCCAGTTGCAGTGGTCAAATGAGTGTGAGGCGAGCTTCCAGAAGCTCAAGACAGCCTTGACTACAACACTAGTGCTGATACTACCTACGGGTGCAGGGCCTTATACAGTTTACTGTGATGCGTCCTGTACAAGGCTTGGAGCGGTATTGATGCAGGATGGAAAGGTTATTGCTTATGCTTCGTTGCAGTTAAAGATACATGAGAAGAATTATCCAGTTCATGATCTTGAGTTGGCAGCGGTGGTTCATGCCTTAAAGATCTGGAGGCATTATCTATATGGTGTGACATGTGAGGTGTACATTGATCACAAAAGCCTACAGTACTTGTTCAAGCAGAAGGAGTTGAATCTACGACAGCGGAGATGGTTAGAGTTGCTAAAAGACTATGATGTTACTATCTTATATCACCCAGGTAAGGCTAATGTGGTGGCCGATGCTTTGAGTAGAAAGTATGCCAGCATGGGTAGTCTTGCATACATTCCGGTCAGTCAGAGACCATTAGCTCTAGATGTTCAGGCCTTAGCCAACCGGTTTGTGAGATTAGACATTTCTGAACCTAGCAGGGTGTTAGCCTGCACGGTCGCTCGTTCTTCTTTATTAGAGCGTATCCCTGAGAGGCAATTTGATGATCCTCATTTGCGTGAGTTGAGAGATACGATACAGCAAGGAGGTGCCACACAGGTAAATCTAGATGATGATGGGGTATTGAAATTGCAGGGTCGAGTTTGTGTGCCCAATGTCGAAGGGATTCGAGAGTTAATCTTAGCAGAGGCCCACAGTTCGCGGTATTCTATTCACCCAGGCACCGCGAAGATGTACCAGGACTTACGACAACACTATTGGTGGCGCAGAATGAAGAAAGATATTGTTGCGTATGTCGCTCGGTGTTTAAATTGTCAGCAGGTGAAATATGAGCACTAGAGACCTGGTGGTGTATTCCAGAGGATTGAAATTCCCGAGTGGAAATGGGAGCGGATCACTATGGACTTTGTTACTGGACTTCCTTTGACTCGGAGGAAATTTGATGCTATTTGGGTCATTGTTGATAGGCTGACCAAGTCAGCACACTTTATTCCAGTATCTGTCTCCTACTCGTCGGAGAGGTTAGCGGAGGTTTACATTAGGGAGATTGTTCGTCTCCATGGGGTGCCAGTATCTATTATCTCTGATCGGGGTACGTAGTTTACCTCGCGGTTCTGGAGAGCGGTCCAGCAGGAGTTAGTCACCCAGGTTCAGTTGAGTACAGCATTTCATCCTCAGACGGACGGCCAGTCCGAGAGGACTATTCAGATACTTGAGGACATGCTTCGAGCCTGTGTTATTGATTTCGGAGGCTCGTGGGACCAGTTTCTGCCGTTAGCAGAGTTCTCCTACAATAACAGTTACCAGTCTAGCATCCAAATGGCTCCGTATGAGGCGTTGTATGGTAGGCGATGTCGATCACCAGTTGGATGGTTTGAGCCGGGAGAGGCTCGGTTGTTGGGTACAGACTTAGTTCAGGAGGCCTTGGATAAGGTCAAGACTATTCAGGAGAGATTGCGTTCAGCTCAGTCCAGGCAGAAGACTTATGCGGATCATAAAGTTTGAGATGTGCATTTCATGATTGGTGAACGAGTATTGCTCCGAGTGTCGCCTATGAAGGGCGTGATGAGGTTCGGGAAGAAGGGCAAGCTCGGCCCTAGGTATATTGGTCCATTTGAGATTCTAGACAGAGTGGGAGGGGTGGCTTACAGATTAGCTTTGCCGCCTAGCTTATCAGCCGTGCATCCAGTTTTTCACGTATCTATGCTTCGGAGATACCACGGCGATCCCACACATGTGTTAGACTTCAGTACCGTCCAATTGGACAATGATCTATCTTACGAGGAGGAGCCGGTGGCTATTCTAGACCGGCAGGTTCGACAGTTGAGGTCGAAGAGTTATCCTTCTGTGCGTGTTCAGTGGAGAGGTCAGCCTCCTGAGGCATCGACCTGGGAGTCCGAGTCCGATATGCGGAGCCGCTACCCACACTTGTTTCCTGACTCGGGTACTTCTTTCTTTTGTCCGTTCGAGGACGAACTGTTGTTTTAGAGGTGGAGATTCTGACGACCCAAAGGGTCATCACTTATTTTATTAATCATTTCGAGCTTCTGAGGCCTTGAAAACCTCATTCTATGTTGCCTCGATTTATGTGCACAATCCGAGCATATAGCCGGAAAGATTTTGTGATAGAAAATATGAATTCTATGAGAAATTTGGATAAAAATGATATTAATATTGATATGGTTGACTTCGGTCAACATTTTTGGTAAACGGATCCGGACCCAAGATTGGATGGTCCCGAGAGGTCCGTAGGAAAATATGGGACTTGGACATGCGTCCGGAGTCGAATTCCTGAGGCCTAGAGCCCAAGTTATGAATTTTTCTATGAAATTGTTTTTGATGTAATTGTTAAGGGAAATGAATTAATTGACCTTGGTATCGGGCTCGTATTTTGGTTCCGACGCCCGGTACAAGTCTTAAATATTATATATGTGATTTCTGTAAAGTTTGGTGACATTTGGATGTCGTTTGAGATGTTTTGGACCTTGAGTCCCAAGTTTGAAAGTTTTGAAAACCAAAGGTATGAAAATAATGAAGTTGAGGCTTGATTTGATGAAAACGAGGTGATATTGGTGATGTGATCGCACGAACAAGTTCATAATGTGTTTTTGAGGTTGTGTACATGTTTGGTTTGGAGCTCGGGGGGGCTCGGGTAAAGATTTGATAGGCCGTTGGATTAAATTCTGAAATGTTGCAATGCTGGTTTTTCACCCAGCTGTTGGCTTCGCAATTGCGAAGTATTTCTCGCAATTGCGAAGGGGGCAGTACAAGGCAGGGCTCGCAAATGCGAACCCTGATCGCAAATGCGAAGCCCCATTGACCCAGCCTTGTTCGCAAATGCGAACAATTGTTCGCATTTGCGAAAGTCCCCAGAGCCTGCCTGTGTTCGCAAATGCGAACAAAAGTTCGCAAATGCGAACATTCCCCATGCTGCCTTGGTTCGCAAATGCAAACCATTGTTCGCAAATGCGAACACTACCTTATTCAGCCTATGTTCGCAAATGCGAACATTAGTTCGCAAATGCGAACACTCCCTTTGTCTACCAGTGTTCGCAAATGCGAACAAATGTTCGCAAATGCGAACTTCCCAGCCTTAGCTTATTTTTCAAACTCCAGAAATTGGTCGGGGTTCGCAATTGCAAACCCATGTTCGCAAATGCGAACACAGAGACCTGTAAAACACGATTTTAAGTTCATTTCTTCATTTTTTACAAAACAAAAACACCATTTGCGATTCTTCACGGATTCCTTCTTCATCAAAACAATTGTAAGTCACTTTTTACTTAATTCTTTCAATTCCTAACATCATTAAACATGTTTTTCATTAGAAATCAAAGGTTTTCATGGTAGAATTCTTGTTTTTGTTAGAAAATAGGGTTTTTCATAAATTGGGGAATTGGACCTCGAATTGAGGTCCGATTTTGAAACAAATCATATACATGAACTCGTGGGGGATGGGTAACCGGATTTTGGTCCTAACCCCGAGTTCCGACCATGTGGGCCCGGGGTTGAAATTCACTATTCCGGGCAGAATGTTGTAAAAGATGTATTTGGTCTTGAGAATTAGTTTGTTGAGTAGTATTGATGATATTAAATCAATTGTGTATAGATACGATTGGATTGGAGCCAAAGTTGAAAGAAAAAGACATTTCCACGGATTGAATTGTTCATAAACATTCGAGGTAAGTGTTTGTTCTATCCTAGCTTGATGGAATAGGATTATGTGTTATGTGTTATGTGATCGAGTGCGGTGTATAGGCTGTGGTGACGAGCATCCATACATTGGCGTCTAGTATGACCGTGAGTCGTTGGAAAATGATTATTTTGAGATATATTACATATGAATTGTTATTGTTCTCCCTTGTCGGGACTTGTTGTGAAGATGATTATTGATTGCCCTTGTTGGGACAGTTTATGAATTACTGCTTCTTTCTTTGCCCTTAACTGTGATTGTTATTTGGGTGAGGAAGAGTGATAATGCACGAAGGGTGATGCCGTGCCATGTTTATTTATTTATGCACGAAGGTTAATGCCGTGCCATGTTTTATTGATTATGCACGAAGGATCATGCCGTGCCCTGTTATTGAACCATGTACGAAGGATCATGTCGTACTATGGATGTGAGGATGAGAGTAAAAGCACGAAGGGTGATGTCGTGTACTTTATTTGCTTATTTGGTGAGGATGAGAGTAAAAGCACGAAGGGTGATGCCGTGCAACTGCTTGCTATTTCTTGAATTGATATTACTTGTGTTTACATTATACTTTGTTTTTCCTTGTGAATTTATTAACTGTGGTTAATTGTTGAATTCTTTGAGATATTCCTTATTGTGTTAATACTTGGTTATTTCTTGTTTTTCTGTGGTATACATATATATATTGAATTGCACAGGTTTATGTGGGTGTCCTGGTCCTAGGCTTGTCACTACTTCGCCGGGATAGGCCGGGCACTTACCAGAACATGGGGTCGGTTGTGCTGATGCTACACTTCTGTGTGTTTTTGCACAGGTCCAGGTTACGATCAGGAGCAGCAGCAGCAGTAAATCGATTGCGTGGGAGTTGATCATATTTGAGACCGAGGTAGCTTGCGGACGTCCGCAAGCCCGGCGTCTCTCTCTTTATTTATGTTATTAGCTGTAGTCTCTTTGTTCCGAGACAAACATAATTATGTTATATTTCCTTCAAACTTTTATGTGTAGTATTCCATAGTAGTTCGTGAGTTGGTGACTCCACGTCTTGGGTAGAGGATTTCGGTATGATTTTCACCTTGTGATTTGTTATTTCTATTTCGATAAAGCATTCCGCATTTATTTAAGTAAAATTGTGTTAAAAGCAGGATAGTATGAATATAGTGGCTTGCTTAGCTACCACGAGTACGCGCCATCACGATCCCGATGTTGGGGGAAAATCTGGGTCGTGACAGTTTACAATTATCATGCCTTAGATTTCCTGTAATTCAGTAGGATGATTTGTAATAATCAAATACTGTATGTAGTTGAGATAGAGTAAGTAGGTAGTGTAGTAGTAGTATATAAGTAAAATACAGTTAACATTTTAATCTTAGGATTGAAACTGGTTAATACACAAACCTAATTCACTTAGTAAAACTATTATAACATATGAAGTAGTAATCATTTAACATCGTTAATTAGAGTCTGACAATAATTCTATAAAGGAAATGAGTAAATGAGTCATAGTTGTTTATCACTCAAACTCGTTTAATAACAATTTACGATAGTATAAGTTAGAATTAGGTAACTAATAATAATTCAATTCTGCTCTGTTAGTATGGTTATCACTGTCTAAGTAGTTGAAATAGCAGTATTATCATATAAGTCTTGTTAACGTTAAATTAGTGATCAAGAGTTCACAATTAGTATTGATGAATATATGTACTCCAATGTTTTATGAAATAAAAATGACTTCTGTTGATCTATTCCGGTTTTTTATGAATGTCCATTTAACTGTTTTGAAATTTCAACTCTATTCTATATTTTTCCCGTCTATTCTGAGCCTAATCGAAAACACGGGCCCAGATTCAATTGAATTTATTACTGGGCCTCTGAATAATGATATATGTATATACTGGGTTTCAGAAGCCCAGATATATGTATTAGACTGTTAATACAGTCTACAAAGTCCAGGCCTGGAAATGGATAGTTGGCATGAACATAATTATAAATAAATCAGAAAATACCAAAACTGTAACGTGACTAGGAGAAAGAACAAAAAAAGTGAATATAGTACTGGATAGGTTTGGACTTATAAAATAACGGGATGCACCTCGTATACAAACGAAAACACGCGAGGCTCCCATTTGAACTCTAATAAGAATGTTAGACTCGGGAAGACCGTTTAGTGAATTTCACGGTCTTTCTTAAAGATAATAAGACATAGTCGTTATAGGCACGATTAAAATATACATTCCGTAATACGAGTGCACATTTATGTGACTCAAATCTTAAATCCCGACGAAGCTGAAACTTATTAAAGTCACGTGCGTACTGGTTGTGGTGCGACTCGAAATGCGTTTTCGTGACGTCGCAAGTCGTTAAAAATATCAAAACGGACATTCACATTTTTAAAAGCATATAAAAAATTAAATAAGTGAAAAATGACAGTTAAGCGACTGTGGTAAAACCACGGAATTCGGGAGTGCCTAACACCTTCTCCCGGGTTAACAGAATTCCTTATCCATTTTTCTAGTTTCGCGGATTGTTAAAACAGAGTCAATTTCCTCGGATTCAGGATTAAACCGGTAACTTGGGACACCATTATCTTCCCAAGTGGCGACTATGAAATCTAAATAAATCCCGTTCCGATTGTCCTTAAAGTGAAAAAACCCCTTCCCTGTTATTATTATTATATCCTATCCCGGGGTGTATTAGTAATTAACGGGGTATACCTTATTCTTCGGAAAAAGGGTAGTAAAAAGGGAGGTGTGACAGCTCTGGCAACTCTGCTGGGGATAAGCAACCCAGAACTTTGGTTCAGGGTTTAAGAATTCGAGCTCGTTTAAATTGTCGTGCTTGATATTATTTGACTTCATTATATGCTTTGATCAATGTGCTACATGTTTATCGCTTTGATATTACGTGGATTGTATATATAAAATTGTGCCAAAAATCTTTCTCTTCTCACCTCCGGGGATGTGATTACTGGTTGAGACTTCCCGTTCTGTTAGTGTCATACCTTAAATAAAAAATAGAGGCTGGATAAGTTACAAAGCCGGACGACCCCGCGGGTCCCCGGTATGTAGCCCCCTCCTCGATCTGAGTTGTCCACTCGGGTTCACAGTCTAGTACAATGAAAAATCAGGATATTGAGCCTAGATTTAGGACAATTATTTGCATCATATCTGACTTAGGGGACTCAACACAGGGGTTTGGTCCGTCTAGGATAGGTGACCCGGAAATCAAAGACCGAGCATATTATATGTTGCATTTATTTATCTTGGACTATTATGCTGACTGGATCAATTCCTGAAAACAAAAAGAGAGAAAATTTTAGAATAGAAAAAAATTGAAATATTGACGAAACGTTGTCGAAAGTTTGAAAAGAAAGAACAAATTTTGATGAAATAATTGGTCACAAAACAATTTGACCGAACTACGCAAGTTTGATTCTCACCACTAGGTGAGATACGTAGGCAACCCATGACGGGTCCAACCACCCTTTTAGAAAATGACCAAAAAATGTCAAATTTTAGTTTTCAATAGAAGTGATGTCGTTTTTTAAAATAGCCGAATGTTCTGAAAGGACGCCAGAAGGCTATTTTTACAAAAATGGCCACTTTGAAGTCATGTCCTTTTCCTTTTTAAATTAACAGCCCGAAAAGGCTAAATCTTTCAAAATAATGAAAAATGGTCTTTGAAAAAATATTTTTCCCTTTTTAAATAAATCGCCTTTAATAAATGTGAAGGATGACCACAGTACAAAATGAACCCTTTGCTTTAATGAACAAAATCCCTTTGGATTTGCGGTTATGGTGGAACGATCTAGGCCAAGACGGACAGGTTTTGGTCAACCGATAATTGAAAGATCTTACTGGGTTGATGGACATAATACCCCGGGGTGATATTATTCGGGCCCTCGTTGCTTGTAGGGACCCTGCACATAATGTGTTACACTTCTCAGATTTTGAGCTCACTCCTACATTAGAAGAAATTGCTTATTACATCGGGAAAGGTGAGGTTCCCCTAAAGGAAAAATATTTGGTGGCTCCAAGGGCAATTACAGTGCACAGATTCCTCGATTCCCTGAAGATCGCCAGGAACGTTCATAATGAAAACTTGGCTCACGAGTTTTGTACTATGAGTTTCATCTACCGCAGATATGGTCATATTGGGGGATTTAACGACCCTACGAACAAACTCTGCAGTAAATCTAACCGAGTCAAGTGGGAGGAACATATGCGATTTGCCTTTATGGTGGCATTTTTGAGATTGATTATATTTCCGTGGAAAAATGGAAATATTGATATAAGAGTCGCCGGGATTGCCAGTACTCTTCTTGTGCAAGATAATAGCACATTGGCACCAATGATTGTAGCTGATATCTTCCGTGCCCTCACATTCTGTAAATCAGGGCATGACTTCTTCGAGGGGTGGAATTTACTTCTCCAGATATGGTTGATAGAACATTTGTGTCGTCACCCTCAGTTCTCGAGTTACTGATCGTCCAAAAAGACGTGCATTGAAGAGTTTTACATGATAACAAAAGAAGTTAAGTTTCCAGAAGCATGAAAAGGTTAGATCACATACTTGCGATCGTTGACTGCTAGCCAAATTGATTTGGCATACGGATGGTTGCCCCTCAACGAGGTGATATACATGGCAATAGAAGGATCACATTTTTTGATAATGGGTCTTAAAAGCATTCAACCTTATGCGCCGTACAGGGTATTAAGGCAACTTGGGAGATATCAGGTCATACCAAAAGACAGGGACCTCAGCCTACAAGCCCTAGAAATCAGTCCTGACGGAAAATTCCTGGAAGCAAAGATTCGACAGATCTGGAATGAATGACAATGCTTGAGAGTAGACACTTATGTGAGAAATCGAACGCGAGGAGAAGTATCACCAAGGTATGCCGCATGGTATCGCTAGGATGTCGAGTATGAGAGACCAATGAAGAGGCCTCACATTCAAGAGTTGGCCGAGCAGTCTAAGGAATAAAAAAATTGGGTGGCCAAAAAAAAATGAGTACCGAGCCAGAATTAGCTTGTTGGAAAAACAATTCCAAGAAATAAAATTGGAAATCAGCTTACAAGCGGCATTCGATGAGGGAGAAAAGAAACAGCTGTGGAAAGAGAATGAAATTCTGAAGGCTCAAATTGCAAAAATGAAAATAACAGCCGAAACCGCAGTTCGACATGCCCGAGATGAGAAGTTAATTGCAAATCTTCGGCGCAAAGTGAATGACTATAGCTTTGATCAAGATAAAGCTGAAAAGGAGTTAGTTAGGGTTCGGAAACAACTGGCCAAGACTGAAGAAAGAGTTCAAATGGTTCAGCGGTTACAAGATGAACATAATGTTGAGGTAGCCCGATTGAAAAGTAGAAAACAAACCAAAGAGTTTGAAGTAGAGAGAGAACATTGCCACATGGATATGGCTCGGTTAGAATTGGAGCTACAACAACTACAAAAGAAGAACCAGCAAACCTTAGATGCTCGTGCCGAACAGATTGGTAGGTTGCTTCAAGAAAAAGGGGTCACCAGGGAAAGAATTGTCAACATTGCTTAGTATATCACTAGGAAATGCCAATTGTGTGAAGATATGTCCCAGTCAACATTCACATCAGCAGTAATGTTCTTTTTAAAACAAGTAATGATTGACCTGGACAAACTCCAAAGTGGATTAGCATATAGGCCCGCGACAAGACCGAACGATGTCTTGCGGGCACTAGGAGCTTTAATGTATTCATAGGGCATGCATTTTGTATTTGTATTTTTCTTTTTGCATTTGTATTACAACATCATTTGTAACCGATGTTTGAGTATCAATGAAAATTAAAAAAGAAGTTGCTATTATTTCCTTTCTTTTTTATGCAAATTGCTTGGGCGATAGGCAAACATGTAGGAACGAAAAACAAAAATGAAAAAAAAAGGGAATGGAAAAGAAGAAAAGAAGAAAAAGAAACAAACAGAAAAGAAATGAAATGAAGAAAAACAAAAATGAAAAAAGAAAACAGGTGGTTCAAAGAGGAATAATGCCGGGATGATGCATAATGACTAGGCAAAAGTTGTGATTCTTAGAACTTGTGATCCCTTATGAGCTAACTATTAACGAGTTTTGTTGTTGATGAGTATCATATTTTCAGTTGGCAAATGGCATTCTGGCACATCACAGCTACAATACACGTTCAAAAACCATGACCAAAGTCGTAACTCAAAAAATCGAGCCCACTATTATGGATCCGGTGCAAGAGGAAGAAGTTATGGATGTAGCTAGTATGAAAGAAGAGATATATAAATTAAAACAGCGGATGTCAGAGATGTACCAGGCCTGGTCTAAGGGTAAACCTTTGCCTTCCTATCCAGCCAACCCATCATACATCCCTCCTACGAACCCAAATCCTGAACTACCCACTATGAACTCATCCTCCACATATCCAACTTACCCACATTACTATGCTACAACCTCACAAGCACCTCCACCTTTGTCTAAACAAGCTCCACCACCACCACCTCAGGTCGCTCCAGTATACATGTCACCGCCACCCGCTGCTTTACACAAATCTTCCAGTGAACCTGTGTTCCATGTCCAGGACACCCATTATTATCCGCCAGAACCCACTTTCAGGGACTCTTACACCCCGCTCATAGACATGACAGAAGAAGAAAACCCTGTTAGAAATCTGGAAAAAGAAGAGATGGCCCGTAAGATGAAAAGTCTTGAGCAATCATTTCGTAACATACAAGGGCTAGGAGGCCAAGTGAGTGTTGTGTACAAAGATCTATGTTTGTTTCCGGAGGTACAGTTACCTGCCGGGTTTAAGCTACCCAAGTTTGATATGTATGACGGTCACGGGGATCCATTAGCCCACCTGAGGGGTTACTGCAGTAAAATGCGCGGAGCAGGAGGAATGGATTATTTACTCATGGCTTATTTTAGCCAAAGTTTAAGCGGTTTAGCGTTGGAATATTATACTCGACAGGATCATACCAGATGATTCATTTGGGATAACTTAGATCAATCGTTTGTAAACCATTTCCAATACAATCTAGAAATTATCCCTGACAGGTTGTTGTTGACTAAGATGGAGAAGAAACTCGGAGAAAGTTTTCGGGAGTACGGATTCAGGTGGAGGGAGCAGACTGCACGTGTAGACCCGCCAATGAAAGAAGGAGAAATGGTGGACTGCTTCTTACAGGCTTTGGAGCCAACATACTACGGTCACTTAGTGTCTGCAATTGGAAAAACCTTTAACGAAGTAGTCAAGATGGGAAGCTTTGTAGAAGAAGGGCTAAAGACAAATAAAATCATGAGCTACTCGGCCATCAATGCCACAAACCATGCAATACAGACTGGAACCGAAGGGTCGATTGGGAAGAAGAAGAAGGAAGAAATTGCGGTCATTGAAGGTAGATCATGGTCCCGGGGCCACAATCCATATCATTATCAACCTCGCCCATACAAACTATATCCACCAGCACCATATAATCCACCTCTACCATATTATCCTCCAACCAGTCCACATTTTTCTGTCCAACATGCTCAGCCTTACCCACTGCCTTCACATGCATGGCATACCCCAGCTCCACAAAATGTCTACCACGCACAAAATGCCTATCCGCCTTCCAAAACATACAGAAATCCAAATCGACCCAATTTCCGTCCAGATTCAGAAGTAAAAGGTGATAGGGCCCAAAGGAAGAGAACATTCACTCTGTTAGAGGATTCATATACCAATCTTTTAACCGTTTGAGAGAACTAGGGATGTTGAGCCCTATTGAACCAAAAATTCCCAACCCACCACCTAGAAATCTGGACCAATCAGTCCGTTGTGAGTACTGTTCCGGGGCACCGGGACATGATTCAGAAACGTGTTGGCATTTAAAGTTCGCAATACATGAACTTATTGATACCAGAAGGATTGAAGTGCATGCTCCAGAAACTCCCAATATCATGCAGAATCCTTTGCCAGCACATCACGAGACACATATGATACAGTTGGAGCAAAGGGAGAGCAGTAGAAAACCTGCTCAATCAGTGATAATGATTAAAGCGAACAACAAGGTGGAGGGGGAAGTTGAAAAGGAAAAAGTATCAATTGAGTTACCAACAAAGAAGCCGTCAGTGATTGAGCCCGTGAAAGTAGTAGTACCGGGAGTAAAGCCTTTGTTGACCGTGAAGGGAGCTTTTGTGGAGCCTGTGGTTATCAAACTTGTGGTGCAGATACCAGTTGTGAATACCAGGGCCATACCGTGGAACTATGATAAGGTTATAGTGACGTATAAAGGGAAGGAAGTTAAAGGAGAAATAAATGAAACTCATGGTTTAACTCGCTACGGGCGATGCTTTGCCCCAAAAGAATTGAGAAAGACAAAAGTGGTAAAGGAAAACCCGGCTCATGTAAAGAAGGCAGTTACTGAAGAGGAAGCGGAAGAATTCTTGAAGAGAATGAAGGCTCAGGACTATTCTATAGTGGAGCAATTGAAAAAGACGCCCCCGCAGATTTCATTGTTATCATTGCTAATCCATTCTGATGAACATAGAAAGGCGTTGATGAAAATTTTAAATGAAGCCCATGTGCCCGAGATGATTTCAGTATGCCATCTGGAGAAAATCACGAACAAGATCTTTGAGACAAATAAGATAACATTTTCAGATAGTGAGTTGCCACTTGAAGGAACAGAGCATTATAAAGCACTATACCTCACAATCAAGTGTGAAGAATCTGTAGTAACCCATGTTCTGGTGGACAACGAGTCAAGTGCCAATATCTGCCCACTATCAACCTTGGGGAAGTTGAAGATTAATCATGAAAGAATTCATTGGAATAGTGTATGTGTACGGGGTTTTGATGGAGGTGGCAGGAGCACTGTAGGGGATATTATACTGGAGATTACTATCGGACCGGTGGATTTCACTATGGAGTTCTAGGTGCTAGATGTTGCTGTATCATACAACCTTTTATTGGGACGTCCGTGGATCCACGTGGCAAAAGCTGTACCATTCTCTTTGCATCAGATGGTAAAATTTGAGTGGGAGCAACAGGAAATAATAGTGCACGGAGAAGATGATGTTTGCAATACTATTACATCATTTGAGAAAGCTGAAGGAGATAAAGGTTCGTGGGTGTACCAAGTAATGGACACCGTGGTGGTGAACAAAATATATGAGGGAGATTGGGTTTTCTCCAGGAAAGGGCTTAGGAGTGACTTTGCAAGGTATACCACAGCTGATCCACCTTCCGGGCAGTATTGATACTTTTGGCTTGGGTTTCAATCCTACCATTGCCGATATCCACAGAGCTAAGAAAATGAAGAAGAAAGGGTGGTCCCTCCCAAAACCTTTCCCAAAACTATCCAACTCCTTTGTCAGTCCCGGTACACAGGGACGTCTGGCGACTGTTATGCCAAACCGTGCTGAGATAAAACCGGATGAAGAACTTCTAGCAAGATTTGAAAGGCTATTTGAAGATGTGAATGTGTTGGAGACGGGTGAAGGAACAAGCAAAATGGATGTTCAATTCGTGGGACCCTACACTATGCTTAATAACTGGGAAGCTACTCCTCTTCCGATCACGAGGGAGTTGTGGTAGTTAGCTTTTAATATTTCATTTCCCCAATAGCTATCTTGTTTTTTAAAATTGTAATCCACATCACATCAAATAAGATGTATCCAACTCTTGTTACCTTTTGAAAATTCAATGAAATGCAATTTCTTTTCTTCCTCCATTTTTGCCTTATTTTATTTTTCTACTTTTGTACAGTTTAATATTTGCTGATTCCAATGATATGTCATGCATGAAGAATTCCTGGTCCAGTCTTGATAATCGAATAGTTATACAGGAAATTGAAAGTGAACATGAAGTGGAATATGATGATGAGGAAGTACTGGAGGAAATTAGTAAAGATTTGAGTCATTTTGAGGAAAAACCCAAACCGAACTTAAATAAGATGGAGTCCATTAATCTGGGAAATGAGGAGAATGTACGAGAAACAAAAATTAGTGTGCATTTAGAGGCATACCTCAGAGAAGATTTAATCAAGTTGTTACATGAGTACAAGGACATATTTGCTTGGTCCTACGATGACATGCCCGGGTTTAGTACTGATTTGGTGATACATAAATTGCCTACTTATCCAGAATGCCGGCCAATAAAACAGAAGCTAAGGAAATTCAAAATGGACATCAGTGTGAAAGTAAAAGAATAAGTTAACAAACAATTCGAGGCGAAGGTCATACGGGTCACTAAATATCCCACCCGATTAGCTAATGTTGTGCCAGTTCCGAAAAAGGATAGAAAAACCAGGGTGTGCGTTGATTATCGGGACCTCAATAAAGCTAGTCCAAAGGATGATTTTACATTGCCAAATATCCATATATTGATCGATAATTATGCCAAGCATGAAATTGGTTCTTTTGTGGATTGCTATGCGGGTTACCATCAGATCTTGATGGACGAAGAAGATGCAGAAAAGACGGCCTTTATCACGCCTTGGGGAACATATTGTTACATGGTAATGCCATTCGGGTTAAAGAATGCCGGGGCTACATATATGAGGGCAATGACCACTATGTTTCATGATATAATATACCGAGAGATTGAAGTATATGTGGACGATGTCATCATTAAGTCCAAAAGCAATGTGACCATGTCAAGAATTGAAGAAAGTTTTTCGAGAGGCTCCGAAGATATAATCTCAAGCTCAATCCAGCAAAGTGTGCTTTCGGGGTGCCGTCAAGAAAGTTATTAGGGTTTATAATAAGCCGGCGTGGTATTGAATTTGATCCGTCAAAGATAAAAGCAATCCAGAATTTGCCTCCGCCGAGGAACAAAATAGAAGTGATGAGTTTATTAGGCAGGTTAAATTATATCAGCATATTTATTGCTCAGTTAACGTCAACTTGTGAGCCCATTTTCAAATTGTTGAAAAACGATGCTGCGGTGAATTGGACTGATGAATGTCAAGAAGCATTTGATAGAATTAAGGAAAATCTGGCTAATCCTCCAGTATTGGTTCCTCCAGAACCGGGAAGACCTTTGATCTTGTATTTGACTGTATTGGATAATTCTTTTTGCTGCATACTGGGGCAGCATAATGAAATAGGGAAGAAAGAGCAAGCAATATATTACCTCAGTAAGAAGTTTACATCTTACGAGGTAAATTACACTCAGTTGGAGAGAACATGTTGTGCTTTAACGTGGGTTGCTCAGAAACTGAAACATCACTTGTCGGCTTACACTACTTATTTGATATCCCGGTTGGATCCACTGAAGTATATATTATAGAAGCCTATGCATACAGGAAGACTTGCTAAATGGAAAATTCTGCTTACAGAGTTTGACATCATTTATGTAATTCGTACGGCAATGAAGGCGCAAGCAGTTGCAGATCATTTAGCAGAAAACTCAGTTAATAATGAGTATGAACCGTTAAAGACATATTTCCCTGATGAGGAGACAATGAACATTGAAGAAATAGAGCAAGATGATAAGTCGGGCTAGAGAATGTACTTTGATGGGGCCGTCAATAGCAAGGGAGTCGGAATTGGAGCAGTGCTTATTTCAGAAATGGGTCAGCATTATCCTGTTACCGCTCAGCTTCGATTTTTATGTACCAATAACATGGTCGAGTATGAAGCATGCATATTGGGATTAAGAATGGCAATAGATATGGGTTTTCAAGTGATTTTGGTCATGGGCGACTCGGATCTCTTGATAGATCAGATTCAAAGAGAATGGGAGACAAGAGATTTGAAGCTAATACCTTATCGACAGTGTCTACATGAACTGTCTCAGAGATTTCAATCTATAGAGTTCAAGCACATCCTAAGAATGCACAATGAAGTAGCGGATGCTCTAGCCACATTATCCTCCATGTTTCACCATCCAAATAAAGCTTACGTAGATCCACTACATATACAAGTTTGTGATAAAAAATGCTTATTGTTTCGCCGTGGAAGAAGAACTTGATGGTGAGCCGTGGTATCATGATATAAAAGAATATTTGAGGATAGGAGTGTACCCAGAACAAGCCACGGGGGACCAGAAAAGGGCTATAAGGCGATTAGCAAATGGATTTTTCCTCAGTGGAGGAGCTGTATATAAAAGAACACCGGATTTGGGTCTATTGAGATGCATAGATGCACAATAACCTGACACAATTATGGCTGAAGTACATGCAGGAGCTTGCGGACCTCATATGAGCGGATATATTTTGGCCAAGAAAATACTGAGAAAAGGATATTATTGGCTCACCATGAAGTGTGATTGCATTATATATGTGCGGAAATGCCATCAATGTCAAGTACACGGAGATTTGATTCACTTCCCACCCTATGAGTTGCATACAATGTCAGCACTGTGGCCATTCGTCGCCTGGGGCATGGATGTTATCGGACCAATAGAGCCCGCAACATCTAATGGGCACAGATTTATCTTGGTAGCAATTGATTATTTCACTAAATGGGTGGAGACAAAGACATTTAAGGCAGTGACAAAGAAAGTGGTAGTGGATTTTGCGCACACAAATATCATCTGTCGCTTTGGAATTCCTAAGGTGATTGTCACAGACAATGGAGCAAATCTAAACAGTCATCTCATGGCAGAGGCATGTCAAAGGTTTAAAATCATGCATCGTAACTCTACACCTTATAGGCCTAAAGCGAATGGAGCAGTGGAGGCTGCGAATAAGAATATAAGAAGATTCTCAGGAAGATGGTGGAAGAGTCAAGGCAATGGCATGAAAAACTACCGTTTGCTCTCATGGGTTATCGTACAACTGTACGTACTTCAATTGGTGAAATACCTTACTAATTGGTGTATGGAACAGAGGCAGTCATACCTGCAGAAATTGAAATACCTTCTCTTCGGATCATAGCTGAGGTTGAAATCGATGATGATGAATGGGTAGAAGCTCGGCTAGAATAATTGAGCTTGATTGATGAGAAAAGGTTGGCGGCAGTTTGCCATGGACAGTTATATCAGCGAAGGATGTCCAGAGCATACAATAAGAAAGTATGTCCGCGGAAATTTGAAGTAGGATAGTTGGTGCTAAGATGTATTTTGCCTCATTGGGCCAAAGCAAAAGGAAAGTTTGTACCAAATTGGCAAGGATCATTCATGGTGTCACGGGTATTGTCTAACGGAGCTTTATATTTGGCAGATGTTGAAGGAAAATGTGTAAAGACTGCTATCAACTCAGATGCAGTCAAGAGATATTATGTATGATTCCTTTTTCATATGAACAATTGTATTTTTCATAATTTTGAAATTGAAATGATGAAGGCATTTTATTCTCTATCCAAACACTTTATCCATTGATACCCCTATTAAGCCTTATTGTTTTATTCTATCATATCCCTCTTTCGGAATCAATTATGGACAAGAAAACAAAAAAGAAAAAAAAGTGAAAGTGAGAAAAAGAAAAATGATGCAAGAAAAAGGAAAAAAATGAAACAATGATGAAAGAAAAAATGATGAAAAAAAAAGAAAAAGAAAAAGACAAAAAGAAAAAATGCATACAAAAGAAGAAAATCGGGAAAACGTCAAAACGCAACAATGAAGTGGACGTATGGTTTGAACTACGTTTGACTTGATCCCGAAGGGTACGTAGGCAGCCTCAATGAGGTTCAGTCACGATAGAAATAAAATCCAGGATTCCCCAAATGTTGAAACTGGGGCAGAAGTTATGTTTATGATTCCGAGAGTTGTAAATATTTTGAACCCTCGTTAAAATTTTGAGCCTTTTTACCCTTCTTTCTGAACCCATCCAAAAGCCACATTACAGTCCAAAGAAAGACCTTCTGATTAATTTCAAGAAAATGATAATACAATAAGGAGAAACATTGCATGGACAATACCCAGAGGTTTGGAAACAAAAATAAAGAAAAATTAAAAATGAGAGAATCTTATTGGTGAAAACCCTAACGGGCACCATAAGGCGATTGTGAGATGAGAGAAAATAAAATGAGAGAGTCTTATTGGTGAAAACCTTAACGGGCACCATAAGGCGAACGTGAGATGAGAGAATAAATGAGAGAGCCTTACTGGTGAATACCCTAATGGGCACCATAAGGCGAAAATGAGAAATATTTTGAGGAAAGGAGGAAAAACAGCAAAAACTAAGAAAGGTTTGGGGTTGAAGGAAAAGACGAAGTTAAGACAGCAACGATTGGATTGGACAGATTGGGTCGGAATTTAAATACATGGCATGGTCAGAGGAAATCAGCCGTCATACCTAGATAAGTTCTATCTTTACTCCAAAATACCCTTACCCCTTCAAATTCATATTTTCTGCATTTCATTGATCAAAACCAGTTGCCCATTGAAAGATAACTACCAGCTTCTCATGTTAAGAGGTGTAATAACACTAGGTCAAAGAGAAAAAAAAATAAAAAAAAAGAAGAAAAAGGATGGCAATCAAAGCCAGGGGAAAATGAAAAGAAAAGAAACAGAAACAAAAAAGGATAGCTAAGGTGGATTACAAGAGAAAAATGAAGAAATTCTGGCAGTAGATTGTAAAGCAGGATGAAACAAGAAGAAGCAGAAGATGGAAGCAGAGCCAACAAGAATGCCAGTTGCTAACTATCATTTTATAACTAATGACATTGTTCACTAATTTAGACATGGACAAAAGATTCAAATTCTCACTAATCACTTTAAAGTGAATGTGACCAATGTGGAAAACACCAAAAATAAATACAATAAAAGGGGAAATCCGCAAAGGAGGACTCACTCAAGTTAATAGGAGACCTACCCAAACAGCAGGGGAGGTATTATCTTTTCAAAAACTCACACCCCAGTTATCAAACTGAGGGAATATTTTTCTGCATTTTTCATTTCATGCATCAGGCGCCCACTGGATAATGGGGGAATATTGTTCTGCATTTTCATTTCATGCATCGAGCGCCCACCTGGATAATGAGAGAATATTTTTCTGAATCTTTATTTCATGCATCGGGCGCCCACCTGGATAATGAGGGAATTCTACATTTTCATTTCATGCATCAGGCGCCCACCTGGATAATGAGGGAATATTTTTCTGCATTTTCATTTCATGCATCAGGCGCCCACCTGGATAATGAGGGAATATTTTTCTGCATTTTCATTTCATGCATTAGGCGCCCACCTAGATAATATTTTCTGCATTTTCATTTAATGCATCAGGTGCCCACCTGTATAACAAGGGAATACATTTCTGCATTTTTAATTTCATGCATCAGGCGCCCACCTGTATAACAAGGGAATACTTTTCAGCATTTTTAATTTCTGTTCAGGCGCCCACCTATATAACAAGGGAATACTTTTCAGCATTTTAATATCTGTTCAGGAGCCACCCTGTATAACAAGAAAATACATTTCAGCATTTTTAATTTCCGTTCAGGCGCCCACCTGTATAACAAGGGAATACATTTCTGCATTTTTAATTCTTTTTCTAACATGAGTAACACCATAACACATGGAAAGCCCACACTGGGGCAGAGGAAAAAGTTTTCTTTGTTTTTGTTTTTATTTTAACAGGTATCAACCTGGAAGTGAGAAACATATTTAGAAGTCACACGAAGGGATGGAAGCAGTATATCATAAACAAGAAAATAATAAAAAATACACAAAAAGAAGGATGCAAATAAAAGAGCAACATGGGATATGGAAAAGCAAGGAAATGCAAGAAGAAAAGTTATAGATAGAAACAACTACCCAGTATGTTCCCACAAAGTGGGGTCTGGGGAGGGTAATACGTACACAGGCCTTACCCCTACCCGAAAGTTATAGATAGAATTTACTGTAATTCATAAGATCATAAGCTTAGAATAACTTCTTTATTTTTCATTTTTATCCCGGTGTAACAAAGAGGTAGTCAGTGATTACAGCAATAATAATAGCAACAACATGTCTTGGTAGTTTCAAACTACCAGACCTTCCCGAACTGTACTGACCTGATTCTTGTTTAGCCCAGGATATGTAGACAACATCTGAGACAGGGTGCGGTCAAAAGGTTTTTCAAAATGCTTCTTACGGAATATGCCAGTGGTCAAAAATCTCTCATTACTGCTCACTTATCTTTGCACTGAAACTCTTCGTGTTCCCGAGCAAAGAGGGGCAGTTGTGAGCACGTAATTTTTGCCCTAAGCAAACAAATTCCAATATAAAAATAAAAATAAGATTTCTGATGTGCAATTGTGTGTTTTAATTGAAATAATTGTGTTTTTGTTGTTAAAATAAATTTGAAATCAAAACTACAAAAAGAATTAATTAGAAAATGTCACTTAATAAGGAAAATTAGATGAAAATCAACAAAAATACAAAAATACCAGAAAAATAAAAGAAAAATGGGAAAAATATCATAAATACCAGAAAAATCAGGAAAAATAGGAAAATAAAAGAAATATAACAATTGGAAATAAATATAGAAAGAGAAAAAAAAATAAAGAAAATAATTAAAATACAAGAAAATACAAAAATACTATAAGTTTGGGCTGTAGAGTGAAAAGCACAGGCCCAAACGTGTAACAGCCCAAGAGATAGGCTGGTCCAGTCTAAACTCTAATCAAAACGACGACGTATAAGGGCAAGATAATCTCAACCGTTGATAATAATAATCACAAGGATCTCATAAGGCGGCCCAATAGCAAATTAAACGACGCCGTGTAGGAATTTAATCATGGCCGTCCAAAGAGATGATCAGATGGATGGTGTTAAGTCTCATAAATAACTAAACGACACAGTATCATGAACTAATCTCGGCCATCCATGATTGAAGATCTAACGGATGCCAGGACATCTCAAATTAAATTAAACGACAACGTTTTAAGAGAAGTAATCCTGGCCATTGATCACAGTTGATCCAAGGGCCAGGATCATGCAAGATCAAAGGGGTATATAAGTCCCCGTCTCCCTATTCATTACACTCATTACATACACATTACACTCAAATACACATACTTGAAAACCCTAGCCGCCCACCTCGTCGTCTTCTTCCTCTTCATCTCTAATGGAGACTGGCCTGAAACCATGGCCGTCTCCGGCCAAAACCACTATCAAACTTCTTATCTTTCATCCTCACACACCACAACCACCCTGAAACCCCAAAAAACCAAAAGCCCTTCCTTTCTTGAAAGTCCGGTCGCCAGAACCCTAGCCGGCGACCTTTAACTTATGAACCAGTGTCCCGTTTTTACACCACATGACCACCTTAAAGAGGTCTTTCACCTCATATAGGTGGTCAACCTCGAATCAACCTAGAACGTCTCGAATATAAAAAAGAAGTTCGCCGGAACCCTACTCCGGCGAACACGCAAAACATAACCCACTCAAAAACCTCTCAAATAATACCCAGACCACCCTCTTACCCACTAAAAATCCAAAAGTAAGCCCCATTCGAGGAAATCTGGAAATCAGAAGACTTCAAGTCTTCAAGAGTTCTTGAAGACTGGAAATAACAAAAGAAAAGAAAGAAGAAAGAAAGAAAAAAAAAAGGAATCTGAAAAGCTAAGTTCTTCCTACCCTTTATCTTTTTCTTTGCCTGTTTTGCCTATTGTAAATTTTCTTTGCCTGTTATGCCTTCTGTATATGTTTTTTGACTGTTCATCTTATTCGCCTATGATAATTATTGTCACGACCCCAATCCCGATCGTGATGGCGCCCAACACAATGCTAGGCAAGCCCGACCATATTATCTCTTAACCAGCCATTTGTTAATTCCAGTTAATCAAAATAAACTTAAACAGCGAGTGTTCATATCAAAATGATAAATGTAATAGTAGAAACATACAAAATACGGTCCCAACCAAATCGTGGTGTCAAAAGTCTGAGCCTCTACAAATGAAATCTATTACACAATTAAGTCTAGGCAGAATGGAAATAACAAAATGATAAAGAGGAAGAGGTCATGTACTGCGGACGTCGACAGCTACCTCGATGTCTCCACGGAATGATGATAGTAAAGCAGTTGCGATAGCTCAACTGCTCTCCTGAAACTGTATATCTGCACAAAAAGTGCAGGGGAGTGGCCTGAGTATATTTCAACTCAGTGAGTAATAATAATAAACAACAACTGAAAATAAGAACTCATGTACTATCACTAAACAGTTCTAAGTCAAACCCCCATAGGTAAGTCATCACTACAGTGAGTACTCTGATCTCCAGTCCACATCTATCTCAACAAGGTCCCACACTGACCAAATCCTTACCCGTACCGGTACGGTGTACAGCCAGCTCAATGTATGTGAATATATACATATGTCTTTAACGTATAAGTATTTAAGTATGTATAAGGATATGAGTAAGTATAATGTTGCGGCGTGCAACCCGCTCCAATACATATACCGCTGCGACGCGCAGCCCACTCCATTTAACATCGACGGCGCTCACTGGGGGTGTATACAGACTTCGGAGGGGCTCCCTAGGCCCAAGCGCTATGATGCTGCGGCGTGCAATCCGATCCACATGTATGTTACTGCAGCGTGCTGTCCGATCCAATATATATAATGTTGCGGCGTGCAGCCCGATCCAATATATATACTGTTGCGGCGTGCAACCCGATCCAATATATATATATATACTGCTGCGGCGTGCAGCCCGATCCAATATAGATATATGTATAATATCTCATAGTGGGTCCTCGACCCTATCTAAGTCGGTATAGACTTGGCCTCTCATGCCCAATATAACATCTCTTGGCGGGTCCTTGACCCTATCTCAGTCGGTATAGACTTGGCATCTCAGGCCCAATATAACATCTCATAGTGGGTCCTTGACCCTATCTCGGTCGGTATAGACTTGGCCTCTTAGGCCCACTCAGCTAGAACAGGGAATTTCACCCTATGTAGTCTCTCTCAAGGTACACACCTAGTACAGGCTCATGATATGCTATACAGCTATAACTGCGGCTGAGTGTATGTATCCAGCAAGATATAAGGGCCGCTTAGCTCTACTGGCTCCCCTAACACTCTACAGATCGGCACAAGGCACCAAACATAGCTACTAGCCCAATTACACAGTTAAAATCTTAGTCACAGTCATATTACACCATACGTTATCAGTCGGGAAGGACCAAGTCCAGTCCCCAAATCACAATGCCACCACGCCCGTCACATGACGCGTGTCTCATCTCAACATAGCACTATAAAGTGCAAGTACGGGGTTTCAAACCCTCAGTACATTATTTACTACCACCACTCACCTCGATCCGGTAGAAGCCTTAGTCCGCCTTGCGCTCGCCTCGCAATTCAATCACATTGGATGCTGAATCTGCTCAAAATCAATGAGAATACATCAATATAGGCTAATTAGACACAACTCATTCGAAATAACTCAATTTTGCACCAAAACCCACAAAGTTATCAAAATTTGACTTTTGGTACACTTCACGAAAAATTACGAAAGTTATATCTTCGGAATCCTTATCTCAACACTAGTCTATACAAACCAAATTCATAAAAATCGGAGTTCATTTGACCCCTTAAATCACCATTTCTATCCAAGTGGGTTTTCTACCCTTTTCAACAAAATTACTCTAATTAAACACCGAAACTTGCAATAGATTCGAGTTATACAACCAAAATTAAGTTAAGAGTGCTTACCCCATTGTTCTCTCAAAAACTCTCCCGAAAAATCGCCTTACCCGAGCTCCAAATCGTCAAAAATGACAAATGGGACGAAGTTTGGACTTTATTCTGCTGCCCAGAGACTTGTTCTTCGCGTTCGCGGTCATACTCTCGCGTTCGCGAAGAACAAACTTCCAAAAATGTATTTTTCACCTCTGCTCGAACAACCTCTATTGAAATGGTCATAATATTTTACACACAACTCCAAATGACTATTATAATATATTGCTGAAAACTAGATTCAATGATCTACAACTTTTACTTTTGAATCATCTCTAAATTCCTTGTAGATAAAAGGATATGAGCTTCCTAAGTAGGACCTGCGCGACAGAATTCCTTCTTCGCGAACGCGAAGCACTGTCGCGAACGCGAAGAACACAAGTCCCAGATGACAATTCCTTCATCGCGAACGCGAAGCACTGTCACGAACGTGAAGGCAAAATGTCTTAGAAGCCAATTTCTTCTTCGCGAACACGATGGGACCTCGCGGACGCGAAGGACAACACCAGATACCGGCAACAGTACTTCAAAAACTTCCAAAAATGACCCGTTAGGCACCCGAAACACACCCGAGGCCCTCTAGACCTCAACCAAAATCACCAACATGACTTAAAACATTGTACAAACTTGTTCCAATCATCAAAACAAGTCCTTAAACACGGAAAATGTCACGCCCCAAATCGAGGACATGACCGGCGCCTGACCGGGTTGCCCCAGTCAAGCGGACCCGGGTGCCTTTCATTCCCACGCGTTAACCCTGTGTTGATTGTTTCTCATTAACCAAATATTTTACCAATAATGACTGATTTCATAATGCATAAACATAACCATGTGATTGATTCACTAACAAGTTCATAATTTATATTTACAACGCCCCATACATATACATAGGCCACAATCCCACGGTTTACATGTCTATGGAGCCTCTAGGATACAAAAAGGGAAATACAATACTTGCCGGTAACAAGGCTCCGGCTATACCTTACAAAACCAAAATGAAATCTAAACCGAGTGGCATGAACCACACAAGGCCCCGAGGAAGAAAGGGGCTCACCAAAACGGGCGGTGGAAGGAGAAGGATACTACTGCCGATGAGCTGAAGTGCCTGCTACTGATCCACCTACAATCATGACACGAATGTAGCGCCCCCGGCAAAAGGGACGTCAGTACACTTGAATTGTACTGGTATGTATGGACAAACTTTGTCCCAAGTAAACTCAAGCCATTAAATTACATCAACAATTAATTAAGCCGAGCCAACCATGTTTCCACATTTTCCTCATTTCAAATAATTCTCACACAAAGCACTTTCTACGATCAACCAATTTAACAATAACCAATCAATCACGTAAAGCACAAGTAGTCAAACAAATGGGCAATCAGTGCCCCACAGGTTGCAAACTCTCCTGTTGTCTCCTTTCACAATTTCACATTATTGATTTTTGTATCAATTTTCAATAGCGATTTCGATCGCTTTCCATCCTTATTGCCCCTGACCACCCTTATTACCTCAGCCACCCTTATCACCCCAACCCACACCTTATTTCCCCACGTTGCGGCGCGCAACACGACCCCGCCTTACAGTTGAAAACACAACAATTTCAAACAGGAGATAAGGTACTACACACAATTTCAACAAGTTCAAATAAGCAACTTACACATTGGTTCATGTTCTCAATTTCTTCTCAAGCCAATATCAAAACCAAGTTACAAGTATTCCAAAATCGAAAATGCCCACATAATCATGTTCAACAATTTACCACAATTAAGGTGTATCAAATTCCTTCCACAATAAGCCAAATATGCCATCACAATGGTTGTTCCCAATTCTTTACCAATCTCGATTACCTTTTTATCTTTCAATTCATATTTCATACCACACCACACGTAGTTCAACATCAATCAAATGCTCAACAAGGAAATCAAAGAATTACGTAAAATTTCTCAATTTGACACATGCCAAAACAATTCGCACACATTTGGGCGATTTTACAAGAATCAAAATTAGCCATACATACCTGGTGATGAGTTTTCTTCCGTTAATTTTCTACTTTATGCTTACCCAAGATGTCCTACTCTTGCCAACCTTGTTCTTGAAGACTCTTACTTCTACTCACTTCTTTTTACTAGAAATCAAGTTCAATAATCATGCATGAGTGTGAAAATTCTATTTTTTAAAAGCTATTATATGCAAACCTCTCTTTACCCAATAAAAACTAAAAATCAAAGAAAATAGTTAGGGTTTTTACCTTGAAAAGATTGGGGATGTTGAATCCTTGCCCTAAGATCCCTTGGAATTTAGATGGTTGGAACAATCTTTGAAGATGAAAGATTTCTCTCTCTAAAAACCCTCTCTTCTCTCTCTAATTTTGGTAAGATGATATGATAAAATGAAGAAGAAGTGTGTTATATTAAAGAAGAGATCGGGTCAAAATGTTACAAAAATGTGGGCCGGGGTCAATTATGCGGTGCACTATGCGACCGCAGAATCAACATGCGGTCCGCATAGTGACCACAGAATTGCCCCAAATTTTACACAGGTTCTGTTAAGGAATGCGGCCAGAATGCGGTCCGCATGCTTGATCTGCGGTCGCAAAGTGCACCGCAGATTTGACATGCGATCGCATATCGACCGCACTTTTGACACGATTTTTGGGAAACTCTGTGGAACGTTTTGCGGCAAGAATGCGGTCCACATGTCAGGTTTGCGATCGCATTCTTGACCGCATATTGGACACTTTTCGGAAAAATTAATTCTCTACATTTTTGAAACTTTCACTACCAAGGGTCCGAACCGCGGCGAGCTAGCTCGCCGCGATGAATTCTACGCATTCCTAACACATTATTCGGACCATGACACCACAGCTACTAGGTTTTATGCACAAAATTTTTACGGGGCCTTACATCCTCCCCCCCTTAAGATCATTCGTCCTCGAATGAGGATTTTGAAATAAATGAGTTGGTTTTGAAAGACATGATATGCAACCATCAAAATTTTGACTAACTCTTATATTTTAGAAAAATTTCGCCGGAGTTTCCTTTGTATTATGGACATATCCACCTGTCAGAGGGCCCCCGAAACACATTACCAAACAACAATACACAAATACAATATTTCTCACAACTGGTATACACTTTCTTACCTCAACGAATGCACATATTCTATCACATTGTTACAATTGCACAAAAACTAGTCACTTCAATGAATTCTTACCTTATTAAACCAATTTAACACCATGTACACTCAACAAACCATTACCAATCTACACTTACTATTAGTTGTTTATTTAACACGTGAATATTTATAAGGATTTCATTTATCAAGAAAAGTTCAAGTGACCCAGGGCAACAACACATTTAACTCATTACAAAATGAAGGAGACTTTACTAATACTAAGAGGGAAACAACTTGGACAAGATAGCAGTTACTAGGAGTAGAAGGGTCACCTAATTTCTTCTAGGCTTGATCGAACAAATGGGGGTACTTTTCCTTCATCTCTTTTTCCGCTTCCCATGTGGCCTCCTCAACTTGTTGACTACGCCACAATACTTTAACAGAGGCAACTTCCTTATTTCTCAACTTACGGACTTGCCTATCAAGAATGGCAACTGGAACTTCTTCATATGACAAATCTTCATTAACCTCTATAGCTTCGATTGGCATGATGGTGGATGGATCTCCAATCACTTTCTTCAACATGGACACATGGAATACCGGATGCACTGATGACATCTCGGGAGGCAACTCTAGCCTATAAGCAACTTGACCAATCCTTTGAACGATCCGATATGGCCCGACATACCTAGGACTCAATTTCCCTTTCTTTCCGAATCGCATGACTCCCTTCATAGGAGATACCCTCAAGAACACCCAATCATCGACTTGAAACTCCGAATCCCTTCGACGAACGTCTGCATAGGACTTTTGATGACTCTGTGCTGTTTTCATTCTCTCCTGAATAACCTTGACCTTTTCCATAGCTTCGTACACCATATCCGGCCCTAGCAATTCCGCTTCACCTACCTCAAACCACCCGATTGGCGATCTACATCTTCTCCCGTACAATGCCTCAAATGGGGCCATCTGAATGCTAGCATGATAGCTATTATTGTAAGCAAATTCTATCGGTGGCAAGTGTTCATCCCAATTACCTTTAAAATCTAGGACACAAGCCCGTAACATATCTTCAAGCGTCTGAATGGTCCGCTCGGCCTGACCGTCGGTCTGTGGATGGAAAGCTGTGCTGAGATTCACCTGAGTTCCCAAACCTTGCCGAAACTTCTTCCAAAAGTTAGCTGTGAACTGAGCCCCGCGATCCTGAGATGATAGAAAGTGGAGTGCCATGAAGCCTTACTATCTCCTTGATGTACAATCTTGCATATTGCTCCGCGGTATCAGTGGACTTGACAGGCAGGAAGTGAGCTGATTTGGTGAGTCGATCTACTATCACCCATATTGAATCGAACTTACGCCTGAGTGCGAGGTAACCCTACCACGAAATCCATATTGATCATCTCCCATTTCCACCTTGGTATTTCTATAAGTTGAGTTAATCCTCCAGGCCGTTGATGCTCGGCCTTCACTTGTTGACAGTTCGGACATTTAGTTACAAAGCTTGCTACATCCCTCTTCATACCGTTCCACCAATAAATCTCCTTAAGGTCATGATACATTTTCGTGGAACCTGGGTGTACCGAATACCTGGAAATATGAGCCTCTGCCATTACCCTTTCCCGAAGCTCGTCCACATCCGGAACACATAGTCTATCTTGACACCGCAATACACCATCTTCGCTGCCGAGTACAAATGCTGAGGTCTTGTTATTTATAACTGCTTCCTTTACCCGAACCAATGCTGGATCCATGAACTGTTTTTCCTTGATTTCCGCGACCAATGATGATTCTGCTCCATTATGCACCAAAATATCCCCCTCGGCTGATGCCGAGATACGAACCCCCAAATTGGCTAATTGGTAAACCTCTCGAGCCAGGGGTCTCTGATCCACACCCAAATGAGCCAAACTACCCATGGATTTCCGACTAAGAGCGTCGGCTACCACATTTGCCTTCCCTGGATGGTACAATATGTCCATATCATAGTCCTTGAGTAGTTCTAACCACCGCCGCTGTCTCAGATTCAGCTCTTTCTGCTTGAACAAATACTGGAGGCTCTTGTGGTCTGAAAACACATCTACATGTACCCCATAAAGATAGTGTCGCCATATTTTCAAGGCAAACACAACAGCTGCAAGCTCCAAATCATGCGTCGGATAATTCTTCTCGTGATTCTTGAGTTGCCTGGAAGCGTAAGATATGACTTTCCCGTGCTGCATCAATACACATCCCAAACCAACCCCGGAGGCATCACAATAAACCACAAATCCCTCTGTGCCTTCTGGCAAGGCCAATACTGGTGCCGAGGTCAATCTTGACTTCAATTCCTGGAAACTTTTCTCACATGCTTCGGACCACTGGAACTTAACTGCCTTCTGCGTCGGTTTTGTCAATGGGGAAGCGAGGGTTGAGAATCCCTCTACAAACCTCCGATAGTACCCTGCCAAACCCAAGAAGCTACGTATCTCTGTCGGGGTCGTGGGTCTAGGCCAATCTTTCACTGCCGCAATCTTTTGAGGATCCACCTGAATTCCCTCACTGGAAATAACATGCCCTAGAAAGGCTACGGACTCCAACCAAAACTCACATTTTGAGAACTTGGCATACAATTGATGCTGATGAAGGGTCTGCAATGCTGCTCTGAGGTGAATGGCATGATCTTCCCTGCTCCGAGAGTAGATGAGGATGTAGTCAATGAATACAATTACAAAGGAATCTAGGAATGGCTTGAAAACCCGATTCATAAGGTCCATGAAAGCTGCTGGGGCATTGGTTAGCCCAAAAGACATGACCAAAAACTCGAAGTGACCATAACGAGTTCTGAAGGCGGTCTTAGGAATATCCTGCTCCCTGATTTTTAACTGGTGGTACCCGGACCGTAAATCAATCTTTGAGAAGAACTTTGCTCCTTGCAATTGGTCAAACAGATCATCCACTCGAGGCAAAGGATATTTATTCTTGATGGTGACTTTGTTGAGCTGCCGATAATCAATACACATTCGAAGTGACCCATCCTTCTTTCTGACAAAGAGAACCGGAGCTCCCCACGGTGACACACTCGGTCGTATGAACCCTTTCTCTAATAAATCCCCCAACTGCTCCTTTAACTCCCTTAACTCTGCTGGCGCCATTCTGTATGGTGGAATGGATATTGGCTGAGTATCTGGCATTACATCGATCCCGAAATCAATCTCCCTATCCGGCGGGATGCCTGGAAGCTCATCTGGAAACACTTCAGGAAATTCATTCACAATTGGCACGGACTCGAGGGTAGGCACCTCCGAGGTGGTGTCCGTTACCCGAACCAGGTGATAGATACACCCTTTCTTAATCATCTTCGAAGCCTTAAGGTAGGAAATAAACCTACCCCTTGGCACTACACCATTTCCTCTCCATTCAATAACTGGCTCATTAGGGAACTCGAGCCTCATAACTCTCGTTCGACAGTCAAGTTTGGCAAAGCACGAATAGAGCCAATCCATCCCCATAATTACATCAAAATCTACCATCCCAAGCTCGATAAGATCGGCTGTGGTATCACGACCACCCACCGTAACAACACAATTCCTATAGACTTGTGAGGCTGTAATAGAATCACCAATTGGAGTCGACACAGAGAACGGCTCATGAAGCCGTTCGGGTTCTATCCCAAAACTTGAAGCAATGAATGGAGTAACATAAGACAAGGAGGACCCTGGATCAATAAGGGCATAGCAATCAATAGTCTGAACAGACATGATACCTGTAACAACATCCGGAGAAGCCTCGGCATTTTGGCGGCCACTCAATGCATAGAATCGGCTAGGTCCACCCCTACCCCGAGCTCCACCCCTAGCTGCACCACGCCCCGCTGATGCTGGAGTACGCGCTGATGATGTAGCAGCTGAAGAACCGGATGACTGAGCAGATCCCCTACCTATACCCTGACGGGGTGCACGACAGTCTCGTTGAATGTGACCTCTCACCCCGCACCCGAAGCACACCGGAAGGTCAAGGTAGCAAGTCTCTGTATGAAATCTCCCACACTTGGGGCATGTAGGTCTCCCTTGCTGCTGGGATCTCACCCCAGGATGACCAGACTGACGAGACCTCCTGCTGTCTGAACCAGGTCTCGAGTAACTGCCCTGCTGATGACCGTGCACGGATGGCGGTGCACTCGCGGAGGACTGAGCATATGACTGGGATGGCCCTGATGACCCCTTCCCTGGAAGTGATCTCCCTGAACGACCCATTGACCGGGCCCTGCTGCTACTTTCTCTTTCTGCACGAATCTTCAATTTCCTGGCCTCTGTGGCCTGAGCAAACCCCACGATCCTCCCATAGTTCATATCCGAGTGCAAAGCTGCTGTGGCGGCCTCATTCACTACCAAAGGGCTAAGGCCCCGAACAAACCGTCGAACCCGGGCATCCATGGTCGACACTAAATGAGGAGCGTACTTGGACAACCTTACGAACTCCATGTGATACTCCCAAACACTCATACTGCCCTGTTTGAGAACCTCGAACTCAGTGGCACGGGCTGCCATTGCCTCAGCAGGTAAGAAGTGGTCCATAAATGCGCCCACGAACTCATACCATCTGGCCGAAAGGCTCCCTTCCTCACGGGAATCCTCCCACATTTCGAACCATGAACGTGCCGCTCCCTTCCGCCTGTAAGAGGCCAACTCTACCCCCTCTATATCTGTAGCCTTCATCACTCTGAGGGTCTTGTATATCTCATCAAGGAATTCCCTGTGGGTCAGCCTCTGGATCGGTGCCTGAAAATTCTGGAGGGCCAATCGCAAGAATTGATGGACTCTAGAGCCAAAGGAATCTCCCTGTCCGCTGGAGGATGCAGGGGCATCATGGGATCTCTGGGCCTGGGCGGCCACTAGCTGTGTTAACATATGGATGGCTCCCCTAAGATCTTCATTAGAGATACCAGAGCCCGAAGCGGGAACTGTATCTGAGTCAGGAACACCGGCAGGAGGAATGGTGGCATCCTCTGCCGCAGCTGGGATAGGGACACTTGGGTTTTGAACAGATGGGTCAGGCAAATTCGGGACTGGTGGGTCATTCTCTCCCACGGCATCGGGTACATGATTAACAACTGCACTTGGGCCGGCATTGGCCCTAAGGCCGAGTCTAGCCTTCTTCTTAGGTGCCATATTCTGAAAATTTGGGAACAAGGCGCGAATTAGACACAGGATATTTCCACATTGCACTTTACCGCACGATATAGATTAACAAAGAAGTAGGTAAATTCCTAAATGCCCGTGTAGCCCCCTACTTATATGATGTGGTCGACAACACACCTATAAGAAGGCCACTACTAGACACGGCTCCGAGACATCCTAGGACACTTTAAAAACCATAGGCTTTGATACCAAGTTTGTCACGTCCCAAATCGAGGACATGACCGGCGCCTGACCGGGTTGCCCCAGTCAAGCGGACCTGGGTGTCTTTCATTCCCACGCGTTAACCCTGTGTTGATTGTTTCTCATTAACCAAATATTTTACCAATAATGACTGATTTCATAATGCATAAACATAACCATGTGATTGATTCACTAACAAGTTCATAATTTATATTTACAACGCCCCATACATATACATAGGCCACAATCCCACAGTTTACATGTCTAAGGAGCCTCTAGGATACAAAAAGGGAAATACAATACTTGCCGGTAACAAGGCTCCGGCTATACCTTACAAAACCAAAATGAAATATAAACCGAGTGGCATGAACCACACAAGGCCCCGAGGAAGAAAGGGGCTCACCAAAACGGGCAGTGGAAGGAGAAGGATACTACCGCCGATGAGCTGAAGTGCCTGCTACTGATCCACCTACAATCATGACACGAATGTAGCGCCCCCGGCAAAAGGGACGTCAGTACACTTGAATTGTACTTGGTATGTATGGACAAACTTTGTCCCAAGTAAACTCAAGCCATTAAATTACATCAACAATTAATTAAGCCAGCCAACCATGATTCCACATTTTCCTCATTTCAAATAATTCTCACACAAAGCACTTTCTACGATCAACCAATTTAACAATAACCAATCAATCACGTAAAGCACAAGTAGTCAAACAAAGGGGCAATCAGTGCCCCACAGGTTGCAAACTCTCCTGCTGTCTCCTTTCACAATTTCACATTATTGATTTTTGTATCAATTTTCAATAGCGATTTCGATCGCTTTCCATCCTTATTGCCCCCGACCACCCTTATTACCTCGGCCACCCTTATCACCCCAACCCACACCTTATTTCCCCACGTTGCGGCGCGCAACACGACCCCGCCTTACAGTTGAAAACACAACAATTTCAAACAGGAGATAAGGTACTACACACAATTTCAACAAGTTCAAATAAGCAACTTACACATTGGTTCATGTTCTCAATTTCTTCTCAAGCCAATATCAAAACCAAGTTACAAGTATTCCAAAATCGAAAATGCCCACATAATCATGTTCAACAATTTACCACAATTAAGGTGTTTCAAATTCCTTCCACAATAAGCCAAATATGCCATCACAATGGTTGTTCCCAATTCTTTACCAATCTCGATTACCTTTTTATCTTTCAATTCATATTTCATACCACACCACACGTAGTTCAACATCAATCAAATGCTCAACAAGGAAATCAAAGAATTACGTAAAATTTCTCAATTTGACACATGCCAAAACAATTCGCACACATTTGGGCGATTTTACAAAAATCAAAATTAGCCATACATACCGGTGATGAGTTTTCTTCCGTTAACTTTCTACTTTATGCTTACCCAAGATATCCTACTCTTGCCAACCTTGTTCTTGAAGACTCTTACTTCTACTCACTTCTTTTTACTAGAAATCAAGTTCAATAATCATGCATGAGTGTGAAAATTCTATTTTTTAAAAGCTATTATATGCAAACCTCTCTTTACCCAATTAAAACTGAAAATCAAAGAAAATAGTTAGGGTTTTTACCTTGAAAAGATTGGGGATGTTGAATCCTTGCCCTAAGATCCCTTGGAATTTAGATGGTTGGAACAATCTTTGAAGATGAAAGATTTCTCTCTCTAAAAACCCTCTCTTCTCTCTCTAATTTTGGTAAGATGATATGATAAAATGAAGAAGAAGTGTGTTATATTAAAGAAGAGATCGGGTCAAAATGTTACAAAAATGTGGGCCGGGGTCAATTATGCGGTGCACTATGCGACCGCAGAATCAACATGCGGTCCGCATAGTGACCACAGAATTGCCCCAAATTTTACACAGGTTCTGTTAAGGAATGCGGCCAGAATGCGGTCCGCATGCTTGATCTGCGGTCGCATAGTGCACCGCAGATTTGACATGCGATCGCATATCGACCGCACTTTTGACACGATTTTTGGGAAACTCTGTGGAACGTTTTGCGGCAAGAATGCGGTCCACATGTCAGGTTTGCGATCGCATTCTTGACCGCATATTGGACACTTTTCGGAGAAATTAATTCTCTACATTTTTGAAACTTAAATCACTACCAAGGGTCCGAACCGCGGCGAGCTAGCTCGCCGCGAAGAATTCTACGCATTCCTAACACATTATTCGGACCATGACACCACAGCTACTAGGTTTTATGCACAAAATTTTTACGGGGCCTTACAGAAAACATCGCATCCAAGCAAAATCAAGCCTAAGTTTCCATTCAAACTTCCGCAACCGACATTCGATCAAAAATCCGACCAAACGACCTCCGAATAACCTGAAATTTTGCAGGCACATCCAAAATCACCTAACGGAGCTACTGCAACTGTCGGAATACCATTCTGACTCCCGGATCAAAATATCACCTATCGATCGGATATCGCCAAAATTCAATTTTAGCCAATTCAAGCCTAAAACTACACCGGACCTCCAAATTCACTTTCGATCGCTCTCCTAGCTCATAAATGACCTCCCGGAGCTGACCGAATCATCAGAATTCAATTCCGAGCTCTCTAACTCACAAGCCAACATCCAGTTGACTTTTCTCAACTATTCCTTCTTCTAAAAGACTATTTGTCTCAATTCCAACCAAACTCAATCCGAATTGACTCAAACTCACCAAACATACATAATGAAACATGAACAAGCATATAACGGGGAAAACGGGGTGATAACTCACATGGTGACGGTCCGGGTCATCACATTCTCACGAACTTAAGCAAACGCTCGTCCTTGAGCGGACCTAGAGTTGTACTAGATTCAACATAATAGCTAAATGACCTCACCAAGCATATAGTCGGGGTGATACCACTTCACCCTATCTCTCATAAGTCCGATAACATAGTGTAGCTGAATTTCCACAGTCTATCTGAACCATAAACCACATTGCACTTTCCGAAATCATATACCAAATCTGAATCCCACATCTATACTCAGAGTACACACGATCTAACCGTAATAGCCAAACTCGCCACTCCGGGTGAGATCACATGATGTATCAAACAACCCAATCACTCGAGACGATAGTCTCTAATCACAAAAACTGGCCACAATAACCAAATACTAGCAGAAAGAACCTTTCTCATTAGATAGAGTCTTATTCCAACACCTTCATATCCTGCCCACGGCAACCGCACACGCGATATATCGAACCCATCTCTCAGGTCAACCATTCATGAATCCATTTCCCTTTTAATTGATATTACAATAGAATTCGGAGCCAAATATCGATATTACCCTTCTAACCAACTGATATCATGCATGCTCGCACTAATTAATGACTCAAATGATCATTTAGGTTATAACACACCACACTGGTGATATGACGCCTCAACACCGGCTATGCCGCGACGAGCACAACACAGGCTCCAATAAGAACGATTTGAACACACTCGAACCATGACAACAGGCTTACACAAGGAGCTATAATTCAAATTCCTCAATACCATCACAACACATAACTGAGATCTCATCTCACATCATAGAATTAGAGTACCCGAATCCTCATCGAAAGGTCATAACACCACGTGACCTTGCCACAGCTCCTGATTCCATCCAAACACTATTACTCCTGAAGCACCTCAAGTCACCATGCTCAGAGCGGTTAGCCACGCACAGATCTAGGTCTGAACCCAAGCAATAAATCACACCTACGGTGACACAATGATATACGCTATCAAATCCTGAAAGGACACAACCGATATGCTATTCCCCGAGCGATACCCAATACAAACTATTCCTCATAAGCTAGGAAGTATTGTATACAAAGTAACATATAGGAAGCTATATTTTCCACATCACACTATTGCGGCACGCAACCCGTTCCAATAACATACCCGTGGCAGCGTGCCACCCGATCCAGATACCATACCTGTGGCGGCGTGCCACCCGATCCTGATACCATACATGTGGTGGCGTGCCACCCGATCCTGATATTATACATGTGGCGGTGTGCCACCCGATCCACGAATACATCTAGCAATGGGAATGCACATCGAGTCAAGTTGCTCATTGTAACAACATATATATAGCCTCAAGCTCGGCCATATGAAATACATCCGACAAAGTTCCTCAATACCGGAACTGAATCAATGGTAGATACCTCTACACTGACATCCGCCACGAAGGCCCAACTGACAAAGCAATACCTACCAGCCGTCCGCTGGCCCTAGGGTACATTTACCCTGATGGAATATGATCGGATGCGCTCTGCCACGCAGTTGTGATATTTTTCCGATATAGTCCATATCACATTAGTCTAGACAACCTGACTTATGAAATCTAGTCTGCAATCATATATCATTTTTCAAATTCATCGTATCAAGTAACGAGAGAGCCATTAGGGCTTCCAATTTCCCATAACCGCTAAACGGTACCGATACATACGATATACCACCACTGCGTAGGCAGATTACGAGAACTTCTAGTCTCTAACACATATATAACACATGAATCACTATGCCCGATTCCACACTCCACCGTACGAATACATAACACACATCAAGCATCCATTCATACCACGAAAGCCATTCAGAAATTTCCCTATGCCATCAACAACTCAATCATCACCGTCAATCCAACAAGAGAATGCCACAATACCACCAGATATTATCAGTTTACATCACCTTGTCCTTTTGACCATATACTCTGCCAAATCACTAGAATAGCAGTACCATTTTCCTTAATCACCAGGAAGCTTGATTCTCAGATTATCTGCAGTTGCCCATGCTGCTTGAGAATTTTAATGACTTCCCATATGGGAGAAAAATCATTACACTCCATGCTTCGCATACCGATAGGAATATACTCATTTTCAAACCATGATAAAACACATCACAACTATTTCTTCCCATTCATTGCATAAGTTTAACTGCCAGGACCGAGTCCTTTTACCCACATCGAGCTACGCAACTGCCAACACTCAAGAGCCTGGTTGCACCATAGTTGCAAGACTCATTACTTCGTACACATACCAGGAGTTAATCGTACCCTTATCATACTGTTTCAGTTTATTAACAAATTGTTCCATTTACCCAATTCCTTTCTAATTCATTTTTAATTTAATATTCTCCTTTACTGAAGGATCACAATACCCTAACTCATGTTACCACATGAGATTCATGCACAAGACCACACGGTCTAAGGCTCACGGGCCGCTGAATACTCTCTTAAATGTTTCCCAGAGTAGCACCTTCTACAATACTTGTTATGAAGAACTTCTTGCGATTTGAATTCCTTATCATTATCTTCCAATACGGTTACATAGAATCACATCATTCACATAATATCACACAAGTCTTGATCTCTACTAACGAAACCACCGTCTTTAGCCACATGCACAATCTTAAGACACCTGACTGTTACAAGCAAAATCTTGAACACCGCAAAACTATTCATGGGCGTCATTCACCCTTATTATGTTATAATTCAACTGTCTTATTGAACAGCACTACTCATGCCTTGTTAGAAATTTGACATCGCAGAACATGATTACATACAGGTACAATTAGCTATCTTTCATTTCTATGCACCGAACATTCTTTACTAACAGCAGTTCAAAACACCCTAGTATCTCTTCACATCTACGAAGCACCATAACCTTTATCAGAATTTTCCCCAACATACTTGGAGACAGAACCAACACAACACACAATAGTGCAATCAGTTAATCAATAACAACCTCCCCAACTTGGCTCGGAGGCATACGTCAAAGCACTTTTAGCCACCCATAGCATTATTACTCAAATGATACCCCAATGTTACAGTGAGATTAAACTCAAGTCATTTACAAGCTTCGGCGGAGACTCGTATCATCAGAAATCTTAACACTTTTGAAATTCTTGTATTTATTCACACAAAACAGCTAAGCCCATTCTTTAGGTGACAAAATCTTTTCTAAGTCCCAAATTTTTCCAAAAATTTCGACAGAGTTTCCTTTGTAATTTGGCCTATCCACCTGCGAGAGAATCACCAAAACCATCCTAACAATACATCGACAACTCGACAAAACATCATAATACATATCCAATACATAAATCTCATTACAACACAAATTATATCATCAAAGTTAGTACATGAACATGCGCTGCACCTGCTCAAATCATAACATATGTCATATACCTTTCACCGCAATACTCATAGCACGACCAATTCAGTTTTCTTGAGTTTGAACGCATACTACCACACATAGTGCATTTTACATTTCCGCTAAGAGGCAATGAACATATTTCTCACGCCCATAACTAGGGCTACATATCAAATCACAACAAGAACTTAATACCTTACAGCTCTCCCATTATCAAACAGCCATTTTCACAATTAAGATCAATACCGATCGTATGAACTTCATAATACCGGCTCGCGACATTAGCACCTTGGTGCTCAAGCCATAGACAAGGATCCAGCCTCAAGTCCTCCAGACTGACCCACCCTGAACTCATAGAGATTATATCTCGTCCCTCGATTGGGGGATCATAAGCCATCAAGGCAAACTTATCACTAAGCACTCGAGTGCACACATCAATGTGCAGAAGGAATTTCAAGAATAATACCTCAAGCTAAGTCAAGTACACACGATAAGAATTTCAAGAATTTGAGGTGTTTCATAAAAGGTTTGTAGCATCCCGAGGATAAGCACAGGCGTCCCCGTACCGATCCACGAGACTCTACCAACCGGCTCATGACTCGTGAGACCTGTTAACCTAGGCTCTAATACCAACTTGTCACGACCCCAATCAAGGTCGTGATGGCGCCCAACACAATGCTAGGCAAGCCCGACCATATTATCTCTTAACCAGCCATTTATTAATTCCAGTTAATCAAATTAAACTTAAACAGTAAGTGTTCATATAAAAATGATAAACGTAATAGTAGAAACATATAAAATACGGTCCCAACCAAACCGTGGTGTTACAAGTATGAGCCTCTACAAATGAAATCTATTACACAATTAAGTCTAGGCAGAATGGAAACAACGAAATGATAAAGAGGAAGAGGTCAGGTACTGCGAACGTCGGCAGCTACCTCGAAGTCTCCACGGAATGATGATAATAAATCAGTTGCGATAGCTCAACTGCTCTCCTGAACCTGTATGTCTGCACAAAAAGTGCAGGCGGGGGGGGTGAGTATATTTCAACTCAGTGAGTAATAATAATAAACAACAACTGAAAATAAGAACTCATGTACTATCACTAAACAGTTCTAAGTCAAACCCCCACAGGTAGGTCATCACTATAGTGAGTACTCTGATCTCCAGTTCACACCTATCTCAACAAGGTCCCACACTGACCAAATCCTCACCCGTACCGCTACGGTGTACAGCCAGCTCAATGTATATAAATATATACATATGTCTTTAACATATAAGTATTTAAGTATGTATAAGGATATGAATAAGTATAATGTTGCGGCGTGCAGCCCGCTCCAATACATATACCGCTGCGGCGCGCAGCCCGCTCCATTTAACGTTGACGGCGCTTACTGGGGGTGTATACAGACTTTGGAGGGGCTCCCTAGGCCCAAGCGCTATTATACTGCGGTTTGCAGTCCGATCCATATGTATGTTACTGCGGCGTGCAATCCGATCCAATATATATAATGCTGCGGCGTGCAGCCCGATCCAATATATATATTGCTGTGGCGTGCAGCCCGATCCAATATATTATATATATATATATATATATATACTACTGCGGCGTGCAGCCCGATCCAATATAGATATATGTATAATATCTCATAGTGGGTCCTCGATCCAATATAGATTTATATATAATATCTCATAGTGGGTCCTCAACCCTATCTCAGTCGGTACAAACTTGGACTCTCACGTCCAATATAACATCTCATAGTGGGTCCTCGACCCTATCTCAGCCGGTATAGACTTGGCCTCTCAGGCCCAATATAACATCTCATAGTGGGTCTTTGACCCTATCTCAGTCGGTATAGACTTGGCCTCTCAGGCCCACTCAGCTGGAACAGGGAATTCCACCCTAGATAGTCTCTCTCAAGGTCTAGACTTGGCCTCTCAGGCCCACTCAGCAAGAACAGGGAATTGCACCCTAGATAGTCTCTCTCAAGGTACAGACCTAGTACAGGCTCATGATATGCTATACAGCTATAACTGCGGCTGAGTGTATGTATCCAGCAAGATATAAGGGCCGTTTAGCTCTAGTGGCTCCCCTAATACTCTACAGATCGGCACAAGCCCCAAACATGGCTACCAGCCCAATTACACAGTTAAAATCTAAGTCACAGTCATATTACACCATACGTTATCAGTCGGGAAGGACCAAGTCCAGTCCCCAAATCACAATGCCACCACGCCTGTCACATGATGCGTCTCTCATCTCAACATAGCACTGTAAAGTGCAAGTACGGGGTTTCAAACCCTCAGTACATTATTTACTACCACCACTCACCTCGATCCGGTAGAAGCCTTAGTCCGCTTGCGCTCGCCTCGCAATTCAATAACCTTGGATGTCGAATCTGCTCAAAATCAATGAGAATACATCAATATAGGCTAATTAGACACAACCCATTAGAAATAACTCAATTTGCACCAAAACCCACAAAGTTGTCAAAATCCGACTTTTGGTACACTTCTCGAAAAATTATGAAAGTTATATTTTCGGAAGCCTTATCTCAACACGAGTCTATACAAACCAAATTCATAAAAATTGGAGTTCATTTGACCCCTTAAATCACTATTTCTATCCAAGAGGTTTTTCTACCCATTTCAACAAAATTACTCAAATTAAATACCAAAACTTGCAATAGATTCGAGTTATACAACCAAAATTGAGTTAAGAGTGCTTACCCCGTTGTTCTCTCAAAAGATCTCCCGAAAAATCGCCTTATCCGAGCTCCAAATCATCAAAAATGACAAATGGGACGAAGTTTGGACTTTATTCTGCTGCCCGGAGACTTGTTCTTTGCGTTTGCGGTCATACTCTAGCGTTCGCGAAGAACAAACTTCCAAAGTAGGACCTGCGCGACAGAAATTCCTGCACGACAGAAATTCCTTCCGAAGTAGGACCTGCGCGACAGAAATTCCTTCTTCGCGAACGCGAAGCACTGTCGCGAACGCGAAGAACACAAGTCCCAGATGACAATTCCTTCATTGCGAACGCAAAGCACTGTCGCGAACGCGAAGGCAAAAAGTCTTAGAAGCCAATTTCTTCTTCGCGAACGCGATGGGACCTCGCGGACGCAAAGGATAACACCAGATACCAGCAACAACAATTCAAAAACTTCCAAAAATGACCCGTTAGGCACCCGAAACACACCCGAGGCCCCCTGGACCTCAACCAAAAGCACCAACATGACTTAAAACATTGTACAAACTTGTTCCAAACATCAAAACAAGTCCTTAAACACAGAAAACATCGCATCCGAGCAAATTCAAGCCTAAGTTTCCATTCAAACTTCCGCAACCGACATTCGATCAAAAATCCGACCAAACGACCTCCGAATGACCTGAAATTTTGCAGGCACATCCAAAATCACCTAACGGAGCTACTGTAACTGTCGAAATACCATTACAACTCCCGAATCAAGATCTCACCTACCGATCGGATATCGCCAAAATTTAACTTTAGCCAATTCAAGCCTAAAACTACACCGGACCTCCAAATTCACTTCAGATCACTCTCCTAGCTCATAAATGACCTCCCGGAGCTGACCGAATCATCAGAATTCAATTTTGAGCTCTCTAACTCACAAGTCAACATGCAGCTGACTTTTCTCAACTATTCCTTCTTCTAAGAGACTATTTGCCTCAATTCCAACCAAACTCAATCCGAATTGACTCAAACTCACCAAACATACATATTGAAACATGAACAAGCATATAACGGGGAAAACGGGGTGATAACTCACATAGTGACGGGCCGGATCATCACAATTACATGCCTAAGATCTATTTCTATTTCTTTATACATGCCTAGTCTGTTTTAGCACTTTAGGGTTTTTAATAAGTTTTACACATGAATCATGTTTAAATATGCTTCCTTATGTGTTTTGTTCATCATGCCTTGTCTGAAATTATGATTTGATTGATTGGGATTCAACCATTATCAAAATTTCTCTCTGAGTTCTAGTTAATTGGAAATTGGTTTACGATTAAGGCTATGTGTGCAATACAACATGAATAGGTCTATATTTGTAATCTGATTCATATGTTAGACTATTCTGAATCCTATGATGCTTTGTGATTTGGTTATAGCTGTAAAGTTCTAGGGCTAGTTTCTTAAAATAGAAATGGCTATTTTTGAAATAGTTAAGTTGGTTATTCCTGAAATGATTGAATCACTTTGTTAGTCTGGCTATTCTTGAAATAATTAAATTGGTGGCTAGTATTGCAAACATATTTTCGGTTATTTGCTTAATGTTAATAAAAGGGGTTACATTTTAAATTAGCTTAAATCTGTTAAAAGGGGCTAAAATAGAAAGGGGTTTGGGGTCTGAAATCTGGCTAAGTCTTAAATATGTTATAAGATAGTGGTTAATAATTAAATAAGTACTTAACCTAGCCTGCCCAGACCTTAGTAGGTCGGGTAAATATAGAACAATAATAAGGGTAAATGGGAACAATAAAGGGCATAATTGAAGATTTAATATAACCTATAGGGATACAAAAGACTTTAATACCTAGTATTCTTGTAATTAACGATAAAATAAAGGGTAAGATAGGCATTGTAAAAAGGCAGAATTGAAATTACACTTAGCAAGTGAGGGCAGCCTAGTAAAATACCCTCAATAAAATCTAAAAGAACTACCTAGAACCTTCTAGCAGAGGCTGGAAGGCATTTCGACACCCAATTCAGGGTATTAAACTATAATTAATAGAAAAATAAAGGGGAGGGAATTAGAAATAAGTTTTTTGAATTTCCCCCTCAAATTTCACCCCAAACAGTCTATAATAGGCTTCAATTGAGCCTGAAAAAAAAGGTTGGATATTCTGCATTAGAAAAGGGTTAATCTCTGGGTGTTCTAATTCTGCATTCTACAAAGGGTTAAAAAATAGCTTAGATACTGTATTTTCATGAGGTGTGACTAGAAATGCATTTTCATGACATCGCAAGTTGTTAAAAATATCAAAACGGGACATTCACATTTTGTAAAAGCATATAAAGAAATTAAATAAGTCAAAAATGACAGTTAAGCGACCGTGCTAAAACCACGAAATTCGGGAGTGCCTAACACCTTCTTCCGGGAAAACAGAATTCCTTATTCGGATTTCTAGTTTCGCGGATTGTTAAAATAGAGTCAATTTCCTTGGATTCGGGATTAAACCGGTGACTTGGGACACCATTATCTTCCCAGTGGCAACTCTGAAATCTAAATAAATCCCGTTTCGATTATCCTTAAAGTTGAAAAACTCCTTCCCTATTATTATTATTATATCATATCCCGGGGTGTATTAGTAATTAACGGGGTATACCTTATTCTTCAAAAAAAGGGTAGTAAAAAGGGAGGTGTGACATCGATTATTGATTTGTACAGATGATTATCGTTATCGTTTCAGTAATGTTTCAATTTTTTCGATTTTGATTTATCAATTTTTGGGGCTTATTGATTTGGTTATTAGTTACACCAATAAGAAAATTTGCGGGATTCCATGGAAAGTATATCGTTATAAACATGTCTAACTAATATGGATAAAAAGGAGCTAAAATAATATGAACATTGTTTATAACATAAACATTGTGTCAACAAGTACATGTAACGAAACTAAGTAAGATATCAAATATATGTCACCAACACTCCAACGGTATAAAAAATTAAAAATATATCATCACTGTAATTCTATTTTTCATTAATTTCAACTTCATTCCCTTGAGATTTAAAGATGATCGTTTCTTAAAAGTGGTAGATGAAATAATAGGGTTAGCGACTTAGGGTAAGCAAAGGGTATTATATAATAAGGGTTAAAAAAATAGTATATCTTATCGGTTTATCGATAAACCGATAACCGAAGAGCGCAAAATCAAAATTGAAATCTATAACTTGATAAGGAAAATTTTAAAATAGAAATCGATAAATCGATAAACCGACAACAAAAAATCAATTCGATTTATCGAGATAAACCGCTTCGAATGCACACCCCTAAAAATAAAATGATTACTTATTGTAAACCGAATCGAGTATATTTTACAACTATATTAGCTTCTGATGTGTGAGCACGTGTGATATATATATATATATATATATATGTGCACGAGGAATCCGGAACCAAAGTAGGTAAAATTTTAACAAAAAGAACTATTTTAGGTTTTTTAAAAAAAGACATTACTATATACTACGCCACTTTTTCTGGCGTTGTATATTAACGGTAACGGCACCGTTAGTGTACAATGCCAGAAAAAGTGGCGTTGTACCTGTCAGTATCTGTACAACGCCACTAATTGGCGTTGTACGCTATACAATTATTAAACAGTACAACGCCAACTCTTTTGGCGTTGTATGACCACCCCGGCTCTTGATTTTCTATATAAAGAGGTGTTACACTCGTATTCTATGCATTCAAAAAATTTATTAAACTCTTCTTGCTCTACTACTTTTCTTGCTCTATTATTCTTAAATTCTACAGCATTTCTTCATTATATCTGAAGAGCGAAGGAAAAGAACTTCTTTATATTGGGGTGGTGAGGTTACGATGGAGAATAACTCTGTCAGCTACAGTTTTCCCGCTAAGTGTCATGTTAAATTGCCATTGACAATGGAGTATGATACATTGATATCGTTGTTATGCAAAAAAATGAATGTGAGGATGTAAGTCCCCGTAAAATTTTATGCATAAAACCTAGTAGCTATAGTGTCATGGTCCGAGTGTTGGATATTCAAAGTTGTTGTTGAACTATGAGTGATGTAATATGAGATATGAGCCGAAAGACAAATGAGAATTGAATTTGGTAAAAGAATTGTGAATAATGGCTATAATGGCATATATGGTACCTTGTGGAAAAGAAACGAAACACTTGAGGTGTGGTAAGTTATTGAACATAAAAGTATAAACATTCTCGGTTTTGGAACACGTGTAACTTGGTTGTGATATTGGCTTGAGAAGTAATTGAGAACATGAACCAATGTGTAAGTTTCTTATTTGAACTTGTTGTAATTGTGTGTAGTGTCTTATCTGCTGTTTGTGATTGTTGTGTTTGAAAACTGTACGGTGGGATCGGGTTGCGCGCCGCAACATGAGGAAATAAGGTGTGGGTTGGGACGATAAGGGTGGCCGAGTTAATAAGGGTGGACGAGGTAATAAGTATGGAAAGCGATCGAAATCGCAAATGAAATTGAAACAAAATTATTGATATGAAATTGTGAAAGGAGACAGCAGGAGAGTTTGCAACCTGTGGGGCACCGATTGCCCCTATGTTTGACTACTTGCAATTTATGTGGTTGATTGGTTGTTGTTCTATTTGTTGACCTTAAACGTGCTTGTGTTGAGGCTTATCCTGAAATGAGTAAAAAGTGGGAAACATGGATAGTTAGCTTAATTAATTTCTTGATGTAATCTATTACGTGTCATGTCATCATGATCCTTGCTTAACGGCTTGAGTTTACTTGGGACAAAGTTTGTCCATACATACCAGTACAATTCAAGTGTAGTGACGTCCCTTTTGCCGGGGACGCTACATTCGTGTTATGATTGTAGGTGGATCAGTAGCAGGCACTTCAGCTCATCGGCAGTAGTATCCTTCACCTTCCACTGCCCGTTTTGGTGAGCCCCTTTCTTCCTCGGGGCCCTGTGTGGTTCACGCCACCTTTGTTTAGACTTTATTTTGGTTTTTGCAAGGTATAGCTGGAACCTTGTTACCGGCAAAGTATTGTATTCCCTTTTTGTATCCTAGAGGCTCTGTAGACATGTAAACTGTGGGACTCCAGTCTTATATGTATATTATGTTATGTCGGCCATTGTAAAAACTACAAACTTGATAATCAATCACTCATATGGTTTTGTTTGTTTATTGTGAAGTCATTTATGTTTAATAGGATATTTGGTTAATGGGAAACAACCAACACAGGGGTAATGCGTGGGGATGAAAGGCACCCAGGTCCGCTTGACTGGGGCAACCCGGTCAGGCGCCGGTCATGTTCCCCGATTTGGGGCGTGACAAACTTGGTATCAGAGCCTAAGGTTTTAAAAGTGTCCTAGGATGTCTCGGAGTCGTGTCTAGTAGTTCCCTTCTTATCGGTGTGTTGTCGACCACATCAGATAAGTTGGGGGTTGCACGGACATTTAGGAATTTACCTATTTCTTTGTTAATCTATATCGTGCAGTAAGTGCAATGTGGAAATATATGTGTCTAATTCGCGCCTTATTCCCAAATTTTCAGAATATGGCACCTAAGAAGAAGGCTAGACTCGGCCTTGGGGCAAATGCCGACCCAAGTGAAGCTGCTAATCATGTACCCGATGCCGTGGGCGAGAATGACCCACCAGTCCTGAATTTGCCTGGCCCACCTGTTCAAAACCCAAGTGTCCCTATTCCAGCTGCGGCAGAGGATGCCACCATTCCTCCTGCCAGTGTTCCTGACTCAGATACAGTTCCCGCTTCGGGCTCTGGTATCTCTAATGAAGATCTTAGGGGAGCCATTCATATGTTAACATAGTTAGTGGCCGCCCAGGCCCGGAGATCCCATGATGCCCCTGCATCCTCCAGCGGACAGGGAGATTCCTCCGGCTCCAGAGTCCACCAGTTCTTGCGATTGGCCCCTCCAGAATTTTTAGGTACCGATCCAGAGGCTGACCCACAGGATTTCCTTGATGAGATATACAAGACCCTCAGAGTGATGAAGGCTACAGATATAGAGGGGGTAGAGTTGGCCTCTTACAGGCTGAAGGGAGCGGCACGTTCATGGTTCGAGATGTGGGAGGATTCCCGTGAGGAGGTGAGCCCTCCGGCCAGATGGGATAAGTTCGTAGATGCATTTATGGACCACTTCTTGCCTGCCGAGGTGATGGCAGCCCGTGCCACAGAGTTCGAGGTCCTCAAACAGGGGAGTATGAGTGTTTGGGAGTATCACATAGAGTTCGTAAGGTTGTCCAAATACGCTCCTCATTTAGTGTCGACCATGGATGCCCGGGTTCGACGGTTTGTTCAGGGCCTTAGCCCTTTGGTAGTGAATGAGGCTGCCACAGCAGCTTTGCACTCAGATATGAACTATGGGAGGATCGTGGGGTTTTCTCGGGCCACAGAAGCCAGGAAATTGAAGATTCGTGCAGAAAGAGAAAGTAGCAGCAGGGCCCGGTCAATGGGTCATTCAGGGAGATCACTTCCAGGGAGAGGGTCATCAGGGCCATCCCAGTCATATGCTCAGTCCTCCGCGAGTGCACCGCCATCCGTGCACAGTCATCAGCAGGGCAGTTACTCGAGACTGGTTTAGACAGCAGGAGGTCTCGTTAGTCCGGTCGTCCTAGGGTGAGATCCCAGCAGCAGGGGAGACCTACATGCCCCAAGTGTGGGAGATTTCATACAGAAACTTGCTACCTTGACCTTTCAGTGTGCTTCGGGTGCGGGGTGAGAGGTCACATTCGGCGGGACTGCCGTGCACCCCGTCAGGGTATAGGTAGGGGATCTGCTCAGTCATCCAGTTCTTCAGCTGCTCCAGCATCAGCGGGGCGTGGTGCAGCTAGGGGTGGAGCTCAGGGTAGGGGTGGACCTAGCCGATTCTATGCATTGAGTGGCCGCCAAAATGCCGAGGCTTCTCCGGATGTTGTTACAGGTATCCTGTCTGTTCAGACTATTGATTGCTACGCCCTTATTGATCCAGGGTCCTCCTTGTCTTATGTTACTCCGTTCATTGCTTCAAGTTTTGGGATAAAACCCGAACAGCTTCATGAGTCGTTCTCTGTGTCGACTCCGGTTGGTGATTCTATTACAACCTCACGAGTCTATAGAAATTGCGTTATCACGGTGAGTGGTCGTGATACCACAGCCGATCTTATTGAGCTTGGGATGGTTGATTTTGATGTAATTATGGGGATGTATTGGCTCTATTCATGCTTTGCCAAGCTTGACTATCAGACGAGAGTTGTGAGGCTCGAGTTCCCTAACGAGTCAGTTATTGAATGGAGAGGAAATGGTGTAGTGCCAAGGGGTAGGTTTATTTCCTACCTTAAGGCTTCGAAGATGATTAAGAAGGGGTGTATCTATCACTTGGTTCGGGTAACGGACGCCACCTCAGAGGTGCCTACCCTCGAGTCCGTGCCAATTGTGAATGAATTTCCTGAAATGTTTCCGGATGAGCTTCCAGGCATTCCGCCGGATAGGGAGATTGATTTTGGGATCGATGTATTGCCAGATACTCAGCCAATATCCATTCCACCATACAGAATGGTGCCATCGGAGTTAAGGGAGTTAAAGGAGCAGTTGAGGGATTTATTAGAGAAAGGGTTCATACGACCGAGTGTATCGCCGTGGGGTGCTCCGATTCTTTTTGTCAGAAAGAAGGATGGGTCACTTCGAATGTGTATTGATTATCGGCACCTCAACAAAGTCACCATCATGAACAAATATCCTTTGCCTCGAGTGGATGATCGGTTTGACCAATTGCAGGGAGCAAAGTTCTTCTCAAAGATTGATTTACGGTCTGGGTACCACCAGTTGAAAATTAGGGAGCAGGATATTCCTAAGACCTCCTTCAGAACTCGTTATGGTCACTTCGAGTTTTTGGTCATGTCTTTTGGGCTAACCAATGCCCCAGCAGCTTTCATGGACCTTATGAATCGGGTATTCAAGCCATTCCTAGATTCCTTTGTGATTGTATTTATTGACGACATCCTCATCTACTCTCGGAGCAGGGAAGATCATGCCATTCACCTCATAGCAGCATTGCAGACCCTTCTTCAGCATCAACTGTATGCCAAGTTCTCAAAATGTGAGTTTTGGTTGGAGTCCGTAGCCTTTCTAGGGCATGTTATTTCCGGTGAGGGAATTCAGGTGGATCCTCAGAAGATTGCGGCAGTGAAAGATTGGCCTAGACCCACGACCCCGACAGAGATTTGTAGCTTCTTGGGTTTAACAGGGTACTATCGGAGGTTTGTAGAGGGATTCTCAACCCTCGCTTCCCCATTGAGAAAAATGACGCAGAAGGCAGTTAAATTCCAGTGGTCCGAAGCATGTGAGAAAATTTTCCAAGAATTGAAGTCAAGGTTGACCTCGGCACCAGTATTGGCCTTGCCCGAAGGCACAGAGGGATTTGTTGTTTATTGTGATGCCTCCAGAGTCAGTTTGGGATGTGTATTGATGCAGCACGGAAAGGTTATAGCTTATGCTTCCAGGCAACTCAAGAACCATGAGAAGAATTATCCGACACATGATTTGGAGCTCGCGACTGTTGTGTTTGCCTTGAAAATATGGCGACACTATCTTTATGGGGTTCATGTAGATGTGTTTTCAGACCACAAGAGCCTCCAGTATTTGTTTAAGCAGAAAGAGCTAAATCCGAGACAACGGCGGTGGTTAGAATTGCTCAAGGACTATGATTTGAACATATTGTACCATCCAGGGAAGGCAAATGTGGTAGCCGACGCTCTTAGTCGAAAATCCATGGGTAGTTTTGCTCATTTGGGTATGGATCAGAGACCCCAGGCTCGGGAGGTTTACCAATTAACTAGTTTGGGAGTTCGTATCTCGGCGTCAGAAGAGGGGAATGTTTTGGTGCATAATGGAGCAGAATCATCATTGGTTGCGGAAATCAAGGAAAAACAATTCATGGATCCAGCATTGGTTCGGGTAAAGGAAGCAATTATGAATGACAAGACCTCAGCATTTGTACTCAGCAGCGAAGATGGTGTATTGCGGTGTCAAGATAGACTATGTGTTCCGGATGTGGACGAGCTTTGGGAAAGAGTGATGGCAGAGGCTCATATTTCCAGGTATTCGGTACACCCAGGTTCCACGAAAATGTATCATGATCTCAAGGAGATTTATTGGTGGAACGGTATGAAAAGGGATGTGGCAAGTTTTGTAGCTAAATGTCTGAACTGTCAACAAGTGAAGGCCGAGCATCAACGGCCCGGTGGATTAACCCAGCTTATAGAAATACCAAGCTGGAAATGGGAGATGATAAATATGGATTTCGTGGCGGGGTTACCTCGCACTCAGCGTAAGTTCGACTCAATATGGGTGATAGTAGATCAACTCACCAAATCAGCCCACTTCCTGCCTGTCAAGTCCACTGATACTGCGGAGCAATATGCAAGGTTGTACATCAAGGAGATAGTAAGGCTTCATGGCACTCCACTTTCTATTATCTTGGATCGCGGGGCTCAGTTCACAGCTAACGTTTGGAAGAAGTTTCAGCAAGGTTTGGGAACTCAGGTGAATCTCAGCACAACTTTCCATCCACAGACCGACAGTCAGGCCGAGCGGACCATCCAGACGCTTAAAGATATGTTACGGGCTTGTGTCTTAGACTTCAAAGGTAATTGGGATGAACACTTGCCATTGATAGAATTTTCTTACAATAACAGCTACCATACTAGCATTCAGATGGCCCCGTTTGAGGCATTGTACGGGAGAAGATGTAGGTCGCCAATCGGGTGGTTTGAGGTAGGTGAAGCGGAATTGCTAGGGCCAGATATGGTGTACGAAGCTATGGAAAAGGTCAAGGTTATTCATGAGAGAATGAAAACAGCACAGAGTCGTCAAAAATCCTATGCAGACGTTCGCCAAAGGGATTTGGAGTTTCAAGTTGACGATTGGGTGTTCTTGAGGGTATCTCCTATGAAGGGAGTCATGCGATTCGGAAAGAAAGGGAAATTGAGTCCTAGGTATGTCGGGCCATATCGGATTGTTCAAAGGATTGGTCAAGTTGCTTATAGGCTAGAGCTGCCTCCTGAGATGTCATCAGTGCATCCGGTATTCCATGTGTCCATGTTGAAAAAAGTGATTGGAGATCCATCCACCATCATGCCAGTCGAGGCTATAGAGGTTAATGAAGATTTGTCATATGAAGAAGTTCCGGTCGCCATTCTTGATAGGCAAGTCCGTAAGTTGAGAAATAAGGAAGTTGCCTCTGTTAAAGTATTGTGGCGAAGTCAACAAGTTGAGGAGGCCACATGGGAAGCAGAAAAAGAGATGAAGGAAAAGTACCCCCATTTGTTTGATCAAGCCTAGAAGAAATTAGGTGACCCTTCTACTCCTTGTAAGTGCCATCTTGTCCAAGTTGTTTCCCTCTTAGTATTAGTAAAGTCTCCTTCGTTTTGTAATGAGATAAATGTGTTGTTGCCTTGGGTCACTTGAACCTTTCTTGATAAATGAAAGTCTTATTAAAGATTTATGTGTTAAATAAACAACTAATAGTAAGAGTAGATTGGTAATGGTTTGTTTGTGTGTACATAGTGTATTAAGATGGTTAAATAAGGTAAGAACTCATTGAAGTGACAAGTTTTTGTGCAATTGTAACAATGTGATAGAATATGTGCATTCGTTGAGGTAAGAAAGTGTATATCAGTTGTGGGAAGTGTTGTATTTGTGTATTGTTGTTTGGTAATGTGTTTTGGGGGCCCTCTGACAGGTGGATATGTCCATAATACAAAGGAAACTCTGGCGAAATTTTTCTAAAATATAAGAGTTAGTTAAAATTTTGATAGTTTGCATATCATGTCTTTCAAAACCAACTCATTGTTTTTCAAAATCCTCATTCGAGGACGAATGATCTTAAAGGGGGGAGGATGTAAGGCCTCGTAAAATTTTGTGCATAAAACCTAGTAGCTATAGTGTCATGGTCCGAGTGTTAGGAATGCGTAGAATTCTTCGCGGCGAGCTTGCTCGCCGCGGTTCGGACCCTTGGTAGTGATTTAAGTTTCAAAAATGTAGAGAATCAATTTTTCCAGAAAAGTGTCAATTTTGCGGTCAAGAATGCGACCGCAGAGCTTGACAGAAGGTTTCCCAAAATCATGTTGAAAATGCGGTCGATATGCGATCACATAATGAATCTGCGGTGCACTTTGCGACCGCAGATCAAGAATGCGGACCGCATTGTGGTCGCATTCCGTAACAGAACTTGTGTAATTTTGAGGTCATTCCGCGGTCACTTTGCGGACCGTATGTTGATTCTGCGATCGCATATGCGACCGCAGAATTGACCCGGCCCAGAAATATTATAAAATTTGACCCGATCTCTTCTTTAATATAACGCCTTTCCCCTTCATTTTATCATATCACCTTACCAAAATTAGAGAGAGAGAGGGGTTTTAGAGAAAGAAGTTCTTCATCTTCAAAGATTGTTCCAACCATTTAGTCTAAAGGATTCTAGGGCCAAGATTCAACTTCCCCAAATCATTTCAAGGTAAAAACCCTAGCTATTTTCTCTAATTTTCAGTTTTAAATTGGGTAAAGAGAGGTTAGCATATAATAGCTTTTGAAAATGGAATTTAACACTCATGCATGATTATTGAACTTGATTTCTAGTAAAAAGAAGTGAGGAGAAGTAAGAGTCTTCAAGAATAAGGTCTGCAAGAGTAGGATATCTTGGGTAAGCATAAAGTGGGAGTTTAAAAGAAGGAAACTCGATACTAGGTATGTATGGCTAATTTTGATTCTTGTGAAATCGCCTATATGTGTGAAATTTGTTTGGTTCTTGTTAAATTGACAAATTGTGAGAAATTCTTGATGATGTTGTTGGATATTCAAAGTTGTTGTTGAACTATGAGTGATGTAATATGAGATATGAGCCGAAAGACAAATGAGAATTGAATTTGGTAAAGGAATTGTGAATAATGGCTATAATGGCATATATGGTACCTTGTGGAAAAGAAACGAAACACTTGAGGTGTGGTAAGTTATTGAACATAAAAGTATAAACATTCTCGGTTTTGTAACACTTGTAACTTGGTTGTGATATTGGCTTGAGAAGTAATTGAGAACATGAACCAATGTGTAAGTTGCTTATTTGAACTTGTTGTAATTGTGTGTAGTGTCTTATCTGCTGTTTGTGATTGTTGTGTTTGAAAACTGTACGGTGGGATCGGGTTGCGCGCCGCAACATGAGGAAATAAGGTGTGGGTTGGGGCGATAAGGGTGGCCGAGGTAATAAGGGTGGAAGAGGTAATAAGGATGGAAAGTGATCGAAATCGCAAATGAAATTGAAACAAAATTATTGATATGAAATTGTGAAAGGAGACAGCAGGAGAGTTTGCAACCTGGGGGGCACTGATTGCCCATATGTTTGACTACTTGCAATTTATGTGGTTGATTGGTTGTTGTTCTATTTGTTTACCTTAAACGTGCTTGTGTTGAGGCTTATCTGAAATGAGTAAAAAGTGGGAAACATGGATAGTTAGCTTAATTGATTTCTTGATGTAATCTATTGCCATTAATTGTTGATGTAATTCAATGGCTTGAGTTTACTTGGGACAAAGTTTGTCCATACATGGCAGTACAATTCAAGTGTACCGACGTCCCTTTTGCCGGGGACGCTACATTCGTGTTATGATTGTAGGTGGATCAGTAGCAGGCACTTCAGCTCATCGGCAGTAGTATCCTTCACCTTCCACTGCCGTTTTGGTGAGCCCCTTTCTTCCTCGAGGCCCTGTGTGGTTCACGCCACCTTTGTTTAGACTTTATTTTGGTTTTTGCAAGGTATAGCCGGAGCCTTATTACCGGTAAAGTATTGTATTCCCTTCTTGTATCCTAGAGGCTCTGTAGACATGTAAACTGTGGGACTCCAGTCTTATATGTATATTATGTTATGTCGGCCGTTGTAAAAACTACAAACTTGATAATGAATCACTCGTATGGTTTTGTTTGTTTATTGTGAAATCATTTATGATTAATAGGATATTTGGTTAATGGGAAACAACCAACACAGGGGTAACGCGTGGGGATGAAAGGCACCCAGGTCCGCTTGACTGGGGCAACCCGGTCAGGCGTCGGTCATGTTCCCTGATTTGGGGCGTGATAGAGGAATCGTTCTGTCATACTTAAAGTTACCGGAAGATATCTATATTCCGTCACTACGCAAGGGGTTGCTTTTTACTTGGAGTTTAACATCGACGATGATGAAACTTTGCGTGATTTTTTTAGGACTCCGGAAGAATGTCGTGATTTTCTAGTAATCACAATGTTGGAGATGTACGTGAAGGTCAAAGACGTTCCTAAAAATGAGATGGTGCATAGTAGAGATAACCCCCCAGTCATCTAGTGATTATTGTGGAACAACTTTTGCCGGACAAGTTTCGGATGAAAGATTTATCTTCGATTTAAACTTATCACCGCCTGCTTTCCATAACTCACAAGACGACTGGTAAATTTTATTTATTATTTGTGATAATTAAGTATATTTTTATTAAATTGATGTAATAGTAACACTCGCTTATTTAATAAGGGGTACCGGCCAGATATGAATTTTACAAGTGGCCTATCTAGTAGTCAGGTCCAACATGGAATTTCATCACATTATGACTTGTAAGTTAAGTGGTTTACGTAAATTAGGGGAAATCATTTATTAATTTATTAGCTTATATTTTTGTTGATTGTGCAGTGATAATGAGCAAGTTAAACTCACATAATTGCCCGAAAATGATGTATTACATCGGGACCTGGCAGATGCACAAAGCGAGGAAGAGAACAGTGACTACGACAATAATGCAAAAGAATCCGGTGATGAGACACCCTTTGATTATGAGGATGGTGATGCTGAGGATGATAAGGAAGAACCTGATTTGAATTGAGACCCCCAAAGACAAAAAGTCTATGAGTCTGAAGTGTCGTTTAATTCAAGAGAGATTCCTTACATCGATAATTTGCTAACCATGCCGGATGTGGAAGCTCTCACACGAGATTTTGATGAAATCCAGACAGTAATGTGGGATGAATCTAGACCAATGGTGCTTGCAAAGGGGATGCTTTTTCCTGATAAAGTGCACCTAACCAGGGCTTGTAAAATGCACAACGTAAAAGACTGTCATGAGATGCAGGTAGTGGAGTCAAGTCCAATGGTATACAAGGTTATTTGCCGCAGATGGTTTTGGCCATATAATTGGATGCTGCATGCGACAAAGAAGAAGACAGGTATGTGGAAAGTGGATAAATACATTCCCACCCACATATGTGAAATGGACACATTCAACGGGAATCACTTTAATTTAGATATTGACTTGATTTCTCTTGTTATTATTCCACACTTTGAACAGTCCATAAGGTATAAAATCAAAGAGTGCATTACATCTGTCCAGCAGGAATATGGCCATACCATAACTAAAAGAAAGGCATTTCGCGAACGCAAACAAGCGTTTGAAATTAGTGTATGGTAACTGGGATAAGTCATTTGCAGATCTGCCTAGATACATGGCTGCATTGCAGCATTTCAACCCGGAGACGGTTATTAAGTGGAAGGTTGAGCGAAGTGTAGGTAAACTAGAATATATATTAAATTATGTGTTCTGGGCATTTAAACCAGCAATTGATGGTTTTTTGTATTGTCGCCCTATAATATCCATAGACGGAACTCATGTCTATGGAAAGTACGATATCAAGCTATTAATAGCCGTGGCAGTAGATGCTAATGGACAGATATTTCCTCTGGCATTTGCTATTTGTGCCAATGAAAGCCAAGAGACGTGGACGCTCTTTATGAACCACTTGAAAGAGCACGTTGTGAAACAACACTCTGGTATCTGTCTAATCTCTGATCGGCACGATGGTATCTTAAGTTCTGTTGAGAACTTGCCTGCATGGCAAGAACCTTATGCCTACCATTGTTACTATGTTATCCATTTGAAATCCAATTTCCAGAAGGCATTTCCCAGTAAATCTTTGCATGATTTGATGTGGATGGCAGCAACAGATCATCAACAACATAAATTTCGGAGGCACATGGAATATATCAGGCAACTAGACGAGGCAGCCTATCGTTGGTTAATGTGACATGACCATGAAAAGTGGACTTTGCATGCGGATGGTGGCAGAGATGGGGAACTCTGACTACGAAAGTATCAAAATCTTTCATCGGGTTATTGAAGTCAGCTAGAGGATTGCCTGTCACAGCCATGGTGCAGATGTCGTTCAAGCAGATGGCAGAGAGGTTTGTTCAGAGATCTGCAGCTGCAACGTCATTGGTGGAACGTGGTGTTGAATTTATGCCTGTGCCAATGGTGAGATTTGAGAAATACAGACGTCGAGCACATTGGCATTCATTTTTGCAGTATGATAATGATAGAAATATGTTTGAAGTTCGCACGGCTATCCATCAAGATCGGGGTAATAATGTGCATACTGTGAATGAAACTGCAAGGTTATGCTCTTGTGGAAAATGGTCCAACTACCACATGCCTTGCTCACATGCCATCTAGTGATTTCAACATGTTGGTTTAGGTGCAACAAACTATGTTGATCAACAATATAGCATTTCCAAGTATGTAAACACATATAGTAGTCAGTTGCAACCACTGGGCGCTGAGCATTATTGGCCTCCTGCACCATTTAAAATGGTGTGTAACAAGTCCTATTTGCGTAAGATGCAGGTGAAGAAGAGAACACGTATACGGAATCAAATGGATGTTAGTGATACAGTTTATACGCGAAAAAGTGGTATATGTTCGCAACCTGGACACGACCGTAGAAAATGTCATTTGGGTGGCAACAGTAATCAAGCTCGGGGTGGGTGTTCTTCTAGTTTACCTAACAATGTATGAGTTGTAATAATTAGTTCTAACGTGTATTTTTGTTGATTTATGAAATAAAATTATGTTTCATTAATGTCTAGCCAATTACCAATCTTTTTTTTAATCTTTTTTTTTTTAAATTTTTCTTTGCTTTTACTTTTATTCCATATGTAAATTTAACATGAATCTCATTAAAGTAACTTGTGTGTTGTCTTGTCGAATTGAAAAGTGTGACCGGGTGACATAAAGTAGACCTATCATGTCATGACCCCAAACCCGATCGTGATGGCGCCCAATACAATTGCTAGGCAAGCCCGACCATTTACCCTCTCATCCCGAGCATGAAGCTCAAATCAATTACCTGGATATTATTATCAACAATAAAGCTAAACTGAATAACCACCAAAAGATCTAGGGTCACGAGTCTATAGCCTCTAAACATGATCGGATAACAATATCTAAACCAAATACTCAAGTATGAATAATGTATATACAAAGGAAAACTAGAATAAGAAGAGAAGCCAGGTCCTGCGAATGCCAGCAGCTACCTCAGCAACTCGGATAAATACTACACGACCGATCATTTTGAGCTCCGACGCATCATTTAGCAGATTGAGGCCATGAACAGCTTCATCTCAGGTATATTGACTTATGTGTATGGACAGAATTAAAATTCAGGAAGTTTGGAGTCAAATCTAAATGGAAATTCTCATTTTGAAAGCTTAAAGTTGAAGAAATGAACTAGGATTGGAATTTTTAGTAAATGACCTCGGAATTGGGATCTAAAAGTTCCAGCATGCTTGTATGATGATTTTGAACTTGGGCGTATGTCCGAATTTGATTTTTGATAAACCGTGAGCATTTCGGCGTATATGGTGGAAGTTAGTATTTTAGAAGAATTTCATAAATTTGGGTTGGAAGGCATTTTAGAGTTATAGATGTTCATTTGGGATTCCGAGTATGGGAATAGATCTGTATGGTAGTTTTGGAGTTGGGAACATGATCGGAAGTGAATTCGGATGTCCGGAGGTCATTTTGAAGTCATTTGGCTAAATATAGGAATTTGAAGGTTTATGAGAAAATTCGACCGGAAGTGAAAATTTTGATATCGGGGTCGGAATGCGATTCCGCATGTTGGGACAAGTCCGTAATGTCTAATGTGACTTGTTTCCCGGAATGATTTTGGTAAGGTTTGAGACACTTAGGCTCTTTTAAGGAAGATTAAGTTGGAAAAGTCAACCGGATATTGATTAATGTGCTAAAGGGCTCGAAATGTGAATTTTATGGTTCGGATAGCTTCATTAGGTGATTTGGGACTTAGAAGTGTGTCTGGAATATTTTTTTAATGACCGGTGTAGAATTAAGTTTGAATTGGCAAAGTTAGCATTTTGGCAAATTCCGGTTGATAGGTGAAATTTTGATCCGGAAGTCGGAATGGAATTCCGAGAGTTGCTGTAGCTTCATTATGTCATTTTACAATTGTGTACAAAATATGAAGTCAATCGGACGTGATTTGATAGGTTTCGGCATCGAAAATAGAAGTTGGAAGTTCTAAAGTTCATAAAGCTTGGATTAGAGGTTGATTCATGATTTTAGTGTTGTTTGATGTGATTTGAGGCCTTGAACAATTCCATAACATATTATGGGACTTGTTAGTATACTTTGTTGGGATCCCATGAGGCTCGGATAAATTTTGGACAAGTTTTTGAAATATTTTTACCGTTTTGAGCATAAATGTAATGATCTAAAGGTTCATTTTTAGTTCTAGAGATCCAAATTTGATTTCGAGAATTCTGGAATTTTGATAATGAATTATTGGACTAATCTGGAAATTTTGGTCAAATTTCATCAAGTCGCGATTGGGTTTTCTGACGCAAAATATGAGTAATTATTTAACGAGCCAAATGGATATCGCACTGGGCAAATGAGCTCCGAATTGAGTTTCGATTGGAGGGTTGTGTTTGTATTATTATTTGTGACTCATAGGAACAAGAATCGTCTAATTTCGAGTTCGTACGGAGGAGTTAGAGCCTTTTTAGTGAAATTAAAGAGTGCTGGTGCATCAGGTCTGGTGTGGCACTTTTAGCGACCAGATTAGCACCTTTAACGACCAGATTCTGGTCTTTAGCGACCATATTTGCTTATTAAAAAGTTGCTGAGTTTTCTGCTCTTTTTTTTACCTATTTTCTTGCGAAATAACACGGTTTGGGGCGATTTTGAGCGAGGAATTATGGGAAATCTTGAGGTAAGTCACTTGTGATTATTTCTACTCCATAATATTGAATTATCATCAAATAATCTGACTAGATTACATGTTTTTGAGGTGTAAATTGGGGATTTTGGACCTAGGGATTTGAAAATAAGATTTGAAGATTTGAGAGGTTACTTGAACTCCGATTTTGATAAATTTTATATGTACGGACTCGTGGCGAGACGAGGATTCCGAAAATGTGAGTTTCATAATTTTTCGAGAAGCGGGTTCACGGCTCTAGTTTTGCTAGTTTCAAGATTTTCGTTATATTTTGATTGTTTTCGATTGGGAGTTGTTCCATTAGCCTATTATGATATATTTGTACTAATTTTGGCTAGTTTTGACATGCGTGGATGCCAGTTTGAGAGGCAAAGGCGTGGTTTTGGGTTGACTTGTACTTGTTTGAGGTAAGTGACTTGTCTAACCTTGCGTGGGGGAACCTTCTCCCCTAGGACATTATGTGTTGATTTGAATGCCTAGTACGCGAGTCGACGGGCGTGTACTTACGCAGATTATTGAAAAACCACCTTTCTTGAACTGTGCAAATTGTGAAATCCTTGTTATTTAATTGATTCAATTGTGAGATTTATCTGTTTTGAGTTGGAGAAGCATGATTAGATAGGATTATATGTCTAAATGCCTTACTTGTCTTAATTGAATTTTCTGGAACTTGTTGATATTGGTTTTGGTGTAAATTGTAGCTATGTATTTCATACTTCTCTGTGTTTTCTCCTCTTATTGATTGTGTTTGTGTTCCTGGACTGCGGGTTCAATTCCCGGAGATCCAAGGGATGCGGTTTCGATTCCCGGAGACCTAGAGTTATTGAGATACAGACTGCGGGTTCAATTATCGGAGATCCTGATACATTGAGATATGGATTGCGGGTTCAATTTCCGGAGATCTGAGGGTTGTGGGTTCGATTCCCGGAGACCCAGAGATACTGATGTATGGACTGCGGGTTCAATTCCCGGAGAGTTGATGAATATAGAGAGGGACTGCGGGTTCAATTCCCAGATATCCTGATACATTGCGATACGGACTGCGGGTTCAATTCCCGGAGATCCGAGGGCTGCGGGTTTGATTCCCGGAGACCCGGAGATACTGATGTATGGACTACGGGTTCAATTCCCGGAGATCTTGAGTTGATGAATATAGAGAGGGACTGTGGGTTCAATTCCCGGAGATCATGGACTTGTCGATTGGTATTTTTGTTGTGTTTGTTACTCTTGTTAGCTTAATTATAGACGGTTGTAGTATTTACTTTATTGTTGTTATTTCAGTCTTATTCTTATTCGAACTGCTCGATATTATTATTATTATTATTATGTTATTATTTCTCGGTAGGGCCCTGACTTTCCTCGTCACTACTCCATCGAGGTTAGGCTTGGCACTTACTGAGTACCGTTGTGGTGTACTCATACTACTCTTCTGCACACTTTTATTGTGCAGACCCAGGTACATCAGTTCAGGGACATTACATGTGATTTAGGAGCACTTTCAGGAGACTTGAGGTATGATCTGCTACGTCCGCAGATTCGGAGAGTCCCATTCTATTCTCATTAGTGATATCAGTTGTTTCCCTTATTTCCGTTGTATAGACATTCTTGATACATAGAGCCACAGTTGTACTCTTTCTTAGTATGTGTTGCCCGTGGGTTTCCGGGTCTTGGTAGTATGTTGCCTAGTGGTATTTGGTGAAGTGTATGTGCCGAGGGGCACTTACTACATTTCATTTACATTATTCCGCTGTTATCTTTTCTTTTATTCCATGAAATTGTATATCCCGCATCGTGTTAGGCTCACCTAGTTGCAAAGAATGGATGCCATCATGACAGGTTCACGATTGGTGAACTAGGGTCGTGACATATCAATAGAATAAAGTAGACATAAAGTAGACCTATCAATGACATAAAGTAGACATAAAGTAGACTGAAAAAGCTGACCGTAAAATACAACGCCATCACACCTAGCGTTGTGCATGTAAATGTCTTGTCAAACTGAAAAAGCTGACCGTGTAACATACAACGCCATAAAAACTAGCTTTGTGTGTGTACAATGACATAAAAACTGGCGTTGTGTGTGCATTCACTCACCTATAAATACCGGGCTCATTTCGTTCATCATATACGCTCAAAAAATTACTAAACCAGAACATTTCTTCCAACTTTGATATTTTTAAGCAAAACTAAATGGCTCAACATGGTACACCAGTGTGTTACTGTGCAAAAGCTTGTGTGCTACAAACTTGTTGGGAAGGTGATGATGTTGGACGCAACTACTGGATGTGTATGAACCAGATATACAAAAATCTGGATGAACCTATGTGTGAGTTTGATGAATGGGCAGAGGAACAATGTCTCCAAGCAAACTACAGAGAACGAATGTTAAATCTGCATAATATGTGGTTAGGCCAAGCACATATTAACAGCGAACTCCATAAAAATGGAAGAAATGAGGGAGGAGCTGAGGGAAGTAAGTGATAAAAAATAGAGAGCGGAATGGAATTTTGAAGCAATGAAGGAACAAAGAAAAAAAATAAACAGGAAATTGCGGAGCTTAAGGCGAGAGTGAAAGAGTTAGAAGACGAAAAAGAATAATTGCTCGAACAATTTAAGTGGTTAGAACGTAGAATAAATGGAAGTCGGGACTAAACAATTCCTACTATGTGTTTAGTTCATTTGTATGTTTGTCTTTCTTATTAACTTATGTTTGTGTTTGTGTTCTACTAATTTATGTTTAAGTTGAAGATTATGTTTTTGTTCATGCTGTACTATTTGAAGTTTTTGTCGCATTTAAGTTGAAGTTCTTGTGTTGTGATACGAAATAATAAAACAAATGGAGAACTAAAAAAATTAATAGAGATATTTAATTAAATATTGTTGTTACAAAAAATATTATGTACAACATATACACACAAAAAAAAGGAAGGTCGCCCAGTCAAGTGCTGCAATTGGTGTGTCTCAAAGCAGCTGTCGGCCTGAGGCGCATCCCCGCCTGTCCAGGTACGCTATCAGGATCATCATCATCAAATTTCCTCCTTATAGCTGGATGTGGCTCAGGATGACATGCAACAGTGGTGCTGTCAGGTCCAATAGAAGACTACATAATAAAATAAAAATTAGTTTCAAAATTACATAATAATTTATAATTTACAGTTATATTATCTTACCATAATAGCGTCTGGATCCTGTATGTAGTCATCTGTCGCAACGTCAACTGAAGCCTGAACAAGGAGATTTTTATAATGTAATAAATAAAATAAGCTATAGTTAAAAGAAATTCATATTCAAAACTAATAAACTCATACCTGAGCATGTGAAGAGCTCCCATAACTCAGATGGCGGCCACTAAAGATATCTCTGGTCGGTGCACCCTCATCAGTGGTAGATGGGCCAGGGTAATATGCACCACAATCTGTTGCTTGAAAATCAGAGCCTGTGATCAATAATGGACTCGGTGGGGTCATCTCTGAAGGGCCTGCAATGTCATAAATACCAAGTCTGTAAGATGGCATGTCCGTCTCATGCATGCCTCCTGGCATAGCAGCAGCAACATCATCATCGGGAGCATCACCGGCCTCCTGCTGGACACCACCTCCTCGGGCAGCATGAGGTCGTCGGGCAGCACCTGGTCATCGGGCAGCAGGTCTTCGGGCACCAGCAGCTCGTGGAATACCACGACCTCGCTAGTATGTGGCTGGATCAATATAATCAGCATCCTGTGCCAAGCGCTGCTCCGATCTGGCACGCTGTAGTGTCTCTGCAGCCACTGCCATGAACCGCCGACTATAAACCTGCATGACTACTGGATCGTGCACATAACTCTGCATCTCCTGCCCCATATGGTAGACGGTATGCAATCCAGTTGCCTGCACAATAATAAAGAATGTAAACTAGGTATTACTCACAATATTATATGTACATTATTAAATATAACATAAAACATATCAGAGCCTCGTGTCTCCCGACGTATGAGATGTACCGCCCATCTACCTGATGCACTGGGTTGCCGACAAACAGAGGGGACACTGTGCGGTACCATGCCATATACCCTTCAATAGGATAGTGCTGCGGAGGTGGGATCAAATCACCTCGTCTATCCCAAATGACCAGCCGAGTGTGGAGCCAGCCTAAAAAGGTGTCGTCCACCCTGCTACGATCATCCCTGTCATAATGTAAGGGATACCATGCAGGCGGAGGCGGTATAGGCTGCAGCATGCCAAACTGACGAGAAACCCGCTCTGGGGCATGATGCTCCACTATATCTGGGCATGTAAGAGGGACAGAAATCCTCCAAATATCCCGGCCTAGAGTACAGTACACTGGCAGGGTAGCTAGCAAGTCCTCGCTATAAGGTGTCCAGATGAACTATCAAATAACAACACAAATGATTAGTATGCGTAACACTAAATTAAACAATAACTGGTACGTTTAGTTAGATATTCACATGTGCATCCTCGATGAAGTCTAACACATCCCTGATGCCTGGCAGATTATGATGGGCATCATATGCCCGCGAAAGTCCACACCGCATGACCCACCTAGAAGCTAAAGGCAGGTGTAGAAATGCGACGTCAGTTGGTAGCTGTGGCAAAGGTGGCATGAGCTGCACAAATCACTCCCATACCCAAACCTAACATAGAAAGTTGATGTATATTGTGAGATGAACTATAGCTAGGTAGATTTGTAAGTAACAGATATTTTCATTGAATATGTTCTCACCTGTAGAAGGGGCACGAAGCCGCAAATATCTCTCTGTGTGCCCATAGAAGCCCGGCACATCTGCCTGTATAAGAATGAGAGGACAGCAGCACCCCAGCTGTATGTGGCTGTATCCTCTAACCGTGTGATATGATGGAGAAACCGGAGGCTTACTAAATTACCCGAAGTGTTCGGGAACAAGACACCCCCAAATAGAAGGAGCAGCAGCAACCTAGTGTATTGAAGTACATCCTCCTCCTCTGACTCATCAGTGACAGTGGGGTGGAGTTGCTCCAGGCGCTATCGAATAGGGGATAACTGTATCTGACTGATCCCATCCCTGGGATCCTCGACCTCCGGCCTCAAACCTATGAGCATCTGAAGCAAATCCCAATACGCCTCGCGCGGAAAATGCCTCATAGTCGCAGGAAAAAAAATAGGCAACCCATCGGTTGATAGGCCATATAAAACCTCTACGTCTTACAACGTAATAGTAGCCTCGCCAATGGGAAGGTGGAAGTTGTGCGTCTCCGGTTGCCACCGCTCAATAATGGCCGTGATCAAGGAATAGTCAAGCTGTGTCCGGCCAATGCGAATAATCCTATAGAATCCATCTCCTCCAAGTGATGGACGACTCTAGGATGTAAATCGCGCACACTGAGGACAAGTCATCGACTCTCCGAGCCCGGAATGTCTGTGTCAACAACTGCCCATCCCAGATGTACTATGATTGATGCTGGGGCTGTAGGCCTAATAGATCTGAGCTCCTAGGTCCAGGATGTATGGGCGCATCCATGTCGTCGATTGTAAAATTTAAAATTTTAACAACTTACAAAAGTTACACATTAAATAATTTAATTGTACAAATTGCTGATAATATGGGTCCCGGACTCGATATGTTTTAGGCCCAGCGGCACCAAACTATTATTAGTAGAGATGTATTTTTTTATAATTAAAAAATATATTTACAATAATTTAATTGTCTAAATTACTAACATATAGGTCCCGGGCTCGATAGTTTTTACGCCCATCGGCACCAAACTATTATTAATCGTTATGTATTTTTTTTATAATTTAAAGTTATATTTTAAATAATTTAATTGTATAAATTGCTGATAATATGGGTTTTAAATAATTTAATTGTATAAATTGCTGATAATATGGGTCATAGGCTCGATATTTTTGAGGCTCAGCGGCACCGAACTATTATTAATAGCTATGTATTTTATTTTATAATTTAAAGTTACATTTTAAATAATTTAATTGTACAAATTACTGATAATTTTTTAGCACCCGGGTTCTATAATGTTTTAGCTCCCGGGTTCGATAATTTTTAATAACTTAATTTTATAACTTAATTTTGAGGATCAACAATCCAAGCTAAATACTACACATTACTACGCTACAAGGCTCTAAAATTTCCTAGCCTAAAAGAGTATATATTATACTACGCTAAAAAGGTCTGTATTTTACAACTAACAAATAATATAAATTACACAAATATATATAAACAAAATATTAACATGAAAGCATATATATTATTATACTAATTCGGATAAATTACACATACTAATTCCGAAAATAACATAAACTAATTAAAACTAACATGTAATCTAAAATACAAACAAAATAATAGTAATATGAAACATACCTCGAATTTGATTTTTTACGGATGAAAAAGATGAATATAATGCCTCCAAACCCGTATATCCACGATACCAATAGCCTTAAACTATAGTGGGATCACTTCTTACACAACACGAACAAACCTGGGGGACAAAAAAAAAATTTATTTTTTAAAAAACGGAAGATTGCTGTTGTGGGGAATGGGGGGACCGACTGTTTTGATAAAAAATATGGGGGAGAAGTGAGGAAGAAGACGGGCATATGTTATGTAGGATTTTAATAATATGTACAACGCCACTAATTATGACGTTGAACATGTCAGAATTGTCTCTGACATGTTCAACACCACAATTAGTGGCGTTGTATATACTTTAATTTTTTTTTAACGTATAAAGGTTACAAAATTTAAAAATAACCAACTTTGGTTCCGGACTCTATGCACAGAGGTTGTGTGCCTTTATGAGCAAGAAAAAGAATTTGAGGGAAAATCGTGTGGTCCCAAAATTCTTTTACGTTGTGCCGCGCGCCTAAACACAGAGGTTGTCACCCTTTCAGCTTTGTCTGCATTTGTACCTGACTATTTTCTATTGCTAAAATCGATTCATGTTCATTCCAACCTTTTACACATGGGTCCCACAACATTTGTTTACACTAGAATTAGCGCGCAACTTTCTTAAGGAGTTTAACTAAAGTATTTTAATATTCAAATATTTGCAAATTGTTATAAAATAAAGATTGTAAAGTAAAGACAAGTATAGAGAAACTGATATATTATTCAAATTCAAACTGATGTACATAATGAAATGAAAACCCTTTTATTTATAGAAGAACGAAAGCTGTTGTGTAAGCTGCTACTATACCAGATATGGATAATCTTATAATAAGAGTAATGTTTATCTATAACAGAGTACTGAAAGGATAAGCTCATTATACCCGGTATGGATAATCTTCTACCGGGGGTAAAGTTTATCCATAACCGGATACTGAAAGGATAAGCTTATTATACGTTGTATGGATAATCTTCTACCGGAAGTAATATTTATCCATAACCGGATACTGAAAGGATAAGCTTATTATACCCAGTATGGATAATCTTCTACTGGGGGTAATGTTTATCCGTAACCGGGTACCGAAGTGATAAGCTTCTTCAGGAAGCTTATTTCCTGTCACGACCCAAATCCGGTCGTGATGGCGCCCAACAATTAAACTAGGCCAGCCAGACCAACAATTGTTTATCACAATGAATATCAGTCCCAAATGAACAACTCAAAAGAACATATGAGTCAAAGAACTCCAATAATAATAAAAATGAACAAAGTACTGAGAAGTACGAAAGCAACTAACACTCCCAAAGATCCGGAGTCACAAGTCTAAAGCCTCTAACAAAACCCAACAAAAGTAGAGAATACTGTATGGAAATACTCAAGTCTGAACATGAGATAGCAATTGAAAAGAGGAAAAGAAGCTAGGTTCTGCGAACGTCGGCAGCTACCTCAGCAACTCGGAATGACTCTGCAAAAGCTGGAAATGCTCGTCTACTGCTCCTGAGTACCTGAGTCTGCACACAAAAGGTGCAGGGAGTAGGGGTGAGTACTAAGTACTCAGTGAGTAATAAATATATAAAAGCAGCTGAAAGTAGGAAATCCACATAATACCACAATATGAAGCTAAACTACAGTCCGAACCTCCTACGAACTAGCATCAACAGTTCAATACAGCTACCACAGAATAACTCAACAGATAAAGATGCAATGCAATGCATATAACCGCTACGGCGTGTAGCCTGATCCATTTAACGTCGACGGCGCTCACTGGGGTGTGTACAGACTCCGGAGGGCCTCCTACAGCCCAAGCGCAAATACCGCTACGGCATGCAGCCCGATCCTCATATCATTGTAACCGCTACGACGTGCAACCCGATCTATCCTCAGTCCACAATAATCAGATAAGTCACAAAACAGCTCAATTTACTTATTTCCGGATTCCAGTTCATAATTTATGAAAATACTTTAACTTTTATTTAATTTTTGCAAAACAGGTGACTTAGCATTACAAAACCAGGACTAAGATCAGTGATTAAGCAAGTACAGCTATCATATATATACTATCACCTAGGGATACTACAGGTCGGCACGAGGCCCCAAACCAGGCTTACAGCCCAAAAATATGTTAAACACGGTGTTTTTCCATCACTAATAGCATATTATTCATATCCGGGATGGACCAAGTCTCAATCCCCAATAACAATCCATCCCGCACCTGCCACGGGGTACCACGCCCTTCTAGCGTCACAATGTCCTAAGTCGGGGTTTCGAACCCTCAAGCTACCACATACACAAACTACTCACCTCTAGCCGGTCGTAGACTCGTCCGCAATGCCTTTTCCTTTAGAATTCGCTGCCTCGCGTGTAGAATCTATTCAAACCACAACAATTATGTCATTTACGGGTCAAAGAAACATAACCCATTTCAATTTGCATGAAAAATGCATAAATACACTAAGTTGGTAAAAAACCGACCCCAGGCCCGCTGTCCGAAAAATTCAAAAACTTATACCAACGTGATCCTCGTCTCTCCACGAGTCCGTGCATATAAAATTTATCGAAATCGGAGTTCGAATGGCCTTTCAAAACTCAAAAATTCGTTTTCAATACCTAGGCCATAACTCTTCAGAGTTTCTACCCAATTTCATGAAGATTGATGTTAATTCTACCATAAAATTACGTTTTTGAGTCAAGAATCTTACCTCCAATGATTACCCGAAGCGTTTTCCTGTGAGTTCTTCTTTCTAGGGTTAAAAATTTGTGTTTTTGGTGAATGAACCCGCGACTACACTGTTTCTGGTTTTTAATTCACTGACAGACCAGTCCTTCTATGCTATTGCAATGGACCTATGCGATCGCATAGAGTTAAGGTTTTCAGCCGATTTTCCCTTCTATGCGATCGCAATACACCTATGCGATCGCATAGTACAAACTCCCAGGTCTCATTTTTTTTCTTCTCTGCGATCGCAACACTTGGTATGCGATCGCATTGTGCAGTGTAATAAGCCTATGCGATCGCACTCCTTGCTATGCGATCACATAGCACATTTTCTCACACCCTCCAAGCTCTTCTATGCCATTGCAATGACTCTATGCGATCGCATAGAGCAATCACTGACTGCAATTTTCTGCTATAACTTTTTGATCAAAACTTGCCCGTTGGCCATCCGAAATGATCTCGAGACCCCCGGGACCTCAATCAAAACCACCAATACATCACATTACCTCATTCAAACTTTCTCGTAACATAAAAGCTCTATCATAAACATCAAAATCACCATTTACACATAGATTCAAGCCTAAGTTTCTTCAAAACTTCCGAAACTAACATCCAATCCAAAACCCGATCAAACGACGTCCGAATAACCTAAAAATTTGCAGACACATCCAAAATTACCTAACGGAGCTACTGCAACTCTCGAAATTTCATTCTGAGCCCCGGATCAAAATCTCACCTACCATTCGGATTTCGTCAAAATTCAACCTTAGCCAATTCAAGCCTAAAACTACACCGGACCTCCGAATTCAATTCTGATTGCTCTCCTAAGTCATAAATGATCCCCCGAAACTAGTCGAATCATGAGAATCCAATTCCGAGTACTCTAACTCAATAGTCAACTCTAGGTTGACTTCCCATATTCAAGCTTCCTTCAAGAAGGCTATTTGTTTCATTTTCAACCCGAATCACTCCTAATTTACCTGATAAACTACACTGATATAAAAGCATAAAATATATAAATGCAAGGTAACGGGGTGGTAATTTCCGTAACGACGGGCCGGGTCGTTACATTCTCCCCAACTTAAACAAACGCTCATCCGCGAGCGGGTTAAGAAACATACCTGAAGTATCAAATAAGTGTGGATATCTGCTCCGCATCTCCTGCTCGGTCTCCCAAGTTGCTTCCTCTATGGGACGACCTCTCCACTGCACTTTTACTGAAGCTATGTCCTTGGATCTCAGCTTACGAACCTGTCGACCTAAAATGGCTACCGGCTCCACATCATAACTCAAATCCTCATCCAGCTGTATCGTGCTGTAGTATAACACATGAGACGGGTCTCCGACATACTTCCGAAGCATAGATACATGGAACACCGGGTGAACTCCCAACAAACTGGGTGGCAAAGCAAGCTTATAGGCCACCTCCCCAACCTTTCTAAGCACCTCAAAAGGTCCAATGAACCTTGGACTCAACTTCCCTTTCTTCCCAAACCTCATAACGCCCTTCATAGGCAAAACCTTCAGCAACACCTTCTCACCTACTGAATAAGACACATCTCGGACCTTCCGGTCCGCATAACTCTTCTGACGCGACTGAGCTGTGCGAATTCTCTCCTAAATCACCTTTACCTTGTCTAAGGCATCTTGGACTAACTCTGTCCCCAACAACCTAGCCTCGCCGGGCTCGAACCAACCAACTGGAGACCTACACCGTCTCCCATATAAAGCTTCATACGGTGCCATCTGAATGCTGGACTGATAGTTGTTATTATAAGCAAATTCTGCAAGAGGCAAGTAATCAGCCCATGAACCACCGAAATCAATGACACAAGCACGCAACATGTCCTCCAGTATCTGAATAGAACGCTCAGACTGCCCATCCATCTATGGATGAAACGCTATGCTCAACTCTACCTGTGAACCCAACTCTCGCTGAAATGTCCTCCGGAACTGAGAAGTGAACTGGGTACCTCGGTCTGATATAATAGAAATGGGAACTCCATGCAATCTCACAATCTCACGGATGAATATCTATGCCAACCGCTCCGAGGAGTACGTAGTACACACTGGGATGAAGTGAGCTGACTTGGTCAGCCTATCCACCACCACCCAAACTGAATCAAACGTCCTCGCTGTCCGAGGGAGTCCGCTAACAAAGTCCAGAGTAATCCTTTCCCACTTCCACTCAGGAATATGAATACAATGTAACACACCACCAGGTCTCTGATGCTCACACTTGACCTGCTGATAGTTTAAACATCGTGCCACATGACTCACAATATCTTTCTTCATCATCTTCCACCAGTAATGCTGTCTCAAATCCTGATACATCTTCGCGGCACCTGGATGAATAGAATACCGCGAGCTGTGGGCTTCCTCTAATATCATCTCACGAAGACCATCAACGTTGGGCACGCATATCCGGCCCTGCATCCACAACACACCATCACTATCAATAGTGACATCTCTGGCATCATCATGCTGAACTCTGTCCTTAAGGACAAGTAAGTGTGGATCATCATACTGGCACTCTCGAATACGATCATATAAAGAAGAACGAGCCACTACACAAGCCATCACCCGACTGGGCTCAAAAATATCTAGCCTCACCATCTGATTAGCTAACGCCTGAACATCAACTGCAAGGGTCTCTCCCCAACTGGAATATACGCCAAACTGCCCATACTAATAGCCTTACGTCTCAATGTATCAGCCACTACATTGGCTTTCCGGGATGGTACAAAATAGTAATATTATAGTCTTTAAGCAATTCAAGCCATCTCCTCTGCCTCAAATTGAGATATTTCTGCTTAAACAACTGCTGAAGGCTGCGATGATCCGTGAACACCTCACATGAGACACCGTACAGGTAATGCCTCCAAATCTTCAAGGCATGAACTATGGCTGCTAGCTCCAAATCATGAACAGGGTAGTTCTTCTCGTGGGGCTTCGACTGACGAGAAGCATAAGCAATGACCCTACCCTCCTGCATCAACACACAACCAATGCCCACTCCTGAGGCATCACAATATACAGTATAAGACCCTGAAGCTGATGGCAATACAAGTATCGGAGATGTGGTCAAGGCCGACTTGAGCTTCTGGAAGCTCTCCTCGCATTAATCGGACCACACAAATGGAGCATTCTTCTGTGTTAACTTCGTCAAAGGTGAAGCAATAGACGAAAAACCCTGAACAAACCTGTGGTAATAGCCTGCCAAATCGAGGAAACTCCGGATCTCCATAGTTAAGGATGGTCTGGGCCAATTCTGCACAATTGTGAACATGTCGTGATGGCACCCAGTCCCCACGACTAGGTAAGCCTAACACGTTGCGGAATCTATAAATTATAATTACTTAATAAGTAACAGCGGAAAATAACATAAAAGATATGTAATCCGTGCCACTTGGCACATACATCCGTCACACAATAAATAAACACTACCAAGATCCGGAACCCCACGGTAACACAGACTAAAAGGGAAATACAACTGTGGCTCTATGAGTAAAGAGTATCTAACAACGAAATGAAGAAAAATGTCAACTAGTAGTACTAGAATAGAAGGGAAGCCTCCGGATCCGCGGACGTAGCAGATCATACCTCGAAGTCTCCCAGAAAGCTGCAGAATCACCTAGTACGAGCCTCCTCTGATGTACCTGGATCTGCACAACAAAAGTGTGCAGAAGAGTAGCATGAGTACACCACGGCGGTACTCGGTAAGTGCCAAGCCTAACCTCGATGGAGTAGTGACGAGGAAGGTCAGGGCCCTACTGAGAGAAACAATAATAATATGATGATAACAAAATAAACAGTTTAACATATAACAACAAAATTTCCAAAATAACAATATTTACCGAAACTGTCTACAACCAAGCTAATAACAAATAACCAACTCAAATAAACAAATCCAGGATCCTGTGGGAATTGAACCCACAGTCCCATTCTCAGTACCCCGGGTCTCCGGGAATCGAACCCGCAGCCCATGTCTCAATAGTATCACAATAACTCAGGATCTCGGGAATCGAACCCGTAGTCCCTACCAATAACTCGGGATCTCGGGAATCGAACCCGTAGTCCCTACCAATAACTCGGGATCTCGGGAATCGAACCCGTAGTCCCTACCAATAACTCGGGATCTCGGGAATCGAACCCGTAGTCCCTACCAATAACTCGGGATCTCGGGAATCGAACCCGTAGTCCCTACCAATAACTCGGGATCTCGGGAATCGAACCCGTAGTCCCTACCAATATCACGTCGGGTCTCCGGGAATCGAACCCACAGCCCTGGGTCTCCGGGAATCGAACCCGCAGTCCACAAGCACAGCCAATTAAGAAATCCACAGAGTGAATAATTATGCTTTTATAACTTCACCGAAAAAAAAATAGTGCCAATAATTAACAAGGAATTCAAATAAGGCAGTTAGGCAACTAAACAGTTAAGTGCTACCTAATCATGCTCTTCTAACCACTACCGGGTAAAATATCAAATTAACAACCAAAGACAGGGATATCGCTCATCGAACATTTCTGAATAAAATACGTGTTCATCAACCAGCGCATGTACACGCCCGTCACCTCGCGTACAAGGCTTTTAAACTATCACATAATATCCTAGGGGTGAAAATTCCCCCACACGAGGTTAGACAAGCCACTTACCTCAATTCCGGTACAAAACCGCTAAGTAATAACCCTCTTGCCACGAATGTCGGCCTCCACAAGTGTAGAATCTGATAAAAATCAATAGAATCACATCAAAATAGGCCAATTGGGCATTACCCAATCAAATTAACTCAAAATACACCAAAACCCACAAGTTGCCAAAACCCGACTTTCGGTACGCTTATCGAAAAATCACAAAAATTATATATTCGGGTTCCTTATCTCAATACGAGTCCGTGCATATAAAATTTATCGAAATCGGACTCCATTTGCCCATTCAAATCAAAGATTTTCTAACATTTAGGCCTAGGGCTCAAACCCACCTTTAATCTTCCAATTTCAGTGAGATAATCACGGATTTCATGATAAACCAACGAATTAAGGTCAAGAAACTTACCCCCGATGATTTCCCGATGATATCCCAACGTTTTCCCCTTCAAAAACCTCTCTTGGAGCTCAAAAATGGCGTTTTTGTGTATGGGGGCCGCGGGTGTTATGTTCTGAACTTAAGCTCACTGCCAGACATTTTCCTTCATCGCGTTCGCGTGGCCTGTCACGCGTTCGCGATGCTCTAGCCCATTTACCCTTCGCGTTCGCGTGACGCCACTCGCGTCCGCGATGCACAGCCGGCTAAACCTTCGCGAACGCGGCGCCAGTCCACGCGTTCGCGATGACCTTATTTCCCATCCAACCCGCCTTGCTCTTCGCGAACGCGACACAGGGATCGCGAACGCGGTGCCTCCCCTTCTTCCACTACGCGAACGCGACGCCTTGGACGCGAACGCGATGCTCTGCAGCACCCAGCCTACGCGAACGCGAACAAGGCCCTCGCGAACGCGATGGCTTAAATCTTGCCCAGTGATCTGCAGTTTTTCTGCAGACTTTACATGTTCCAAAGTGCCGGATGATGGTCCGAATTCATCCCGAGGCCTCCGGGACCCCAACGAAAACCACCAACATACTCCAAAACACGATACGAACTTATTCCAATCATAAAAACACGTCTAACAACATCAAAACCCATAAATCACATCGATTCAAGCCTAAGTTTCTTCAAAACTTTCAAAACTAACATTCAATCCAAAACCCGGCCAAATGACGTCCAAATGTCCTGAAAATTTGCGGACATATCCAAAATCACATAATGAAGCTACAGAAATTGTCGGAATTCCATTCCGACCCCCGGATCAAAATCTCACCTATCGTTCGGATTCACCAAAATTTCAACCTTCGGCATTTCAAGCCTAATTGAGCTACGGACCTCCAATATATATTCCGAACGCGCTCCCAACCCCGAAATCACCTAACGGAGCTAATGGAACCATCGGATTTCCGTTCCGAGATCGTCTTAACACTGTTCCGGCTATGGACCGTTTTCTAGTTTCAAAGCTCTTATTTGGGGACTAAGTGTCCCAAAATGCTCAAATTTTCGGAACCAACTCTCCCGGCAACCCACAATAGCAGAAATGAACTTAGGGGAACAGTTAAATTAGGGATTGGGGCGTAATTTTCTAAAACGACCGGTCGGGTCGTTACATCTTCCCACACTTAAAGATTCGTTCGTCCTCGAACGAGCATAGAAAACATACCCGGAGTAGTGAAAAGATGAGGGTACTGGCTGCGCATATCCTGCTCGGTCTCCCAAGTCGCCTCCTCGACCGGCTGGCCCCGCCACCGAACCTTTACCGAAGCGATGTTCTTTGACCTTAGCTTTCTGACTTGCCTGTCTAGAATGGCTACTGGCTCCTCAACATAAGACAGATCCTTGTCTAGCTGAACGGATGTGAAATCCAACACGTGCGACGGGTCACCATGGTATCTCCGGAGCATGGAGACATGAAATACGGGGTGAACTCCGGCTAGGCTGGGAGGTAAGGCCAACTCATAAGCAACCTCCCCAACACGCCTCAAAATCTCAAAAGGGCCAATAAATCTAGGACTCGGCTTTCCTTTCTTCCCAAACCTCATAACGCCCTTCATGGGCGAGACTCGGAAGCAGAACCCGCTCACCCACCATAAAAGCCACATCGCGAACCTTCTTGTCCGCGTAACTCTTCTGTCTAGACTGGGCCGCACGAAGTCTGTCCCGAATCACCTTGACCTTGTCCATAGCCTCCTGAACCATATCAGTACCTAGTAACCTGGCCTCGCCCGGCTCAAACCAACCCACGGGAGACCTGCACCTCCTACCATATAGGGCCTCATACGGTGCCATCTGAATACTAGACTGGTAGCTGTTGTTATAAGCAAACTCCGCCGGTGGCAAGAAGTGATCCCATGAACCTCCAAACTCAATCACGCACGCACGGAGCATATCCTCCAAAATCTGAATAGTGCGCTCAGACTGGCCATCCGCCTGGGGGTGAAATGCTGTGCTCATCTCCACCCGAGTACCTAACTCCTACTGCACAGCTCTCCAGAACCGTGAAGTGAACTGAGTGCCTCTGTCTGAAACGATGGAAACTGGAATACCATCCAACCGGACTATCACCCGGATGTATATCTCCGCCAATCGCTCCGATGAGTAAGTAGTGCACACATGTATGAAAATGGGCGGACTTGGTCAGCCGATCCACAATAACCCAAATAGAATCAAACTTCCTAATAGTCCGTGGAAGCCCAGATACAAAGTCCATGGTGATGCGCTCCCATTTCCACTCTGGAAATCTCAATCTGCTGCATCAATCCACCCGGACGCTGATGCTCATACTTCACCTGCTGGCAATTGAGGCATTTAGAAACATAATCAACTATATCCCTCTTCATCCGCCTCCACCAGTAATGCTGTTTCAAGTCCCGATACATCTTCGCGGCACCCGGATGGATGGAATACCGCGAACTATGGGCCTCTGCTAGAATCAGCTCTCGAAGATCATCTACATTGGGCACACAGATACGGCCCTGCATCCTCATAATTCCATCATCCCCGATGGTAACATCCCGAGCATCACCACGCCGAACTCTATCCTGAAGGACAAGCAAATGAGGGTCGTCGAACTGACGCTCCCCGATGCGGTCAAATAGAGAAGACCGAGAAACCACACAAGATAGAACCCGACTGGGCTCCGAAAGATCCAGTCTAACAAACTGCCTGGCCAAAGCCTGAACATCCATCGCCATAGGCCTCTCCGAAGCTGGTAGATATGCTAAACTCCCCAAACTCTGTGCCCGACGACTCAAGGCATCAGCAACCACATTAGCCTTGCCCGGATGATAGAGAATAGTAATATCATAGTCCTTCGGTAGTTCCAACCATCTCCTCTGACGCATATTCAGGTCCTTCTGCTTAAGCAAGTGCTGCAAGCTCCGGTGATCAGTGTAGATCTCACAAGGAACCCCATATAAATAATGACGCCAAATTTTCAAGGCGTGAACAATGGCAGATAGCTCCAAATCATGAACAGGGTAATTCTTCTCATGCACCTTCAGCTGTCTCGACGCGTAGGCAATCACCCTACCGTCCCGCATCAATACCGCACCGAGTCCAACTCGTGAGGCATCACAATATACAGTATAGGACCCCGAACCTGTAGGCAACATCAATATAGGGGCCGAAGTCAAAGCTCTCTTGAGCTTCTGAAAGCTCGCCTCACACTCGTCTGTCCACTGAAAAGGGGCACCCTTTTGGGTCAATCTAGTCATAGGTGCTGAAATCGAAGAGAACCCCTCTACGAAACGACGGTAGTAGCCCGCCAAACCAAGGAAACTGCGAATCTCAGTAGCGGAGGAGGGTCTGGGCCAACTCTGCACGGCCTCCACCTTCCTCGGATCTACTCGAATACCATCACTCGACACCACGTGGCCCAAAAATGCCACAGAACTCAACCAAAATTCACATTTAGAGAACTTGGCATAAAGCTGCTTCTCCCTCAGGATCTGAAGCACTATCCTCAAATGCTGCTCGTGCTCTTCCCGGCTCCGAGAATATACTAGAATATCATCAATGAAGACAATCACGAACGAGTCCGGATAAGGCCTGAACACACTGTGCATCAAATGCATAAATGCTGCTGGAGCATTAGTCAACCCAAAAGACATCACGAGGAACTCATAGTGACCATACCGGGTCCTGAAGGCAGTCTTCGGGATATCTGGCTCCCGAATCTTCAGCTGGTGATACCCGGAGCGCAAATCAATCTTAGAAAACACATGTGCGCCCTGTAACTGGTCAAATAAATCATCAATACGGGGCAAAGGATACCGGTTCTTCACTGTAACCTTATTCAGCCGACGATAGTCAATACACATACGCATAGAACCGTCCTTTTTCTTCACAAACAATACAGGAGCACCCCAAGGCGAAACACTGGGTCGAATAAAACCCTTGCCCAATAACTCCTGTAACTGATCCTTCAACTCCTTTAATTCGGGAGGAGCCATACGGTACGGTGGAATAGAAATGGGCTGAGTGCCCGGCAACAAGTCAATAGCAAAGTCAATGTCTCTATCAGGCGGCATGCCCGGAAGATCAGCTGGAAATACATCAGCAAAGTCACGTACCACAGGAACAGAATCAATAGAGGGAGGGTCAATACTGACGTCCCGCACATAGGCAAGATAAGCAGCACACCCCTTCTCAACCATACGCCGAGCTCTGAGAAAAGAAATAACACGGCTAGGGGTGTGATCTAGAGTACCACTCCACTCAATACGTGGAATGCCCGGCATAGCCAGCGTCACGGTCTTGGCGTGACAATCAAGAATAGCATAATGGGGCGACAACCAGTCCATGCCCAGAATAATATCAAAATCGACCATCCCGAGCAGCAATAGATCCGCTCCGGTCTCAAAATCACAAATGGTAACCAAACACGACCGATATACGCGGTCCACAACCAAAGAATCACCCACCGGAGTGGAAACATAAATGGGGGCACTCAAAGAATCCCGAGGCACACCCAAATGAGAAGCAAAGTAAGAAGACACATATGAAAAAGTGGAACCAGGGTCGAATAGAACCGATGCCTCCCTGTGACTAACCAGAATAATACCTGTGATAACAGAGTCAGATGCAACAGCCGCAGCGCGATCAGGAATAGCATAGAATCTGGCTTGTCCCCCCTCTCGAGGGCGGCCTCTGGAACCCCGACCCCTGCCCCTGGCTGGCAGGGCAGGTGGAGTGGCAGCTGGGGCTGGAATGATAGCCTGCTGGCCCTGAGACCCACGCGGATGCTGTGATGACTGATGAGGGGCTCCTCTCCTGCGCCTGGGGCACTCCCTAACCAGGTGGCGAGTATCCCCGCACCCAAAACAAGCTCTGGGAGGACGCGGTGGCTGTGACTGACCGGCCTCACCCCCACTAGTCTGACCCCTGGAAGGACCCCGCGCAGGAGGTGCACTGGAAACTGGGGGAGCATAATAAGGCTCCTGAGGTGCTGGAAGACCTGGAGTACTACCTGCTGCGGGCAATGCCGAGTGAACTGGTCGACCGGAATAACCCCTGCCAAAACGACCGGCTGATGAAGTGCGGGCACCAGAGAAATGGCCCGACTCACGAGACCTCTTGGCCTCTCTATCTCCCCGCTCTCTAGGGAGCATACTCTCGATCCTCCTGGCAATGCTAACTGCCTGCTGATAAGATATATCTGTCTCCAACTCTCTGGCCATGCTGGATCGGATAGGCGGAATCGGGCCCTCAATAAATCTCCGTACTCTCTCCCGAACCGTGGCTACCAAGGCCGGTGCATGCCTGGCCAGACGGGTGAAACTGATGGCATACTCCGATACTGACATGGAGCCCTGTCGCAACCGCTCAAACTCCGAGCGCCAAGAATCCCTAAGGCTCTGTGGAACAAACTCCCTCAAAAATAGATCTGAAAACTGCGTCCAAGTCAATGAAGCAGACTCCTCTGGACTATCCAACTCATACGTGCGCCACCAATCATAAGTGGCCCCACGAAACTGAAAAGCAGTGAAGGAAACCCCGCCGGTCTCCACAATCCCCATAGTACGAAGGATACGATGACACTCCTCCGAAAACCCAATGCATCATCCGAAGCCAGGGCCACTAAACACCGGAGGATCATATTTCTCGAACCTCTCTAATCTACGCCGCTCGTCCTCGCAGGCAGCTCGGTCCACCTCCGGGCTGTGTCGGGGCGGCAGGAGGCATAACCAAAACATCCGGAACATGTCCCACCGGCACACGCCGCTCCCGAGTAACGGCTACGGGAGTCCGGGCCCCTCCCCCGCCCGAGATGTAGCCGCAACAAGAGGAAGCAATCCTCGCCCGGGCCAAAGTGGTATACATGCTCACGAACCGAGCCGGGGTCTCCCGTAGGCGCGGAGTAGTAGCAGCTCGTAGTCGGTGTACCGGTGCCTCGCGCTCCAACCTCGGTCTACCGGTGGCACCTCGGCGGCAGCGCGCGATGGTGCCGTGGCTGCACCTCGGGCGCGTCCTCGTCCTCTACCTCGGCCCCGGCCTCTGACGGCAGCAACAGGGGGCGCGGGTACCCGATCATCGCGGTTAGCTCGTGTCCTCACCATCTGTGAGAGAATAGAAAGCAGTAGTTTAGATTTTTGATGCCAAAAATATCACACGACAAGGAATCCAAAAAAATGAAGAGTTTCCTAAACAGTTACATAGCCCCTCGTAGATAAATACAGACGTCTCCGTATCGATCAGCGAGACTCTAAGTAACCGGTCTGTGTCCCGTGACTCCTATGAACCTAGAGCTCCGATACCAACTTGTCACGACCCTAGTTCACCAATTGTGAACATGTCGTGATGGCACCCAGTCCCCACGACTAGGTAAGCCTAACACGTTGCGGAATCTATAAATTATAATTACTTAAATAAGAAACAACGGAAAATAACATAAAAGATATGTAATCCGTGCCACTTGGCACATACATCCGTCACACAATAAATAAACACTACCAAGATCCGAAACCCCACGGTAACACAGACTAAAAGGGAAATACAACTGTGGCTCTATGTGTAAAGAGTATCTAACAACGAAATGAAGAAAAATGTCAACTAGTAATAGTAGAATAGAAGGGAAGCCTCCGGATCCGCGGACGTAGCAGATCATACCTCGAAGTCTCCCAGAAAGCTGCAGAATCACCTAGTACGAGCCTCCTCTGATGTACCTGGATCTGCACAACAAAAGTGTGCAGAAGAGTAGCATGAGTACACCACGGCGGTACTCAGTAAGTGCCAAGCCTAACCTCGACGGAGTAGTGACGAGGAAGGTCAGGGCCCTACTGAGAAACAATAATAATATGATGATAACAAAATAAACAGTTTAACAGATAACAACAAAAATTTCCAACATTTACGATGTTTACTGAAACTGTCTACAATCAAGCTAATAACAAATAACCAACTCAAATAAACAAATCCAGGATCCGTGGGAATTGAACCCACAGTCCCATTCTCAGTACCCCTGGGTCTCCGGGAATCGAACCCGCAGCCCATGTCTCAATAAATAATCAATAACTCAGGATCTCCGGGAATCGAACCCGCAGTCCCTACCAATAACTCAGGATCTCGGGAATCGAACCCGTAGTCCCTACCAATAACTCAGGATCTCGGGAATCGAACCCGTAGTCCCTACCAATAACTCGGGATCTCGGGAATCGAACCCGTAGTCCCTACCAATAACTCAGGATCTCGGGAATCGAACCCGTAGTCCCTACCAATAACTCAGGATCTCGGGAATCGAACCCGTAGTCCCTACCAATATCACGTCGGGTCTCTGGGAATCGAACCCACAGCCCTGGGTCTCCGGGAATCGAACCCGCAGTCCACAAGCACAGCCAATTAAGAAATCCACAGAGTGAATAATTATGCTTTTATAACTTCACCGAAAAAAAAATAGTGCCAATAATTAACAAGGAATTCAAATAAGGCAGTTAGGCAACTAAACAGTTAAGTGCTACCTAATCATGCTCTTCTAACCACTACCGGGTAAAATATCAAATTAACAACCAAAGACAGGGATATCGCTCATCGAACATTCCTGAATAAAATACGTGTTCATCAACCAGCGCATGTACACGCCCGTCACCTCGCGTACAAGGCTTTTAAACTATCACATAATATCCTAGGGGTGAAAATTCCCCCACACGAGGTTAGACAAGCCACTTACCTCAATTCCGGTACAAAACCGCTAAGTAATAACCCTCTTGCCACGAATGTCGGCCTCCACAAGTGTAGAATCTGATAAAAATCAATAGAATCACATCAAAATAGGCCAATTGGGCATTACCCAATCAAATTAACTCAAAATACACCAAAACCCACAAGTTGCCAAAACCCGACTTTCGGTACGCTTATCGAAAAATCACAAAAATTATATATTCGGGTTCCTTATCTCAATACGAGTCCGTGCATATAAAATTTATCGAAATCGGACTCCATTTGCCCATTCAAATCAAAGATTTTCTAACATTTAGGCCTAGGGCTCAAACCCACCTTTAATCTTCCAATTTCAGTGAGATAATCACGGATTTCATGATAAACCAACGAATTAAGGTCAAGAAACTTACCCCCGATGATTTCCCGATGATATCCCAACGTTTTCCCCTTCAAAAACCTCTCTTGGAGCTCAAAAATGGCGTTTTTGTGTATGGGGGCCGCGGGTGTTATGTTCTGAACTTAAGCTCACTGCCAGACATTTTCCTTCATCGCGTTCGCGTGGCCTGTCACGCGTTCGCGATGCTCTAGCCCATTTACCCTTCGCGTTCGCGTGACGCCACTCGCGTCCGCGATGCACAGCCGGCTAAACCTTCGCGAACGCGGCGCCAGTCCACGCGTTCGCGATGACCTTATTTCCCATCCAACCCGCCTTGCTCTTCGCGAACGCGACACAGGGATCGCGAACGCGGTGCCTCCCCTTCTTCCACTACGCGAACGCGACGCCTTGGACGCGAACGCGATGCTCTGCAGCACCCAGCCTACGCGAACGCGAACAAGGCCCTCGCGAACGCGATGGCTTAAATCTTGCCCAGTGATCTGCAGTTTTTCTGCAGACTTTACATGTTCCAAAGTGCCGGATGATGGTCCGAATTCATCCCGAGGCCTCCGGGACCCCAACGAAAACCACCAACATACTCCAAAACACGATACGAACTTATTCCAATCATAAAAACACGTCTAACAACATCAAAACCCATAAATCACATCGATTCAAGCCTAAGTTTCTTCAAAACTTTCAAAACTAACATTCAATCCAAAACCCGGCCAAATGACGTCCAAATGTCCTGAAAATTTGCGGACATATCCAAAATCACATAATGAAGCTACAGAAATTGTCGGAATTCCATTCCGACCCCCGGATCAAAATCTCACCTATCGTTCGGATTCACCAAAATTTCAACCTTCGGCATTTCAAGCCTAATTGAGCTACGGACCTCCAATATATATTCCGAACGCGCTCCCAACCCCGAAATCACCTAACGGAGCTAATGGAACCATCGGATTTCCGTTCCGAGATCGTCTTAACACTGTTCCGGCTACGGACCGTTTTCTAGTTTCAAAGCTCTTATTTAGGGACTAAGTGTCCCAAAATGCTCAAATTTTCGAAACCAACTCTCCCGGCAACCCACAATAGCAGAAATGAACTTAGGGGAACAGTTAAATTAGGGATAGGGGCGTAATTTTCTAAAACGACCGGTCGCGTCGTTACACTGAGGAAGGTCTGGGCCAATTCTGCACTGCCTCGACCTTCTGCAGATCAACCCGAATACCATCACTGGACACTACATGTCCCAGAAAAGTCACAGTATCAAGCCAGAACTCACACTTAGTGAATTTCGCATAAAGCTTTTCTTCTCTCAACCTCTGCAATACCACCCTCAAGTGTTGTGCATGCTCCTCCTGGCTGCGTGAATACACCAGGATATCATCAATAAACACAATCACAAAGGAATCAAGGTACGGCCGAAATACACTATTCATCAAGTGCATAAATGCAGCTGGGGCACTAGTCAGCCCAAAAGACATCACCAAGAACTCGTAGTGCCCATATCGCGTTCTGAACACTGTCTTCATAATATCTGATTCCCTGATCTTCAACTGATGATAGTTCGATCGAAGATCAATCTTAGAAAATACACTAGCTCCCTAGAGCTGATCAAATAGGTCTTCAATACGAGGCAATGGGTACTTATTCTTCACTGTTAGCTTGTTCAACTGCCTGTAATCAATGCACATTCTCATTGTGCCATCTTTCTTCTGCACGAACAATACCGGTGCACCCCAAGGTGACACACTCGGGCAAATTAATCCCTTATCTAAGAGTTCCTGAAGCTGCTCTTTCAATTCTTTCAACTGAGCTGGTGCCATGCGATAGGGAGGAATAGAAATGGGCTGAGTGCCCGGCACCAAGTCAATACCAAAAATAATATCTCTGTCAGGCGGCATGCCCGGCAGGTCTGCTGGAAATACATCCGGAAACTCCCTCATGATGGGGACTAAATCAAGACTGGGTGTCTCAGCCTCAACATCTCTAATGAAGGCCAAATAAGATAAATAACCCTTCCCAATCATTCGTTAGGCCTTTATATAAAAAATCACCCTGTCGGACACATAGTCAGTCAAGCCACGCCACTCGATCCTCGGATTACCTGGAATAGCTAGCGTGACTCTCTTGGCATGACAGTCCAGAATCGCATGGTAAGGAGATAGCCAATCCATGCCTAGAATCACATCTAAATCTACCATGCCTAGTAGCAATAAATCGACTCGGTTCTCCAGACCCCCAATAGTAATAAGACAGGATCGATATACCTGATCCACAACAACCGTATCCCCCATCGGGGTAGACACATGTACAGGAAAAGCAAGAATACCACGTGTCATACCCAAACGATATGCAAAATAAGTAGAAACATAGGAATAGGTGGATCCGGGATCAAATAAGACAGAAGCATCCCTGTGGAAGACTGAGATAATACCTGAAATAACAGCATCTGAGGCACTAACATCCCTCCTATCCGGAAGAGCATAGAAACGAGCCTGGCCTCCACCAGTACGATCCTCGCCCTAGGGCGACCTCTGGCTACCTGGCCACCAATCCTAGCTGACTGTGCTAGGGCTGAAGAACCATGAGTAGAAGACGAGGGCCGATCCTTCTGCTGAGACTGCCTGCGAAGCCACTGAGGACACTCTCTCTTGATATGGCCCAAGTCACCGCACTCAAAGCAACGACCCGAAGATGGAAGAATGGGTTGCTGAGGACCCCTCGCTGCAGATGAATCCTGTGCTGAGAAGGAGGAGCAGGGCTCTGAGCTGGAAGAGCACTCAATGCAGGCTGACTCTGCTGACGGCCCTGCTGACCCTGGTAACCCTGATGGCCCTGACGACCACGATCTGATGACACTCCACTGGACACTGCATGCCTAGACTGATGAGATCTAAAAGAACGACCCCTACTTTGCTGAGGCTGGCCCCTAGATGGAGCACCACTGTAACTGCCAGTACCACGAGGCCTCTTAGCCTTTCTCTCCTCCCGCTCTCTACGGCGATCTGTCTCAATATGACGGGCAGCATCAACCACCTCCTCAAAGGTAACTGCCGAAGCTCTCTCTCTGGTCATCAATACACGGATATGATAGATAAGACCATCTATAAATCTCCCTGATCCTCTCTCTGTCTGTAGGAACCATCCACATGGCATGACGGGCTAGCTGTGTGAATCTCATCTCATACCGAGTAACCGTCATATCTCCCTCGCTTCAGCCACTCAAACCGACGACGCAGCTCCTCTCTCGGGACGGAGGCACATACTTCTCCAAAAATACAGTATGGAGAACCGCCGCCAAGTGAGGGCGCCGCCCCGGCGGGCCTACGCCTCTCAAAGTCCTCCCACCACTGAAATGCTGCACCCGTGAACCGAAAAGTGGTGAATGAAACACCGCTGGACTCCGAATACCCGTGGTGCGAAGCATACGCCGACATTTATCAAGAAAACCCCGGGCTTCCTTGCCCTCAGCACCTCTGAATGCTAGAGGCCATAGCCTCTCAAACCTCTCCAAACGACGCCGCTCATCGTCGGGCATAACCGAAACCACATGAGCAGGGAGCCGGTGCAACCGGTGCAACTCGGCCGAACCGGAGCCGCCCTGTGTGCCTAAATACCCCGTACTACCGGCTCGGTATGTGAGCCACGGGGGTCCGATTCCCTCCCCCCGCCCGTGAAGAAGACGCCGCAACTACATGAGCCAAGCAGTGCATACTGATAGAATCCGAGCCAAAGTCTCCTGAAGA